>CM029281.1:34704970-35243298 GCA_016920895.1 Vaccinium myrtillus | reverse complement strand
TAGTAGGTAGTCGGCAATTAAGTCTTTTGCAGGGTGACCATGCTACCGTACTAGCCTTGGTAGTTTTGGTCTAACTTGGCGGCGAGTGTGGCATTTAGGTGCCCTAAGCATGGGTGCGACGAAATGTCGCGGTTGTAAGGCCTATAAAGTCATTAAGGATGGTCCTGTACGACTTGCTGTGGTCCCGGAGAGGGGCCGAAGGAGGAAGCCTTGGAAGCATTGCCGATGACGAAAGGAGCGAGCGGTAGAAAAATTCCTCAAACTTGGTCGAGGTATTGGAGGTTGACAGTCCTCCCCGTCGGTACAATTTTTGATTCCCCTCTCTCTTCATTTTAGTTCTCTTGCATTGAGGACACTGCAAATTTTAAGTTGGAGGGAGGGAATAGTGTAGTGTACATATTCCGTTCATGTTTTTCAATTCCCGTCAAAAAAAATTTGATAAAACTTTCCGTTTTAGTACAATCTCATAGTGAGATACGGTAGATATGCTCAATCGTTCCATAATGGCATGAGTATCGTATTTTAGTGATTTTGGTTGAGAGTTTAACTTGTGCATGCTCATATACATGCAATTTGATGAACATGTTAGGCCGTATGCATAGTTGAGTAACGTGCATCATTTAGAGTAGAGATTCATGTTTCCAAGCATCCCATGTTTCTTGTTTTCAATTCCATGGTGTACATAATTTTTTTATTTGAGTTAATCTAACTTATTGTCACTCGTGCATTCATGTCGGAGTTTTGAGCGTGCTTAGGAATGATACAAGCATTTTCTTTGTGTTAATAAACCACATATGAGTCCCATTGTACCTATTTTTGTACCAAGTCTGTTTACTTCAATTTTTAAGCCTTAAGAAGCCGGTTGTTTGGAGGAAATTAGGAGGTGAGATAAAGAGCATGCCAATTGAAAAATGAAAAAAAACCAACGGAAAAAAAAATGAGACCGGATGTTTGGAGGATAGGTTGGAAGTGGAGATGGGCGATACATCTCGAGAGGGGATTGAATTCGGGGTGCTACTTGCCGTTTCGGATCAACTTTGAATTATTTGAATTGAACTTGGGGCATGGAAGTTGTGTTAAGAACCTAAAATGGAAATTATGGGGACAAAGCAACTTGGATCGATCCACTTTGGCAAAAAATTGCAAGCAAGGAGTTAAAGCGCGGGGGTACATGAAAATGGATCCATTTGACCGGGGGGTGATTGACAGTACCACTTTGGAGAAGAGCAAGGACCAATCAAAGAACAAGAAAAGTAAGGTTTCTAAGGCCGCTCCGAGCTCTACACCCGATGTTTCTACCTCCACGGTACCACCCCCACCTTCAAAGCCAAAGTCCAAGTTGCTCCATCGGAAGGGTTGAAAGCTACAATATGGTACAAGCGGTTGTTCAAACAACTTGCTACTGTGCTCAAGAACCAAGGAAAGGCCAAGAAAGAGAGGAAATTGATGAAGCACCAAATGGAGTGGCAGACTAGGGTACTTGAGAGCACTAGTGGGCAACGCTATGAGGCCCCTCCGGAGGTTGATGAGGAAGACAGTGACAACAATGAGGAAGATGGGAATGAGTCTGGTGAGGATTAAGAGATGGTTAGTACTTATTATTTAGTTTTGAGTCGCTGGAGTATGTTAAACTTGTTTTAGTTCTATTATTTTATTTCGAACTCTAAGTTGGTAGTTTTTATTTGTAGATGTTAACTCTATTTCAAATGCATGTTTGGATGCCAAAGTTTGGCATGTTATGGGGTAGTTGAGGATCGGTGGCGGCCAAGGGGTAGATGACCCAAGCTAGCATATGGCCGCCACACTTTTTGTAGTCCCTCATTTTTGCTAACCAAGGTCATTATAAGCTTTCAATGTTTAAATTTGTTTCTTGGTGCGTGATTAACTCCGATCACGCTTAGCAATATTTCATGCTTTTTACTTGAGTTTTTCCGTCGTTAATTAGCTCTTTTGTTCACAAGCGCATTTTTTATTAGCTTGCGGTAATCTTTTGTCTCGTTATCGCATTTCATGCTAAGCACTTATCATGGGATATCTTGATACTTCTATGTGTGAGATTGCCATTTTTTGGGAAATAATTTTTGTCTAAGCCCTATTGGAATTGAAACTTTGTGGGGTGCATAACACTTGCCTACTTGTGTGGCCTAGTAATTTCATAATTGTGCATGGCATGTGTGTGCGTGAGTTGCTTTTGATTGAATGAACCGGATGACCGGTACTTTGCCTAGACTTTTTGTAGATTGAGCATAGTTATCGTATCGGGTACCCGGGAAGTTTTATTTTGTTTAATTTGTTATTTTAGTTTATTTTGCTAAGGACTAGCAAAGTCCAAGTTGGGGGGTGTGATAAGCCCCCAATATTGTGGATATCCGGGGCTTATCTCGCTTATTTTGTCCACACGCACACGCGATTTCGCGCCTAAAGTGTTTGATTTGCGCGTAGTGTTGTTTTTGTTGAGTTACAGGTTGAACGCGCGAAATAAGCACATTTTGAGCGCAGTGAGAACCGTGCCCCATGGCACGCCAACACCAGGCCTTAAGGGCCACGAAACAGCGATTCGGCCAATGGCTCGGGAATTTGAAAGGTCACAATTTGAGCTGATGCACCGGAAGCCGTTCGCACACGTAGCCAAGGGCTTGGCCATTTGGTACGTGTGATGCTTAGAGCGATGTCAATCAAAATGTTTGTATAAATGGCACAAGAATTCTACTCTTTGAGAAACACCATTTCTAGTCAAACGAGTTTAAATTCCAAATCTTCCGTTCGGGGTTGTTTAACGATGTCCCCAAGCCGGTTATTTTAGAGGAGAATGAATCGGCCTAAGTCATGGGTGTTGTAATCCCCTAAACCTTGCCTTCTTTTAATTAGTCTTTTCAAATTCCGCATCATTCTCGAAGTTAAGAGAATTCCACCAAACAAACTCCAAAAGCCAAGTTTGCCGCTTTAAGGCCAAACCATCATTCACGACTCAATTATCACGCGCGGCGCATCTGGTCTCTGTGGACTCGACCCGATCTTCCCGGTTATTATGCTACGCGATACCTAAACCCTACGCTTGGGGAAGTAACTTTTGCAATACAATCCAAGGTCGCAAGCATCTCTCTACCGCTAAAAAGACTAGAATTTGAAGTTTTGTGACTAATTAAAAGGTGGCAAGGTCTAGGGGTTCAATCTACCCAAAACATAGGCCATTTAATACTTCTCGTCTATAACTCAAGTGAGAGTCAAAGTCAATCGCTCTCACTCGGAGGATTTAACCGTGAAAATTGATTTATAAAGAAATGACGTTTGAAAATTGTGTGAACTCGTTTAGGCGTTTTATCAACACACAATTCATTGTCTACACACGATCAAAGAAGTTAACTCTAGCTTTGTAACAAAAGGTAAGAGCTCAACAAGTTCTTTCAGGCAGTTTATCAAACACGTCAGTGACATGGATCTAAGTATTATGTGTGCTAAGGTTCTTTGTCTACACATAAGCAAAGATTTGACAACTCTAGTTTTGGTTAAAAAAGGTAAGAACTAAATCCATTCACAAACAAAGATTAAACATAAAATGTGAGAGAAGCCATTGAACTACCTAAGTCATTGGGTAGAAATCACCCCATGACCAAGCCTAGGTTAGTCCTCACACATAACTGTAGACACCCCAATTTTGATTATTCGTGAATTCTAAGTAGGAGTCCGGATGCGTCCCCAATTATGAAATTGTTAACGATGTCGTGAAATTTATTTTGTTTAATTAATGCTTCGATTAATCGGATTTGTCTATTTTCTTAACCTTTTAAGCCCACTTGAACATTTCCAAGCCCAATAACTGGTTATAAACCTACATATAACCAAGGCCCAAGAGAAGCCCAAAATAAACCCAAACAGAAGTCCAAGATTTGGCCCAAAATCCAAAAATGACGGCCAGCTACTTTATCTTCACAAAAAGTATTGGCCAACAACTTTATCTTTAGCAAAAATGGTGGCCAACTTTGTCATCTTAAAAAGTGGTGGCCAGCTACTTTGGTTGAGATAAACATGGTGGCCACCATCTTTTTTTCCCAAAACGAACAACTCCTACAGATCAAGCATGGGCTGAGCAAGTGCTTTCAATGGCTTTTCTCAACCAATTTCTGCTGAAAATTTAAGTAACGAAGCTTCTCTTAAGCCTATAAATAAGACCCTAGTTCAAAGAGAAAGGACCAACACAACAAAATTCCACATCAAATCTCTCTAAAAAAATCCATCATAAAAGCCTTAGATTATAAACCCCATTCTAGCATTCCAAGTCCCATCCTCGGTATTCATCTTTTTTCAGTTCCAAACTTCTCTTCCTAAATCAGCCACGAAATTCTCATAAACCTTAGTACTCCATATTACCAAAGTCAGATCTCTATAAACCAAGAAAATATTTGTCGTTAGCCACCCTTTCAAATTACCTCAAATCCTTTCCCTAATATGTTTTTCGAAGTATTAATTAATTAAAGTGCTTTTCACGGCGAACCACTCGCCGATTTTGTAATTTTGAGTGGAGCATCCGGACGTTGATCCAAGAAGTTCAGTTTTTGCCTATTTTATCATTTTTGGTAACTATTCTTTCTTTTAAACTAGCCTCATGCATTGTTAATTTTTATTTATTTTCCTTGTTCCCTTTCCCGTATTTGTCTAAATCACTTTAAAAACTCTTTTTAAATCCCATAAATATGAGTAGAGACTAACTATTTTGGTTAGGCAGGATGGGTGCATTTTTCAAATAATACCTTCTCATTCCGTAACTTAGCTCTCGAACCAAGATCACTCTGGTTATAACGGACCAGTAGTCTCAAATTTTATACGTTAAATTCGGTTGCTTGGTTAACCTTAAAATCAAGTGGAGACTCTAACGGACGCGATGTTCTAGTAATTTGAAGGTTTCTCGCGGAGGTCATGGGTGCCCACAATAACTAAGGACAAAATGTAAGGAAATGACAAGGAAATTGAAAACATTGAAATACACAAAACAAACTTGAGATCTATATAGATGAGATTAGTACTTACAACATTTGTGAATGCAAAAGTCTTGAATCAAAGAGAAACTACTCTAAAAACTAGAGAGAAGGTAGAGAAAATAGGGGAGGAAGGAGGAGCGAGGTCAAGAGAGAAAGCTTAGGTATTTCATGACCTAAAAATCTAAGGTTGGGGACCTTTTATAGGCCCCAAAAGTCATGCAAAATAATTACAAAAGTGCCTCTAGATATTTCGTGGTCGGGCACAAAATATCTGAAAATGTGCATGGGATACTGGTAGTGGGAAAAACAGCTACCGATATCTACCACATTTTGACTAGGGATGGCAATTTCCCCAAACCCGATGGATACCCGCCCCACCTCCGGCTATTTGGAGGTGGATATTATTTGATTTTTCGTCCAATAGGAGTGGGTATGGTAGAACTTAAAGAATCCCCGGTTAAAAATGGAGCGGGTATGATTTTGTGATGCCCGTCTCCGAATACCCGTACCCGCCCCCGTTTCAAATTGTATACATATTTTTATGAATGTATATGCGGGCATATAGTAGTATATAAATGTATATGTATGTGTATATATATAAGTATGCATATTGGTATAATTTATGTATATTGTTCCGAATTAAAACTATATATGGTTTAAGTGTTAAAAAAAGTTTAATGATGGTAGTTTTTTAAATTATATATAATCTTGGTAGACTATTATTTCTTCGCAACTTTCTATTCTATTTTGTTTTAAATGGTTGTTTTTGTTAGCATAGGACACATAAACTAGATCTTATCATCTTTTTTTTTTTTTTTCCCAACTAGTTTGGATATGGATTTACCCGAATATACCCGATCCCCAATAGGAGGAGGGTATGGTGGATTGTCCACTATCCCTTTTGGGTATGGAGGTGGGGATGGGGAAGAACTTCACAATTGGGGATCGGGGGTAGAATAGGGTCCTCCGATTCATACCCTACCCGTTGCCATCCCTAATTTTGACCCATCTGTTCACCACATACCGGTAGTGGGAAAAACAGTTACCGAAATCTCCTGGGCAGATTTTTTACCCCACTTCACGGGCTTGCCCCGGCTTCATCCAAACTCGGAATGAGGTGATTTTTGAACCATTGGAAAGCTCTATGAGTCTACTTTCAAAACAATTGACCTCATATTCATGGCCTTTGTATCTTGAGAGAAATTAGCCTTTTTCTATCAGTGTGTCGGATTTTTTCGAGGCTCATAGCTCCATTTTCATGTTCCTTTGTTCCGGGCCTTCCTTGAACCTTCCAAATCTCCTCGAATTGACTTCTTAGCTTCGGTGATTTTCCTCCACGACGTTGTGGGACCTTGCGTACTTCCAGATATACCGGGGATTATTTGGAGCTTTGGACACACCTTTTAGCTCCGATTTCCTGAAACGCATAAAAAACACACCTTGTGCAAAATCAATCATATAAAGCCAAAATACGCAAATGTGTGTGATAAAATTGAGAAACATATGCCCGTTATTTACACTATTGAGGGCTTATGAAAAAGGAATGCAAACAACATAATAATCCTGAGCGCAATCATATTATAGATCACAGGATCATAGTATTACATCTACAAAGTAAGGAAAAATTAAAATTTGTTAAACCACTTTGTTAAAATTAAACACCAAAAACATCCCAACAAACTAACCCACATCACACCACCACACCACAGTAAAGCTCAATGGGGAAGGAAAGGAAATATCAACTAAAAGAGAGAAATGGAATCATGGAGGAAACCAGCTTAGACAAATATTACTAAATCAAAACCTACCAAATCATTTTTGCTCGTTGTTTTAATGTCATTGAAATGCGAGAGGGCTGCAATAGTGGGTCAGGGATTTGACGATGGGATGAGCTGCAGTTCTGAAGAATTATGAGATAACACAAATGAGGAATTGAAATGAAAAAGGCTTAAAACATAAAATAAGCACAACTAATATTGTGAAACCCCTAGAAATCAAGTTTCACCAATGTAGACATCAGCTATAAATCGAATGCAAAAAAAGAAAAAAGACAACATGTACAACAAAAAGAGGAGAAAATATCTCACCGAATTGGAGATGTATCAAACGAGTTTTTGCACTCAATATTCCTTCAATTGAGAGAGAGAGAGAAAGAGACAGAACGCTGAGAAAGGCTCCAAAAAATATCTAGCATGGATTGAACCTCGTTTAAATTAGAGAGAGAGAGAGAGATGTGTAGATTTGTACTCTAGTTATTTTTGAGAAATGAATATTCTTTGAAAACCAAAGTTGGCCGAATTTAACTTTTCCTTATTGGGTTGGGGTCAGATCTTTATTATTGGTTTGAGAATTGGGAGAGATATTGCACTCAAATCTCAACTTGTATTGTAGTTTGACCAGTGTCATTGTATGGAAAGTCGAATTCAAATTTTGAATGGGGATAACATAATTTTAGAAAAAAAATCCTTGAATCCATCATCAATTCCATATGAGAGCATCAATCTTCATTATTAAAAATTATAACCCAATCTAATCAATTTAGAGTGCCACATAGGAATCTCAACTACCAAACTCTTTAGGGGAGAATTTGGGCCCTAGGATGAAACCAAAAATTCACTCACAATTCAATCAAGGCCCTCCAATGTGCCATGTAGGACAGTTGTGAGAGGAACAAAATATAAAACCACTCAGTATTGTAATATAGAAGATGCTACTTAAGTCATGGTCAACTCCGGATTCCAAATAATCCTTGTTTTGGCTATTATAAAATCTTAATTGTAGTATTCGAGTGGATTAGCTTGCCCCTTTGTGTGTATCTCTCTTATCATGAGACCCAGAAATAGCAATTCAAATTAACCTTTTTTTGAAAAAATAAAAGAAATAGCATTTGCAGAAGCAAAATTGCTATATATATATATATATATTATAGCAATTTAACACTATTCATTGCTATATTATATCAATAACTATTCAAATAGCAACTCTACCATTGGAGACGTTGATCTTATGTTGCATGTTGCTGATTTTTGAAAATAAGGAAATAAGTGATTGCTTTAGAATTGTTTGGATTCAACATCAAAATAAGGAAATAAGCAGATAGAAAATGACAACCAAACAAGTCCTAAACAGGGATGGATCTAGGATTTTACCTTTGTAGTTGCAAAAATATATACTTAACTAGAGGATGAAAGTTTAAAAAAAATCTAGTCGTGGCGAGTCTATACAATTCCACGATAAATTTTCTCTCTTCTAGACAATAGTTGTAATTTTTGAAAACCTTGTGGTAGTGGCCGCCACTACTTATGCCCCCTAACTCCATCCTTGGTCCTAACTAAAGTCACATAATTCGCGTGTGTGTTGAGAGTGCGAGCGTGAAATTGTTTTGGAATCACTGAGCGCAGTGCTAGACTAGGACCCAACTAAAAAAAATTCAACTGAAAAGGGTTTGAATAAGTTGGACTACTATTTCTACGTGGAGTTCAAATTATTTTCACTGATGGTGGAAACAAAAGTTTCCTTCAAATCAATTGCATTGCGCCACATGTCCATGTTCTACTATTTTGGATCACTATTTGGACACATGGTCCAATGCAATCAATTTGGAGGAGACTTTTGTTTCCACCGGCGGTGTAAATAACTTAGGGTTTGTTTGGATCTTAGGGAAAGGAAGAGAAAGGAAGGGAAATTTTTTTTTAAAATTTCTCTTCCTTTGTTTGGTTCTAAAAAAAAGAGGAACGAAAATATTCAAATTTCTATTTAATTTTCCTCCCATTTTCTCTTCAAATTTTCCTCTAATTCTCTTCTTTTCCTAATTTGTTTGGAACATGTGGAAGGGAAAGGAAAAGAAGAGAAAATAAAATGAAAGGAAAGTGAGAGAAAGTGGGAGAAAATTTTCACTATTCATAACCCTTAGATTTTTTTTTATTTTGTCTCATCTTTTAGTCTTTCTCTCCAAACCAAACAAGAAGAGGAAAAAATTTGAAATTCTTCTTTTTCTTCACTTTCCTCAAGTTCCAAATACATTCTTCCAAACAGAGTGTTAATCTATTCTGCACGTATCTCTAACCATCCATTCTTTTAGGGATGGCAACGGATAGGTATGATCGGGGACCCTATTCTATCTCCCATCTCCAATTGGGAAGTCTTTTACTATCCCCGCTCCAATCCCCACTGGGGATATTAGATAAAGCACCAAACCCACATCCCGTTGGATATCGGGGGTTCCCCAAATATATCCATATCCAAACCAAAATATATAAGAAGTCAATAACGAAACCAAAGTGCAAGCCCAATGATTCAAACCAACAAAAATATAAAGTAAAAAACTTCAAATTATCTTATTTTAACCACTAATGTAGCAAAAATAACAATAGTACAATTAAAAACCAATCCAAACAAACATCAATTTCTAAGTTTCATAAAGCGACAAACCAATAAATTATAAAAAAAATAAAATGAAAGAGCAAAATATAGCAAGAACATCATTTTGGGAACTAGAATTTGTAATGATATTCTTAATATACTATGTAGTTTATAATAGGTAGTAATTGACATGATTTTTTATACAAGTAATTACTTCTATAAGTAAATAATAATAAAGATTCTTTTCTACTTATATGCATATGTATAATTTATATAGTATATATAACCGGGTACGGGGATTCGGGGGCGGAGATAACAAAACCATACCCGCTTCATATCCGAGTGGGTATTTTTTAATGGGATTATTACCTCTAGGTCTAGAAAAGAGATGTCTAATTACCAATAAGGTAAGTCATTTTTTTAATTACCACTAAGGTAAGTCACTTTTTTTTGGAGTTTAGGTTTAGGGTGCACTTTCCTATTATAGGGTTTTAGTGGTTTAGGCACTTTCATAGGATACCCGAGGATTTTAGGCACTTTCATAGGGTACCCTAATCGTAGGGTACCCTAGTCATAGGGGTACCCTAGAGTTTAGGGTACGATTAGGGTACCCTAGTCATAGGGGTACCCTAGAGTTTAGGTTTAGGGTGCACTTTCCTATTATAGGGTTTTAGTGGTTTAGACACTTTCATAAAGTACCCTAGGATTTTAGGCACTTTCATGGGGGTACCCTAGTCATAGGATACCCTAGGATTTTAGGCACTTTCATAGGGTACCCTAGTCGTAGGATACCCCTTAGGATTTTAGGCACTTTCATAGGGTACCCTAGTCGTAGGATACCCCTAGTCGTAGGGTACCTTAGGATTTTAGGCACTTTCATAGGGTACCCTAGTCGTAGGGTACCCTAGTCGTAGGCTAGGGTACCCTAAAGTTTAGGGTGCACTTTCCTATTATAGGGTCTAGTGGTTTAGGCACTTTCATAGGGTATCCGAGGATTTTAGGCACTTTCATAGGGTACCCTATGATTTAGGCATTTTTATATGAGTTGGGGAGTTGATGAGAATTTTTCAGAGTTGGGCTTGACCTGATAGTAATTATGCGATCCAAAGGTGACCTGATGGTAAATGTTCCTTTTTTAAATCTCATTATACCCGCGACTATTGGGAATTTTTTTGGATAAACTCCGCCTCCATATGGGCGGGGTGGGTATCCATTGGATACAGAGAAATTGTCATCCCTACATTCTTTAATCAATAATGCTAAGTACCCAGAATTTGGTACCCAAAATTGACCCAAACACACACACAAGTATGTGGGCTCCACATACTGAATGTGTAGTGTGTGTGGAGCTCACACACTTGTGTGTGTGTTTGGATCAATTCTGAGTACAAAATTTTAGGTTCTTTAATGGCTTCGCTAAGCATTATGTATTGACAGAGTACCGGGCTACCGCCTACCGGCTTCGTCTCCTTTCGCCTCATACTCCTTTCGCCTCATACTCGTACTCGGACCGGGAAGAAATTTGTCCGTTTTTTCTTCTTTGTAATACTCCTAAGTTGCAATATTTCCTTACACATTCTGTCAAAGTTCAAGTCCAACGCAGCCGGGTCGCTGATGAACTACGTACTATAAACAAACGAGAATGCCTAATTCGCTGATGAAGGACCTAGGCAGGGTCGTTGATGGCCTGTCCCTAATCGGCAAGGAGGTAGTGAAAAAATCTCGAACTCCCAATCAAAATGGGGGTTTTCGATCCCTAATTACCCAAGCAATCCTCAGCGTTACAGACTTCTCCGGACTCACCAGCGGCAAGGTCCGGGAGTTCGTTAACCCTGTCTTTCCTCCTCCTAATTCTAATTCCCAAGAAACGAGTATCGTTTACTTTGCGGTTGAGGAGAAGCAGCCCCAAGTATCCCTTCAACGACATCAAGCTGCCCCCCATCTTTTATCACATCCGACACCACCAGTACCACCGCCACCGTCGTTGCCATTGGACATTGATCGAAAAGGGACGGAATGGGGCTTGGGTTCGACAAACAATGGTAATTGTAATGGTAATACTGTCAACAGTCCTCCGCTGAGTGGTGGAGACCCGGGTAATGCTGCTCAAAACGACGGTTTGCCGACTTCCGAGGGCAAAATTGCTGTTGCCAGCGGTGGAGCCAAAGAAGAAGATGCTTCTTTACCGAGTGCAACTGGTAAAAGACAGAGGAGACCAAGGGAGAGGAGAGTTCCTTCTACGCCTTTCTCTAGAGCTCTAGGGTAAGAATGTTTTTTTATTCCTTTCATAAATAAATAAGGTGTATTATTGAAACAAATATTGCAGATTCCCTGGTCTATCACTTTATCTGTGGTAGGTCTTCCCCTAATAGCAAGCCTCACTAACATCAAACCATGCCTAAGAACAAATCATGAGCTATACAGATTTGGAAAAAGAGCTGCCGAAGGAACGTTTTTTTGGAGACTTATCTTCTGCATTGCATAGGAGTCAACTAGTCCGTCTGTTTATTTGTGGTATGAATACTTAGGAATTTGGGAACCAAACAAACTTGTGCAGGTTAACTTACTAGTAATCCCAAAAGCTTAATGTTAGCAAATGGGGCAAACAATGTATGTGTCAAGCTATCTAACACCCTTTTTCCCGTGCAACACCGTCTTGCATGTGGAGATGCGAATTTTTATGGATACAGCTAAATAGAATATGAAAAGGAGAAGCAGACAACCAGAGCCCTATATCATGTTAAGTTGCCAGGTAGGGGTGAGTGCGGGTGGGTTCACAACTATTCGGGTAAGCGGTCGGGTTGGTTGAAACTGAACAAATTACAGCAAAACAAGCATCAAAATCAAAACTCAAAACAAATTCTGAAATCTCTCAAAAATCTTTGGTACACAACTTGTAGATACAAAGATTTGAAAAACGTGGAGAAAAAAGAAAAGAAATGGAGGAGATGCAGAACAAATCACAACATAATCACATACTCTAAAAAGAAAGGAATCTCAAAATCAGATTATTATTCTACAAATCAAGCCACAAATATCACAATAACCAAAGAGATCTATTATCATCCATGTTGCCATCGTCTCCGGCTTGAAACAGTGATGATTCCTTGCTGCTCTGGCCATCGGTCCCGACCGTTGGCCATCACTTCTCCAGAGAGGCTGTTATGCCGCAAAGCCAAAGCAACTTCGCCACATAGAAAGCATGTTTCCTATCGCAGCACACGTATTAAATGCACATGTATTGAAATGTTCGGTTGGTTCGGTTTACACGGGTGGAATTTTTCTCAATCCGGTGCCCGACCGAAACCCGCGTTTTTGGGCTTGTTATCACCCGTTCTCGACCGAGAAGGAGGTCGAAACTGATTGCAGATTGTCAGGTTGGTCAGTTTGGGCGGGTCCATCGTTTTCACCCCTATTGCCAGTAGTTCCAAACGCTTAAGTGGTTAGGAAATTGGCCTAACAATGTGTCTCAAGCTATCTAACAGTGCCAAGCCTCAAGTGGGTTACATACGCTTATATCAATTTAGCTACCTGTTAAGTTGTAGGTGTAAATGTGTAATTAGATTGTATTTGTCTACTTTTGCAATTAAGTTAGTAGTTTAGGTTCATAGTGTAATTTATCTCTTGTACTCTTGTATAAGTACTACGTAATGAGAATAGAACCCTAACTTTTACCTCTTAACAAATTGTCTAAAACTTACATGGCATCAGAGCTCAAGATCTGAGCGTTACTCTGTAGCGCGTGAGTTTTCTCCACCGTGATTGAGTTTTCTCCATCACCATCATTATTCTTCATTCCTTTACAGTCGTTACTCATAAACCCACACCCTTGGGCAACGACGACACCCATCACGTGGAACCCATCAGTTACGGTAGCCTCCTTCTGCAATCAGCCATCATCCATCTTCAGAAACCTCGTTGAACTACTGATATCAGCCATCGTCCATCAGCCATCAGCCATCGTCAGCCATTGCAGAGAGATTCCGACGAGGTTTCCATCGATTGGAGCAACTTTTTCCAGTCGATTAAGGTTTCTCGCAGGATAAGGGTTTCTCACGATTGACTGTTAGAGTTTCTATCTCACTGGGTACTCGTTGATTCCACCATACAACCATCAAAGAGCACTGTAGATCTTTGGTGACTACCGACAGGTGCTGTACAACCCCTGTTTATATTCAGAATCGACTGGGTCCTCTCTGAATCTGCCTGGGTGTTCTCCATATTGACTAGATTCTCTCTCTCTTCATAGAAACAGTTGGGTAACTTTAAAATTCATCTTTTAGTTGCTGTTTGAGTTTCTCCAGCAAGGTACACTGTTTTTTGTGTGATTTTACTATGTCTTCTGATTCGAAAAATATTGAGACTGAAACTTCTGGCGCTAAGGATGGCCAGTTCGAAAGAAAGTTGGAGAATGTCCCTTTGGATATTTGTCCCATCAAATTGGATGGTACAAATTATTTACTTTGGTCTTGCACCTTCACTTTGGCTATTGAAGCCAAAGAGATGTTAGAATTCATAGAGGGTCCTGTCACTCAGCCTACAGAGGCTGTTGCCCTTAAGAAATTTAAGTCTCAAAGATCTTTGGTCATGACCTGGTTGTTTAACTCTATGAAAGCTGAAATTCGTCATAATTTTTTGCTCCTTGATACTCCACACAAGATTTGGACTACTGCAGCTCAAACCTATTCTCAGCAGGGTAATGATGCACAGTGTTTTGAGTTGAGGAAGCGACTCCGTAATTTAGATCAACACCATTGATCTGTAGCTGAGTATTTTGCGGAGTTGAGTGGACTATGGCAGGAATTCGATTTTTATCAGGGATTTCAGGCTGTTTGTACTGAGGATGCTACTAATTGGTTGAAGAGGTTAGAGAAAGAGCGTATTTATGACTTCCTTGCTGGCCTTGACATGGAGTATGATCCAACTAGAGTACAAGTGCTGGGTCGTGTTCCGTTTCCGTCTCTGGGTGAAGCTTATGCTATTGTTCAGCAGGAGGAGAGTAGGAGGGGAGCTATGGTGCATGCTCCTATTTCTGATCGTCTGTCTTGGTTGCCCGTCCTCAGAGTCAGTTTGGTTCTAGCAAAGGGTTTACTCCTACTTCACAGAGTGGTAAGTCACAGTCTGGTGGTAGCAGTGGGTCTACTGATCGTGAGTCACTTCAGTGTGATTATTGCCATAACACCGGTCATACTAGGGATATTTGCTGGAAGTTACATGGCCGGCCCCCTCGTGGACGAGGGGGTGGACGCGGTGGTCGTGGTACATTACGTTCTCAGGCGCAGGCTCATGTCTCTGAATCTGCGGTTGCTACCTCGTCTGACTCTGGATTTAGTATTGGGGCTCAGGTGACTTCAGATCATACTGGTGGTTTTTCTCAGGGGAGATGCAAGCTCTCAGGCGCCTTATGGCTCGGGCTGATTCTTCATCTACCACAGCTTCCTCTTCCACAGCAGCTCCCACTTCATCCTATTTTGCTCACACAGGTATCTCATCAAATGCGTTCACTGCCTCTTCTGCTATCCCTTGGATTATAGATTCTGGTGCTTTAGATCATATGACAGGTTGTTCCTCTGTATTTGATTCTTACTCTACTTGTTCGGGTAAGGATAAGGTCAGAATAGCAGACGGGTCGTTCTCTGCTATCGTAGGGAAAAGTTCCATTCACTATTCTCTCTCTATTTCTCTTTCTTCAGTTCTACATATTCCAAATTTTGCCACTAATCTTTCTGTCTATTAGTAGTCTCACTCATTCTGCAAACTGTTCTGTGACATTTTTTCCTACTCATTGTGTTTTTCAGGAACTGCGCACGGGGAAAGTGATTGGTAGTGGTAGAGCACATGGTGGCCTCTATTTCTTGGAATCTGCACCTCAACCATCTTTGTCATGTGGTCTAGCTCTGCAAGCAGATACGAGTTCAGCCTTTTTTATGTTACATCAGTGGCACCGTAGATTGGGTCATCCCTCCTTTGGGATTTTAGAAAAACTTTTCCCTAGTTTAGTTAAACATTGTTCTAGGAGTCAGTTTTTTTGTGAAGCCTGTGAGCTTGGTAAACATAAACGTTCTTTTTATGCACCTATTAATAAAAGGAGTGATTCTCCGTTTATGGTTATTCATTCTGATGTTTGGGGTCCTTCCCCTGTTCCATCTCTTAAAGGTTTTCGGTGGTTTGTCACTTTTATTGACTATTATTCTCGTGCTACTTGGGTGTATTTACTTAAGTCGAAAAGTGAAGTGTTTTCTTGTTTTAAATCTTTTCATTCAATGGTTCGCACTCAGTTTGATATGAGTATTAAAATTCTTAGGAGTGATAATGGCACTGAGTATATAGATAAGAGTTTTCAGGTTTTTTAGATGAAAATGGTATTCTTTTTCAGACGACTTGTGTTGACACTCCACAACAAAATGGAGTTGCTGAACGCAAAAATCGTCATCTAGCTGAGGTAGCTCGCTCTCTGTTATTCACCATGAATGTTCCTAAATATTTGTGGGGAGAAACCATTTTGACTGCAGTATATCTTATTAACCGCATGCCATCCAGTGTTCTTAACTTTAAAACTCCCCTTGAGTGTCTTCCTAGCGTTTTTCGTGCCACAACTCTTCCCCCACGTGTTTTTGGTTGTGTGTGTTTTGTTCATGCTCCTCATCCCTCAGGTGGCAAGCTAGGTCCTAAAGCCCATAAATGTGTTTTCATTGGGTACTCTCCTACTCAGAAGGGCTACAAATGTCATGATCCTCATTCTAGGAATTTTTTTATGTCTATGGATGTCTCCTTTTGGGAAACAGAGTCCTTTTTTTCTCCCTCCACTCCATCTCTTCAGGGGGAGCATAGGGCAGGAGGAAGAGATGTTTTATGGTGAGGGGGAGCAACTGCTGTATAATCATGGGGAGGGGGAGTAAGAAAAGTCTGGAGAAATATCTGCCGAAAGAGCAACTCATGACATAGGTGGTGATGATGAGGAATATATACACCGACTGCAAAGGTCTAACCTCAAGACCTACAGCAGAAAACATGGGAAGTCCTCTTGTGTGATACCACCTTGTCAACCACAGTCTCCTGCTCCAGTTCCAGATTCCTCAGCTGACTCATCTGGTAATGACTCTTCTCTCATTGAACCTCCTACTGATAATTCTGATGATCTTCCTATTGCTCTTCGGAAAGGTGTTAGATCATGTACTCAACATCCCATCTCCCAGTTTGTCTCTTATGATCATTTATCTCCTTCATACCATGCCTTTGTTTCGTCTCTTTCTTCTATATCTATTCCACAGAATTGGCAGGATGCATTCATGATACCTAAGTGGAAAGGAGCTATGGTAGAGGAGATGACAGCTTTGAAAAATAATGGCACTTGGGACCTAGTATCACTTCCGGAAGGGAAGAAACCAGTGGGATGTAAATGGATTTTCACTGTTAAGCAAAATGCTGATGGTACAGTTGAGCGACACAAGGCGAGACTTGTTGCCAAGGGTTTCACTCAAACATATGGTATTGACTACGAGGAGACATTTGCGCCAGTAGCAAAGATGAACTCTGTGTGAGCTCTACTCTCGTGTGCTGCCAATTTGAATTGGCCTCTCCAACAGTTTGATGTGAAGAATGCATTCCTCCATGGTGAGTTAGAGGATGAGGTGTATATGGCTATCCCACCTGGTTTTTCTTCATCTCAGACTGAGGGAAAGGTGTGTAGACTGAAAAAGGTTCTTTATGGGTTGAAGCAGTCACCTAGAGCCTAGTTTGGCAAATTTTCGAAGGCTATGTTGAGATTTGGATACAAACAAAGTCATGCAGATCATACTATGTTCATCAAGAAAGGTATTGGTAAGATTGCTGTCCTTATTGTTTATGTTGATGATATAATAATGACCGGCAATGATGTGGATGAGATCCTTAATCTCAAATCTAGTGTGGCTCAAGAGTTTGAGATTAAGGATTTATGATCACTGCGATATTTTCTTGGAATGGAGGTGGCAAGGTCTGATAGAGGGATTTTTATCTCCCAACAGAAGTATATACTTGATTTATTGGAAGAAACAAGTATGTTAGGTTGTAGACCTGCAGATTCTCCTATTGAGGCAAATCATCAACTTAGTGGAGACTCAGGGGATCGCACGGATAAGGAGAGATATCAGCGACTGGTTGGTCGACTGATATACTTAGCCCACATGAGACCGGATGTCACTTATGCAATGGGCGTTGTTAGTCAGTTTATGCATGATCCTCGTACCTCACACCTGGATGCAGTTTATCGTATTTTGAGGTATCTCAAATCAGCTCCAGGAAAAGGAATTCTATTCTCTAATCACGGTCACCTGCGTTTGGAGGCATTTACTGATGCTGATTGGGCTGGTTCTGTGGATGATAGACGCTCTACTTTTAGCTATTGCACTTTTCTTGGGGGTAATTTGGTTACTTGGCGAAGTAAAAAGCACTCAGTAGTTGCCAGGTCAAGCGCGGAAGCAGAGTATAGAGCTATGGCTCATGGTGTTTGTGAGCTCTTGTGGCTCCAAACTTTGTTACATGATTTGGGAATTTTTGATAATGGTACTATGAAACTCTACTGCGATAACAAAGCTGCCATAAACATTGCCCACAATCCTGTTCAACATGACAGAACGAAGCATATAGAGGTTGACAGACACTTCATCAAGGAAAAGTTGAGCGAGGGGTTGATATGTATGCCTTTTGTGCGATATGAGAATCAATTAGTTGATATTTTCACAAAAGAGCTTGGCAGCAAGAGTTTCCACCCCATTGTGTTCAAGTTGGGCTTGATTGATATCTTCGCACCAACTTGAGGGGGAGTGTTAAGTTGTGGGTGTAAATGTGTAATTAGATTGTATTTGTCTACTTTTGCAATTAAGTTAGTAGTTTAGGTTCATAGTGTAAATTATCTCTTGTACTCTTGTATAAGTACTACGTAATGAGAATAGAACCCTAACTTTTACCTCTTAACAAATTAAACTTACACTACCCACCTTGGTTGATACTTCTAACGATTCTCATTTTTTCCCCCTCTTTTCTGCACACATTCGAGATTGGTTTTGTGTTGTGAGGTTATATTATACATCCTTACTTCACTTAGAACTTGTGCTTTCTATTGAGCCTTGCGCCTGACACCAAGACGTACACGCCTTAGCATGAATGGAGTCTGTAAACCTTGTTGTACCAAAGGTTAATTGCATGGTGCTTCTGAACAACCCCGTTACTTCATGCTTCTCCTATTTGGTTTTCATGGTAGTGTTTTCTCACCTTATTTCTGATGTTGCTAATTGCTGCTTGGTAGGTCGTCAAATATGTTAGATACTCTAGTTTGGAGAAGTCACCTAGTAGCATTTGTCCATCCTCTACTGTTGACAGTTAAACCATGTCATTAGCAAGTACCATATATAGTTAAACTTCTATGCCAAGCTCATTTTGAATCCATACAAGTTAGGTCCAATGCCAGCCTCTATATGGGGTCTTCCTTTTTCTATGCAAAATTTTATTACAAATCACAATTCTGTATAATTTCTCCAACTACCATGGATCTACTTATGTTTAATTATAGGATGTAGGAGCTTAGCCTTGGTGATGTGGCAGCCGTGTGGATGACATGTGTCTTTATTCTAAGTGTCTTCTCCAACTACCATGGATCTACTTATGTTTAATTACAGGATGTAGAAGCTTAGCCTTGGTGATGTGGCAGCCATGCAGATGACATGTGTCTTTATTCTAAGTGTCTTCTTAGTTCTAGTCAATGTCTTTAGTGTCTAGTCAACGTATTACGGTCTTTAATATTAGTTACACATGCATTTAGTTGGATAGTTGAACAAAGGTTTCTAAATTTATAAATATTATTGTTCATGCATGTAAATGAAGGGTTGTCTAGGTATTCGAAGCATCTAGTTGAGAATTGTGTAGGTTCCATTAGGAGTCTTGAAGAGCCATCTTATGTAATGCCTATTTATAGGTGATCTAATGAAATGAGAAGAGGCAGTTGAGTTATTTTGTTAAATATTGTGCATGTGTGTCTTGCTTGCAGTGAGTGATGTTACACGGTCTTGGGTAGAATTCAACCCCAAAAGCTAGCGCTTATATATTTCATATTACTTAGGTACCCATGCGATGTGGGACTTTGCTTCACACCCTCCCTCACACACAGCGTGCTCACTCGGCAGCACCTGCCGCATGCAGGCGAGAGACACTCACCCTACCCATCTTTGGGACCCAGCTCTGATACCATGTTACATGGTCTTGGGTAGAACTCAACCCTAGAAGCTAGCTCGTGAAGTGAAGGTGCCGTCACGCTTATATATTTCATATTATTTTGGTACCCAGGCTATGTGGGACATCGCTTAACAAGTGATTCATCCTACAATCAAGCGTGTGGCTTGGTAGCATCGACTGACATCCGCGATTAGTAGCGTCGAGTGGCATCCGCTACCCCCGGTCGAGTAGCATCCCGGGACTATCCCCTACCTCGCATGTCTTGGCCTGCATCAAATTGGCATCAAAGCGGTGATCCTGCCCTGCTGCGTTTTCTTTCTGTGACACGCGGAGAATATTTAGTGTTTCGTTTGAACAAAAAACCGAGGACAAATCACAAACACAATGAAGTTGTTGAAGCTTTGACCCTATGGAAGATTAACAATGACATCATATTCCCTGGATGGAAATTGGAGGACATATTCTCGTGTAGAGACTCATCCCTTTACAAGAAGTTGATTGGACTCTACCTCTGAGGTACGATGAATATTCAGAAGATGGTTTCCTAATCACTACTGAATGTGATTTTGATCACGTGGTGAGTCCTAAAGATCTGAAATTGTCCAAGAAGATAAGTTCTATGACTCGAAAGGAGAAAAAGTTGATGGAGTTGAAGTTGTTAGTCATGAAACAATTGATAACTTGGAGCATGCAACAAAACCATCCTTACAGTGTAAGGATTCCTTTTGGTTAGTGTTTTCAAAAAGAGACATGATTAAGGAAGTCCTGAGCGAGTTGATTTTCTTGGCTAGAAATATAAAAGGTTATGGAAGTAAAAGGGCAAGGATTAGTTCAAGACGACTTGACTTTTGGTCTGGCTTCGCAGTTCCATTGCAGGTTGTTAATGGCCAATTTCCAAGAGTCGTGAAAGTGTTCTATTTGTTGGTTGGTCGCAAACCTAAATTCGCGCAACATCTAAGGCAACACAGCAAAGGATGGAAAGCGTTGTGGGTCAACCATTGGACCATGGAAAGTTAAACTCAAGGACGCATTCTTTTGAAGAAAGGGAGTATGACGGAGGAGCTTAGCCTTGGTGATGTGGCAACATGTGTGGCAGCCGTGCGGGTGACGTGTATCATTATTCTAAGTGTCTTCTTTGTTTTAGTCAATGTCTTTTTATTGTCTAGTCAACGTATTTTATGGTCTTTGATATTAGTTACACATGCATTTAGTTGGATAGTGTTGAACACATGTTTCTAAATTTATACTCCCTCCATCCCAAATGTTTGGCCAAAAACACTATTCACACCTCTCAAAAAATCATCTTTATTTTGTAATTTATACTACTTTTTACGATTTGAAATTTTTTGTTTAATAAACTAAGCAAAATCTGTCACACAAGATCCATATGGCATATCTAATTCATTATACCTTAAAAAATATCGATGATTTTTCGAGAGGTGTGAATAGTGGATGTGTGCCAAACATTTTGGGAGTATTTATTATTGTTCATGCATGAAAATGAAGGGTTGTCTAGGTAATTGAAGCATCTAGTTGAGAATTGTGTAGGTTTTATTAGGAGTCTAAAAGAGCATCTTATGTAATGCCTATCTAATGAATTGAGAAGAGGGAGTTGAGTTATTTATTAAATATTGTGCAAGGTGTCTTGGAGTGAGTGATTCCTCCAATAATCAAGCCTTCCAATAATCAAGTGTGTGGCTTGGTCGTGTCGAGTGACATAGCGTCGAGTGGCAACCCGCTACGCCCAGTTGAGTTGCATCCCGGACCATCCCTGCCTCGCAGGTCTCGACCTGCATCATTACCTCATCATGTATGTCCTCAAAACTGGAATTTGACCAAATGGAAGTCTTCGTTCTTTTTTGTCTCGACTCTTCAGACAAGTTTAATCTTGCATGGACCTGTTTTATCTTGCAAACAAGCTAACTTTCCACATTTTGATATTCGGTCTTACTTTCAGATTTCCGCCTATATTGGTCATAGTCCCTTAATTTCCTTATTCTCCTTTATGTTGTGTGGGATTGCACTATTAGTTTTGTCCGTCTACTAATGATCAAGTATTCAAGTGTTTATCTTATCTACTGCATCCTGCCATCATGAAAGCCAAGTTAAAACCCAACACATTTGACATTGTTGGAGTTTCAAAGTTCTTGATTTCTTTTGTTTTCGAGTACAACTTGAATATCATATTGATGAGGCCTGGTGTCAGTTGAGCTTTGGAATTCTATAGCAAAACTGGCCATTCCATAGTTTCTAATGGTTATTTCCTGCCATTGTTTCCTTTTCTGGACGAATAGTTTAGTCCCAACTGTTACATATTTGATATCATCTCTCTCGTGTGCAAGTAATCTGGAATACTCTAAACTGGAGCTTATGATTGATATAAGCTTGAGAGACTGCATTCATTTTGGGGCTGAAATATTCTCAAACGTGTTTCAGCACTGCTGCATCATTCATGTCTGTGTAGTGCGAACAAGTAATTTACTTTCCTTTCTCACCATTGAGACGACATGTGGATCCAGTAGTTAGAAAAACTGGCAGGTGTAGGTAGTGTTTTCTGATTCTTCTGACACCGATTTTGGCTAACATTACTAACCTATTTTGAAGGTTTGCTGGCCTTGGAGCTGGTCTTGCATGGGGTACATTCCAGGAATCTGCGAAGAGGGTTCTCTTTGGTACGCCCAATTTACAAGAGAAGCAATCTGTTGTTTCCCCATTCTTATCTGAAAGAAATGCGGAACGTTTGGCTCTTGCACTGTGCAGAATGCGTGGAGCAGCACTTAAATTAGGGCAGATGCTGAGTATTCAAGATGAATCTGTTATACCTCCTCCGGTATTTTCCTTAAACCTTCTCCATTGTTAATGCTTCTTCCTATGCATAGTGTTGTCGTCCTACATTCAATGTAAATTTTAACCAATCTGTCTAGTGGCTAGTGGGTATACGTCCCAAGTGGTCAAAATTTGTAGATTCTTTTGTGATTTGCAGATTCAATTTCCGATAGCCTTGAAGGCTTATTAGTTATCAGCTACTCTTGATATATAGCATAGTTGTTGTGGCTTCACACTTTGATATATGGGCATCCCCTGTTGATGCTCACCTTTGCTTAATGGGAAAAAGAAGCTTCCTAAAAAGATTTAGCACTTAAGGAGTGACATTTCTTTGATAGAGCCAAGTTACAAGGTTACTTCCAACATAAGCAAAATAGTTGTATCTAGATTGCTTATCGCAGATACTACCAGCCCAGTATCGCAGATACTACCAGCCCAGTAGACATCTCTAAAGATGGTCATAGACTAAGACTCCAACGGGCGATGTATCAAACATCGTCCAACTGCACTCTTCACGCAGCAAAATTAGAAGAAATAGCTTGAGCATGAGGTTGATGAGGAACATTCAACAAATTGTATAAATAATGTTGGGACAAGTAACCATGGGATAAATCAACTTCCTAGTAATTGTCAATTATGTCATAACTCAGTAAAAGGTTATCGGTCATCGTCAGCATCCAACTTTACGTTGGCGTCTACATGAGTAAAAAGCGATTGAGCACCTAGAAGGTCACTACAAGAGAAGATTAAGCACATATTTTCTTCGGGATAAAGAAGTATGCTGAGAAGAGTGGACTACCTTGTTGCTTAGAAAATACTGAATGCACCCAAATTTATAGGATGGGAGAGTTGACCTAAATGTTGCTTCTAATTAGCAAGAACAAAAATGATCGGCATATATAATTGTATAATTTAGAGTGACAATCAATGAAATCGTGCTAGCAGAAGAGTGGTGAACAAGCAAATGTAGAGAGTACCAAAAGCCATATGTGAGCACATGTGAGCACAACATGTCTAATTCTATCAAACTAGATCTAAGGAGACTTCTTCAAACCATACAAAGCCTTACGCAAGTGACAAAGATAGGCATTCACAACCAAATCAAGGTAACCCAACGGTTGATCTATATATACTCCCTCCCGAAAATAATATTTCAAAAAGGATAATGCTAAACCTACACATTAATCTCGCACATCTCTACACACTGACATGGCTTGGTTTTGTGGCAAAGAGAAGGGAAAACAAAATCACTCTATCGTAGTTGACACATCAACTCACATTAACAAAGGGACAGCTAATTTGAATTTATCAAAGCCCCTGGTGGTCAGCTTGGTTTTGAATCAAGTAAGTTGATTGTGTCTGCTCTGTGCAAGCCCAAAAAAATTATATAATTAGCCTCGCAGAAGACGATCTCAATGCTTGGTTTTTGCCCTAGGATTTACCTATGGATGAGAAATTTTTCACTTCATTCATGCAACCTTCATCTTATTCTTCGTATCTGTTAGAGTTTGTCCCACATTGGTCAATTACAACCTCCAAATGTATTATATGAGCTTGGGCGGCCTCTCCACTCATTGCCAATTAGTTTTGAGTTGGATGCTTTAACATGGTATTAGAGCTGGGTTTTGGAGGCTTTTGGACAAGACTTTTGGTTGGTTGCCCTATTGTTTGTGCCTTGAGTGCACCTGATGTTAGCTCCAGGGCTTGTGATAGCTTTATCCTTTTGTAGATTTTGGCTGCATTAGATATTGTGCGTCAAGGTGCAGACGTGATGCCAAGGAGCCAGCTGAATCAAGTTTTGGATGCTGAATTAGGTCCTGACTGGTCATCAAAGCTGATTAGTTTTGATTATGAACCAATAGCTGCCGCAAGTATTGGCCAGGTGAGGAAGGATGCTATTTGCTGAATAATATTGCTTTGTTATCTGCGTTCATTGCTTGTATCTCTTTTCCATGCAACCTTCATCTTAAACCCCCCATGGTGATAGATTAAGAATGGAGTTTAGGTAGCTGAAAGAATTTTGCGACTTTTAAAAAAATAAATAAAAAAATAGAACATGTCCTTATGATATTAATGATATCAGTTCCTTACATGCAGGAGGTAGAATGCGAAGAACGGACTAAAGATCATTGTATCTTGATAATGAAAGCATCTATGTAATACGAGTCTAACTATTACGTTATATTGTCAAACCCTAGTGATGCAGGCCAACACCTGCTAGAGTAGCTGAAACCGAAAGGTCCCAACTAGGAGACTAAGAATAGTCTCGGGATGCCACTCACCGGGGGCAACGGATGTCACTCGACGTTGCTAATCGCGGATGTCACTCACGCGACCAAGCCACACACTTGATGTTAGGACTCTCTCACTCACAAGCAAGAAGAGAACTTGTAAATAATTTTTAGACTCCTACTTCAGATTTCATTAAGATGGATGTATATAGAGACTTAGACTACCCACATAACTCTTAGACTATTCCCTAGACACTTATTGCTTCAAACCTTTCCAAAGCAAGCAACATTTCCAAGACAGTCAACACAAAATAACAAGACATAGGAAACACAAGAAAACTAAATAAATCTAAATAGACTTTCACTTTCCCAATAATGCTCCTGCATCATTCTCCTCCGCTGAAAAAGAAGCCTTCCTCGAATCTGCAACCAAATCTTCCCAAAGCCTTTCATCAAGCTTCTTGAGCTCTTGAGCTGAAACCCATGCATCTTCGCAATGTGCTTTTCCCTTCTAATGAACCAAATATTGTGTATAGGTTCCTCGATGAGTAGTGGTGGAGCGAACATCCAAGACATCAATGATTTCTTGATGGGAAGTTGCCGGTACAGCAGTCAAGTCTTCAAGCTTCAAGGAATCACCATCGTCATCTCCATAATAAGCATACAGGTCACTAATGTTGAAAACTGGACTAATAGATAATCCTGTCGGCAACTCCAGTCGATAAGCATTAGGTCCCAGCTTCTTGAGTATTCAGCATGGTCCAAACTTCTTTTGCTTGAGCTTGTTATAAGAACCAGCTGGAAATCTTTCCTTGCGCAGATAAACCATGACAAGATCACCTTCTTCAAACTCTTTGTTCCTGCGGTGTGCATCAGCCTTGGTTTTGTAATACTTAGAAGTTTCCTTTAAGCGCTCTCGAACTTGATCATGAATGTTTTTGATGTGGGCAGCAAACTCTTCTGCATCCATGCCAACTCGAACTTGGGTACTTAATGGCAAGAGATCCATCACTTGATGGTGTTTTCTACCATAAATCACCTCAAATGTGGCCTTCTTTGTTGATTGATTGAAAGAACTGTTGTAAGCAAATTCAGCTCGAGGAATGATGAACTTCCACCTCTTTGGATTGTCTCCTACCAAACTCCTCAATAAATTTCCAAGCGATCTATTCACCACTTCAGTTTGCCCATCTGTTTGAGGATGATAAGCACTAGAAAACTGAAGTTGAGTTCCAAAAAGCTTCCAAAGTGTCTTCCAAAAGTGACTCATAAATCGCACATCACGATCGGATACAATAGATTTTGGAACACCATGTAAATGAACTATCTCCCAAAAAACAATGTAGCAACATGGGAAGCATCAATGGATTTCTTGCATGGTATAAAGTGAGCCATTTTTGAGAAGCGGTCAACAACCACAAAAATGCGATCATACCCATGCTGCGGTTTCGGCAGGCCTAGGACAAAGTCCATTGAAATATCCTCCCAAGAGACATTAGGGATAGGAAGTGGCTGGTATAAACCTGTATTTTGCACTCCACCTTTGGCCTTTTGACACACCTAGCAACTTTGCACAAAACGAGCAACATCCCGCTTCAAGGATGGCCAAAAAGGCAAAAATAGCGTTCTTTAACCAGCAATTCAGTTTTGTCCCTTCCAAAATGCCCACCAAGTCCACCACCATGCAACTCTTGAATGACAAAAAGCCTTAATGACCCCTCTGGAACACACAATTGATTTCCCTTAAAAAGATACCCATTCATGAGCAAATAATCTTGGCTTTTCCCATCATTTAACTCTTGCAAAACCTTTGAAAAGAAAGAAAGTCTGCTGCATAGTATTCTGGCAGGAGATCAAAGCCAACAATTTCAAAAGAGAGAGCATCAGCAAACCTTGTTAGAGGAACCTGCCTTGTGATTTAGAACAAAACTGAATTTTTCCATGTTAGATACCCAGCCAGAATGTCGAGAGTTTAACTTCTTTTGTGCCTCGAGAAACCGTAAAGCTTCATGATCTGAGTTGAGAACAAACTCCACACCATTGAGGTATTCTTCCCAATGTCACAACGCTTGCACAATTGCATACAATTCCTTGTCATAAGTCGAATACTTCTTCTTGGCATCACTTAGTTTCTCGCTGAAATAAGCAATCGGCCTTCCTTCTTGCATTAGGACAGCACCTATACCCACATTTGATCCATCACATTCAACTTCAAAAGTTTTTGAAAAGTTGGGCCGTGCTAGCACGGGAGCTTCCACAAGCTTTGCCTTCAAAAGCTGAAAACTTTTTCGGCCTCATTAGTCCACCGAAACTCTTTGCTCTTCAAGACATCCATCATAGGAGCAACAAGAGTGCTGAAATGTTTGATGAACCGTCGATAAAAAGAAGCCAAACCATGAAAGCTTCGCTTTTCGGTAAAACTTTTAGGAGTTGGCCAGTCAAGAACCGCCTTCACCTTTTCCTTATCCATTTGCATGCCTTTTGCACTCGCAACAAAGCCTAGAAACACAACCCGATCAGTCATAAAAGAGCACTTCTTAAGATTAATGTACAGCTGGTTGTCATGCAGGACTTTGAACACATTTGTTAAATACCCAAGGTGCTGAACTTTATCTTGGCTATACACCAAGATGTCGTCAAAGTAAACAACAACGTACTTCCCCATGAACTCCTTCAAAACTTGAGTCATCAGCCTCATAAAAGTGCTTGGGGCATTAGAAAGCCCAAATGGCATAACGAGCCATTCATACAAGCCATTCTTCGTTTTAAAGGCTGTTTTCCATTCATCTCCCAATCTAACTCAAATTTGATGGTATCCACTTCGAAGGTCAATCTTAGAAAACACCTTTGAACAACAAAGCATATCAAACATGTCATCAAGACGGGGTATTGGGAACCGGTACTTGACAGTTATCTTGTTTACAGACTTACTATCGATACACATCCTCCAAGTTCCATCTTTCTTTGGAGTTAGGAGGGCTGGGACAGAACAAGGACTTAGTAACTCCCTAATCAGTCCTTTTTTCAGCAATTCATTAACTTGTCTTTCTAATTCAGCATGTTCATTATGTGACATCCTATAGTGAGGCAAGTCAGGAAGGATTGCACCTGGAATGAAATCGATTTGATGTTGAATGTCACGAAGAGGCGGCAAACCAGCAGGTAATTCATCTTGAACGAGGGCTTTGAATCTGTGGAGTAACTCTGAAACTTCTTCTAGAACATCTTTGACATCTTCCTTAGCTTCCCCTACAACCACCAAAGCATAAGCCACTTTCTCTTCGCTGAAAACTTGCTCAAAAGCCCTGTGGGACAGCAAGTTGACTTGGCTCTGTGATGCTACATAGGGTTCAATACAAATGTTACCCCACCTTTCTTAAGCGTGTATGTGTTCTTCTTCCCATCATGTTGAGCACATCGATCATATTGCCACGGTCTTCCAAGAAGTAAATGACAAGCATCCATAGGAAGGACTTCAAAATAGAGTTTATCTTCATACTTTGCAATAGATAATTTCACCTGGCATCTTTGTGTCACCAAAACCTCTCCTCCTTTCTTGAACCATGACACTTTGTAGGGTTTGGGATGCTGCTCACATGGAAGTTTCAGTTTCTCCACCATGGTCTTGGACACCATATTTTCCACACTTCTAGAATCAATCATCAAGATACACTTCTTTTCGTTGGTCAAGCAATAAGTTCGGAAGATGTTATGCTTGAGCCACTGATCATCTTCTTGAACAGTCATTACCCGTCGAATCACAAGACTTTCGGCGTCGTAATCGGGTTCACAATATTCCTTTTCAAATCCACCTTCAGGCTCTTCATCATAAATAGGCTCTTCCTCTTCTTCCTCTTGCCCTTCTTCCACGAGATTAACCTCAGCTTTCTTGGTAGGACATTCATAAGAACGATGACCAACTTCACCACACCTGAAACACTTAAAACTTGAAGATGATCCAGCCTTACCGAAGTCCTTTTTTCCTCCCCCAGCATTTGGGTTTGGACGCTCAGAGTTGGGTGCTGAATTTTTCTTGTTTTGGATCACCATCTTCTCTTTCGAAGCTTTACTACTGTCACCTCTTCCGAAAGAGGTCCATTTAGCCTCATCTTCTGCTTTAAGTGCCATTTGATATGCCTCCTCAAGTGAATGGATGGAATGCATCATTAACTCCCCTTGCAGATTGAGTTTCAAACCATTCTTGTATCTGGCAACAAGCTGATCTGTCTCTGTGAGGTTAATGCGACTCAGCAACTTGTAAAACTGCTCTGTGTAATCAGCCACAGATTGTTCATTGCGCTGACGAAGCCGATGGAGCTTTTGGTACAAGGATTGAGAGTAATCCAGTGGAAAAATTTCTCATCTAACTTCAACTTCATCTCTGCCCATGTGCCAACTCTTGGGACTCCTCTTCTATCTCGACTTCGCTGATATTGCTGCCACCAAACCAACGCATGGCCCTTCAATTTTGTAGCCACAAATTGCACCTTTCTTTCTTCTGTCAAGTTTTTCCATTCAAAGAATGCTTCCAAAGATGCAATCCAGTCGCAATACTGATCAGGGTCTAATTTTCCTTCAAAGTCCGGCACATGAACTTGGATACTTCTATCTGTTGCTTCAAGAGCTCTTGCTAATCGTTCCATGGCCCAACGATCACCGAAAGCTACTTCTGAATTTTCCTTTAAAATAGATGAATCAGATCCGTCCTCCGTATCACTTTGATTTCTTGAATTTCTAGAGTGACTTCCTCGGCTTCGTGCTGGCGAGGTTTGAATCCTATGGAGAATTTCAGTCACTGTTTCTTGAAGTGTTTGATTAGACTGACGTAACTTAGCAATCTGATCACGCAAAGTGGCATCCCCATCATTTCGTAGCCGCCTTGGAGGCATAGTTACTGGGAAAAAAAAAAAGCTCTGGTACCAGTCTGAAGCAGGCCAACACCTGCTAGAATAGCTGAAACCGAAAGGTCCCAACTAGGAGACTAGGGATAGTCCCGGGATGCTACTCACCGGGGGCAACGGATGTCACTCGACGTTGCTAATCGCGGATGACACTCACGTGACCAAGCCACACACTTGATGTTAGGACTCTCTCACACACAAGCAAGAAGAGAACTTGTAAACAATTTCTAGGCTCTCAAAAACTACTTCAGATTTCATTACAATAGATGACTCTTAGACTACCCATATAACTCTTAGACTATTCCCTAGATACTAGGGGTGTGCACGGGTCGGTTTGGGTCGGGTTTGGGGCCCACCCGGCACCCGACCCGAACTATTCGGGTTGGAGAAAACTGGAACCGACACCGACCGACCAAGCATTTGAAACTGCCCGACATACTGTTTCGGATCGACCGGGCGGGTCGGTTCGGGTTGGCTGGGTCCAACCAAAAAAAAACCTCGGAGAGATAGAGTTTACAAAGACACAGGTTCATCTCACATTTATATCACCAAGAACAAAATCTTAAAAGATGAACAACAAACAATGCAAAATAACTTTACACTTAAAAAAAATGCAAATTAATTGAAATAATTTTCAGATCCTCCAACCCCAAAACTTATCTTACACATTCCAAATGAACAACATTTAAAAAATAAACCTACTCGTGTATGAACAGATTTTGAAGCTTGAAGGCTTGAATCCCTGTCGGTTCAACTTTCTTCTCTTTCCTTGGGATTAGACCATCTTTGGAAGATTGGAATCACTGGAGAACTCCATCTTTTTTCTCTTTCAATTTGGAACGGTGGGGTGGGTTTTGTGAAACTTTGTGTGTGTGTGTGTGTGTGTGTGTGAGAGAGAGAGAGAGAGAAGGTGAAGAGGTGGAAGTGCAGTAGGAGTACTTACCGAAAAAAATTTGGGCAGTGGGAGATGGGGTGTGGCAGGTATAGCTGTGTAGGTGGTGGTCCCAAAGTGAGACTTTTGAGAGAAAGTAATGAATGACACGCCTTGGAAATGGACAAAGAGATTAAAGACTACACAGCCGTTTTCCATTCTCGAGACACGCGTGCACAGAGAAATAGTGACAGCACATCATAGAGGTACAGAATAATATATAAACGGCCGGGTCGGGTCAGGTTGTTCGGGTTTGCATTTTATAAACCCGCTACCCGAACCGAAAACCTCGGTTTTGAAGAGGGCAGACCCGCTACCCGACCGAAATGCTTGAAAAAATTGACCGATAGCCACCGGGTCGGGTCTGGCGGGTTGGACGGTTTGATGCTCAGCCCTACTAGACACTTATTGCTTTAAACCTTTCCAAGACAGTCAACACAAAATAACAAGACATAGGAAACACAAGAAAACTAAATAAATCTAAATGGACGTTTTACTTTCCCAATAATGCTCCTGCATCATTGATTTTAGGGGCACTTAAATAATGATCCTTTTAGTCTCTTGAAATTAGAAAATCATCATGAGCCTATTTTGGAGTTATGTTTCCATCCTGAGAATAAAAAAACCCTAAAATGCGCTTTATCTATATATAATTATATAACTGTAACATATTGAAGACTAAATTTAAAGTTGCATATATGGGGGTGGGTAGTGGACCATTTTCAAATTTATGAGGTCCTATACTGTAATTATGGGATTGGGGATAAAACCCAATCCCTATTATCACATGATAAGGATACTACAGTAATCCCAAACCTCAATATTCTTCAGAAATCCCAAACCTCATTCAAAAATCCACAAAAACCTCAATCCACCGTCCCACAAAATCCCAACGGGTTTGTTACAAAAACCTCAATCCATCGTCCTCAATCCACCGTCCCAATGGGTTTGTGGATTTTGTGGGTTTTACAATAACCATTTTCATCCACCGTCCTCATTCAAAAACCTCAATCTTCTTCGGCGGGGTACTCTGGCATGACACTGGATATATTGTGACGAAGAACGCCGGATGGAGTAGAGGTCAGACAAAGAGTTCACCGCTGTTTCGAAGGATTCGTTTTTTGGGTTGAAAAAGGGTAGGTAGGATTCGATTTTGCAGGGCTGTTACGATTTTGAAGGCTATAGGTTGTTATTCAAGTTCTAAAAGTTTTTTTTTTTTTTTATTACCGTAAAGACTAGATTACCATGATTTACCATGATGTTTCTGTTTACTATGATTTACCATAAAACACTGAATTACCATGATTTACCATAAAACACTAGATTACCATGATTTACCATGATTTTTAAAAGTATTATTTCTTCTTTTCCTTATTCGTTTTTTACCATGACATATGGATTATGTTAATCGCATTTTTTTTACCATGATTCGAGTTGTTTATTCGACCGTTATTACCATGTTTACAATTCATTAAGTTAGTTTTACCATAAACAATGTGATGGTTTAATGTTTATATTATAATATAATCATTGGAAGATGTTGTGAACACATATTTTTAACAATGACTTGAAGAAATTGTGGGATGAACTTGTTGTGGCCTTTTGAATTAGGATGGCTTTTTGTATTTTTTTTGAGTTTCAAATTTCATCCGTTTAAAATGGAAACCAAATCAATGGGATTTGGTTGTTTTAAATGTTTGAAATTTTTGAAGATATATATATCCCATGAATTTAGGAAAGAAAATACATACATACATAAGGATATCTTTTTAAAAGGGTAAGATAGGTAATTTACACTTTGAGAGGATGAAAACATAACCTTTTAAAATGACCAGGATGAAAATCTACATGGGATGACAAAAGAGGATGATTATTTAATTACCTCTTGATTTTATTGACTAGCATTTTATTTGCTTTTTTGTTCAAGTTTTCCATATCAGATGTTCACTGCTTTTCGTATCATTAACTTCTCTTCTCAATTGCCATGCATGTCTATGCTCACATTTCTAAAATGATTGTCAGGTGCACCGAGCAGTTGCCAAGAATGGTATGCACGTTGCAGTGAAAATTCAATATCCTGGTGTTGCGGATAGCATTGAAAGTGACATTGACAACGTGAAACTACTATTAGACTATACAAATCTTATTCCTGAAAAGCTTTTTCTGGACAGAGCCATGAAGGTAAACAGCAGGCAGGGCAGAAAAGTCTTTTGAGTTTGGCATCTTGCTTATACTGCGATCAGCCATGTTATTATTATGTTAAGGGGAATGTATTATGTGATTATGTTTTTTAGATAGGACTCAATGAGGTATCGTTACGAGGGTCGGTTATGAGAAGTGTTTAAGTGTGCCTTTTCATGATTCAACATTTTTGCTGCAATTGGTATTGACTAGGATGGGCTGAGCCCTTGCTGAGTTCATGGCTTAAAAGTTGAGTTTGGGCAAAGCTTGGGAAAGTTTTAGCTCGACTGAAAGGGCTCTCTATCTTATGTATTGGACATGCAGCATATGCATGGTGCATAATTGCAAATTTTAGGTTTGACTTGCTGATAAATATATTGCTTCACAATTGCACTTATGAAATTAGCATTGGTAGAAAGGGAGAAGAAAATAAGGGAAGAAAGAAAAGCTTTTCGTTTTTTGAATGAGCAGCTTGTTAAAGCATCCAACTCAAAACCAATTGGCAATGAGTGGAGAGGCTGCCCAGGCTCATATACTAGACTCGGAGGTTATAATTAACCAATGTGGGACAAGCTCCAACACTCCCCCGCACGTGTGACCCCTGACCCGCACGTGGAGAGTTAAACAATGGATCCACAACATTGGGATCACAACGAAACAAGGTGCACTTATGGCACAAACAACGGGGCAATAACCAAGAGTCTTGTCCAAAATCCTCCAAGGCCTAGCTCTGATACCATGTTAAAGCATCCAACTCAAAACCAATTGGCAACGAATGGAGAGGCTGCCCAGGCTCATATACTAGACTCGGAGGTTATAATTAACCAATGTGGGACAAGCTCCAACACAGCTAATATGTTTTAGTGATTGGTTTTTTTGCATTTTATTATACTTGGTCACATTTTGGTTAGCCTTCTCAATGTGGGTTCTTTGACCGGAAGTTGGCCTTATCCGCGAAAGGTGATAGTGTTGGGCTTCTTTGGAATAGTGTGGGATTAGGCAGATTGTTGTTTCCTGATTGAGCGGTGAAAAGGACCTGGGCAGGATTCTATGCTTGGGCTGAGTTTTTACACCTCAGGAGGATCTTATATTGCCTGACTTTTAGCTTCAGTTGCTGCTCTTTTATCATCAACCATTTTACTTCACATTGGTAGATTTTTTTTTTTTGGGCCTTTGTTCTTGATTCGCATCTATCCTCAAATTGTAGGATATTTATGCTTTATTTCATTGTTCCCTTCCTTGTCTTTGCAGATTTTGGAGAACAATATAATACTGCAAAATTTTAGAAAGCAGTTGGTTTTTGTTCATGAAGTCTACGGTTAAAATTTCACAGATATTTGTTGAATATTAGATTCTCTTCTCCTGTCCACGAATTGGACATCTTTCAACTACTATTGTATCTTACGTCCTCATGCTTGACAGGCCAAGCTCTTACAATTGCATCAGCAGTGGGCTTTAGGGTGGAACTTAAATCAATAATTCTTTTGTGGAGTATCTATATGCATATATTCAAGCACACATAGTTTGCATATGGCGATATGCAAGCTTTCCTAAGCAATGGTGTATGCTGCTTCCACATTCTCTACTATTAATGTTTGGAGATTTCTGCAGGTAGCAAAAGAAGAATTATCTCTTGAATGTGACTATGTGCTGGAGGCATCAAATCAGAAGAGATTCCGGGATCTGCTATCCAACACCGAAGGATTTTATGTTCCAATGGTCGTGGATGATATTTCAAGTAAAAGAGTTTTAAGTACGGAACTCGTTCCAGGTAAGGCTCTGTTATCTTGTAATAAAAGCTGTCTATACATGGTTCAATTTATGTGAACAGAGTCTTGCTGCCCAATTGAATAGTATGTGTACATATATATCCATGCAATTTGGTGACTATTTTTTTACAAAAGATTCCATGTTAGGGGAAGCGATGGGGAGTATGAGATTTACAACCAGTTGGGGTGGGTGCAGGAGATTGTAGATAAGGAGCTGGAAGTGAGTGAAGGGGTTTTTAATCCGTTGGTGGTTAGGGAGCCGGCGGAATCATGGAATGATGGCGTGATGCAAGCCGAGACCTGCAAAGGTAGGGATAGTCCCGGGATGCCACTCGACCGGGGTAGCGGATGCCACTCAACGCTACTAATCGTGGATGCCACTCGACGCGACCAAGCCACACGCTTGATAGTAGGAGGAATCACTCACTCCAAGCAAGACGCACTTGCACAATATTTTAATAAACTCTTTTCATTTCCTTCACTAGAAAGGTTTAAATAGATAACTTGGAACATCCCTCCAAGCATAGGAAATACAAATTCCAACTTCCAAGACTTTAAACTTAATAAACTACATATTTTGACCACTAAAATCTAGAAAGACTCTTGAGAACTTAAAAGACACTTAGGAAATTGAAATGAACTTAAAAAAGACTCTTTGATTAACAAAATAACACTAAAAACTGTATAATTAAATACTTAGACTAATAATTAAAGGACATAAAAGAAGACTCCTCGGTACAACCGTTTTCATTATTTGCTCCTGCATCATTCTCTCCGGGTTGGAAAAGAATTCGTCCTCGAATTTGCCGGTACCTTTGCTTGAAGTTCGCAACTTGAAGGACCATTTTTTTTTTTTCCTTTTCTTTCTTCTTCCTCTTGCATGGACCATTCTCTTTACGATCCCCTCATCAACCCATGTAACTGCATTTAAACTTTTTTGGACAACGGAACTAAAAGAATAACTTCTCCACCACCGCGAGGAGAAACCCCTTGACGCTGTATTTTCAAGTCCAATCCTTTTGAAGGAACACCGAAACCCTTTAGGATTGGTAAGGTTGTCGATCGGATAGTATCAACAGATGGATCCTTAGAGTCATTAGTAATCCCCTTGAGCCTTATTGAAAGGGGTCTCTTTCCAAATAACCCAAGCACAATGAGTGGCTCCAAGAAATATCCACGGGACCGACTAACACCATAGTCATGCACAAGATGTTTCCCACCCATCAAAACCTCAGGCTTGAACTTCAATTTCGTTCCTCCATTGTCGGAATCAACATCGATACTAGGATCGCATTGCTCAATTTTCAGGGAAGCAAAATTCTGACATTTGTGGATAATTGGGAATCCATCTTCACCATACTCGTTGTATATTGGAGGCAAACTCCAATCAACTTGTGGGTGTGAAACTGTTGAATCTTCGTTCGAAAAAAATTTCCTCCAATGCATTATCTTCAAACACCATGGAATGAAAACTCAACAAGATGGATAGATGAGCTCTGATACCAATTTGATGCAGGCCGAAACCTGTAGGGGTAGGGATAGTCCCGGGATGCCACTCGACCAGGGGTAGCAGATGCCACTCAACACTACTAATCACGGATGCCACTCGACGCGACCAAGCCACTCGCTTGATAGTAGGAGGAATCACTCACTCCAAGCAAGACACACTTGCACAATATTTTAATAAACTCAAAACTCTTTTCATTTCCTTCACTAGAAAGGTTTAAATAGATAACTTGGAACATCCCTCCAAGCATAGGAAATACAAATTCCAACTTCCAAGACTTTAAACTTAATAAACTACATCCTTTGACCACTAAAAACTAGAAAGACTCTTGAAAACTTAAAAGACACTTAGGAAACTGAAATGAACTTAAAAAAGACTCTTTGATTAACAAAATAACACTAAAAACTGTATAATTAAATACTTAGACTAATAATTAAAGGACATAAAAGAAGACTCCTTGGTGCAATCGTTTTCATTATTTGCTCCTGCATCATGGCGAGGGGTTGATGATTGTGATGTCACATGAGGAAGTATCAAAATGGGTTTTGAAGAGCATTAATGGTTTTTTTGAAATTTTTGAGAGTCTCTTTCAATGGGTATGACTAGAACAATGCAATTATTTACTGATATAGAAGAAAGGTGGAGGTAGGAGCAGTGTCAGAAGCGAAGAAGAGGATGTATTCGATTGAAGGTCATAGGGACAGTTGTTTCTGAGTCCCACATTGCTTTTGTTGAAGGTAGACAAACTCTTGATGTGGTTCTGGTTGCAAATGAAAGTGTGGATTCTAGATTGAAAAGTGTTACTCCGAGAATTGTGTACAAGTTGGCTATAGAGAAGGCGTATGTAATACACTTAAGAGAAGAACAAGTAAAAGAAATTGATTGTATTGCTGATACTAAGAATGAAAGTTACAATGCTAGCAATCGTTCAAATAGATATAATCTAACCCTAGAAAAGATACGCAAAAGAATGATACAACGAGAAATGATTATGTTATTACAAGACCACCCCCCCCCCCCAACTCAGGAAATGAGAGCAAAGAGTATCGAGACTTTGCCAAGGAGATATTGAAAATGGGCAGCAGTGTGGGTATCAATGAAGAAGTCCACCAAATGCAGCGTGGAGAGACAAAGGGTAAAGCAATGGGTCCGGACTGAAGATGTTGGCGAATAAAATGGCAATAAATTTCAATATGCTTTGTGCGCTCATGGAAGACCGAGTTGTGGGCAATCTGAATAAAGAGGTGTGCGTGAAGTAACAGAGACATCTATATCCGATATGAACTAGTGAAGCCACACGATTTCAGAGGTGGCATGAGCCATAGCATGATATTCAGCTTCAGCAGTGGAGCGAGAAACAACAGTTTTCTTTTTGCTTTTCCAGGAGATAAAAAGTCACCCAGAAAAACACAAAGGCCAGAGGTAGGTTTGCGGTCACTCATATCCCCGGCCCAATCGGAGCATCAGCATAAGCATGAAGAGTCAAACTGGATGTAGAAGAGAGCATAAGACACTGATGGAGAGTACTACGAACATAACGAAGAATACGTAACACAGCTGCCCAATGTGTAGTCCAAGGAGCATAGACAAACTGAGTAATAATGTGAACAGCGAGAACACCAATTCACAGTATTCTATAGGATCTTGAAGAGAACACCATCAGAAGCAAAGGACTTGGCATGAAGCTCGAGGGGAGTATCAACAGTTTTTGAATCAAGGTGAAGTATATCAATAGCATAATTGGACTATCCCAGAAGAGGGACATCATGAATGGATGTGAGGTTTTTGTGGGCAATATCCATTTGAAGGTTGGGGACAAAAGAAGGGTGAAGTTTTAGAAGCAAGTGTGGTGCAGGAAAGCGAGGTTGCGGGATGCTTTCCCAAGTATCTATTGTATGGCCATCGATAGGAATGCGTCCACGTATGATTACATTCAACTTCGTGATGGTGCTATAGATTGGGATATTCACTTGTGTAGAGATGTGCTTGATTGCGAGGAAGCGGCATTGCCATTGATGGCCTTGCTTTCTAGAGTGTATGGATTGCAAAGGTTTGGAGAAGGGGATGATAGGATGAGTTGGTATGGATCTTTCCAGGTGAAATCATACTATGAAGTTCTATGTTGGGGTGGTAATCCCTCCTTCCCTTGAAAAGAAATTTGGAAGACTAATGCTTCGCTGAAGGTGAATTTTTTTGGATGGTGTGCGACCCAAGAAAAGATTCGCACTGAGAATTTGATTTGGAGGTAGAGGATCATTGTCGATTGGTGTTGTATGTGCAAAAGGGACGCGGAGGCAGTTGATCATATTCGCATTCATTGCCTGGTGGCGTGGGAGCTCTGGACTTTGGTGTCTTCTTGGTTTGGATTGAAAGGGCCATTTCCAAGAATGTCATGCAGCTTCTAATTGAGTGGAGAGGTGCTAGAATGGGAAAAAGAATGAAGCATGTTTGGGCCAGGTGTTACAAGGTCTTGGGTAAAACTCAACCCCAAAAGCTAGCTCATGAAGTGAGGGTGCCCTCATGCTTATATATTTCATATTATTTTGGTACCCAGGCAATGTGGGACTTTGCTTCACACCCTCCCTCACGCCCAGCGTACTCACTCAGCAGCACCTGCCGCGTGCATGCCAGAGACACGCTCCATACCCATCTCTGGTACCCAACTCTGATACCATATTACACGGTCTTGGGTAGAACTCAACCCCAAAAGCTAGCTCATGAAAGGAGGGTGTCAGGCTTATACATTTCATTTTATTTTAGTACCCAGGCAATGTGGGACTTCGCTTCACACTAGGGCCCTCTTTGTTTGATGTGGATTATATGGCGTGAAAGGAACCTATTCATACTAATGGTTTGGTAGTGCCTTTCTGTAAATGCCTTCTTTTTATACATGGGTCGCATTCCCTTAATGTCTTGTTTCTAATATAATTTTTACTTTAAAAAAAAAAATTAGCTGCAATTATCATTTGGATTTCAGTTTGTTTACATTTATGTGAAAAGTACAACACCTTTTGAATTCGCAGGCGGACTCTGCCCAAGTCTAATCTAATGCTAATCATGTATCGTATTACATGTGCCTGATCTCCAAGGGCTTCAACTGGTTTAGTCGCTGATTTGACTTATATGATGTTAAGTTATGTTGAGTTAGGGGTTCTTTTGTTATGTTTACAATTCCTAGGGGTAGTTTAGTCATGTATATTGTTAGACATGTATATCTCTGTGTATAGCCATATTTTCATGTTAGATCAATGAAATACATTGAGCTCTCTCTCTCTCTCTCTCTCTCTCTCTACGATTTATCATGGTATCAGAGCGACAATCTCATCGCTACTCTATTCGTGTGAGTTTTCTCCACCAATTGCTGTGAGTTTTCTCAGGTAACCGTAAAACCTTACCTTCGTCACTGTTGAGAGACCATCATCTACCTTACTGTAGTCGATCGAAGGAGTATTACGCTGGTACGTGCCTAACGTTGTCACTGTAGCCTCCAGTCGAGCACTGTCACTGCTCGATATCCACTGGGTTCCCACTGTCAGTCTTCGCCGACCACCGTACGGCACTCGTTGACCACCGGCGAGCCTCCGGCGACCATCAACGTGCTCCGGCGACCACCACAGTTCATCGTACGGCTGTCTATAGGACCTAGGTAATCTCGTTTTTTTTCTTTAAAAGTGATTGGTAATCTCGGTCTTGGTTTTTTGAGTCTTGATCGAACACTACCAGTCTCGGTTTTGGATTCTACCTTACTCTACGACACCAACAGACTCGGTTTTGGTCTTAAAGTGAACTGGGTTGACTCTATTGACACTTGAAATCAACTGGGCTTGGTCGATATTCACTGTGGGCACCACCAACAGCCTTTGATTGGCTCCTTTCTGGTGTCGTTTGGCTCCTAGACCTACTGGGTCGCTCTTGTTTTCTACGCTGAACCACTGTGTGCTTCCGAAACTACTGGGTTGTCTTCAAAACCTTCTGGGTTGGCTCAAAACCTATGGGCTATTTTGGGACAGATTGGAACTGTTGATAAAAGCTTTTGCTCCTTTTTTTGGTGGTGTTTGCTACTATTGGGAGCTGCCTACTGTTCGTACAATATTGGGTTTTTATTCTGCATTTGTTTTTTGGACCGTCATCTGGCTGTTAGGTTCTCTTTCTTGAGATATTTTAGCAGTTTGTTACTGCCTCTCTTCTGTTGGTACAATGGAGGCTTCAAAAACTGCTCAGGTTGGTGCCCTTTTTGAGGGGGAGTTACAAACTCTCAGGCACCTACTGGATAGGCTTGATGCTCCCTCTACCATTGCCTCTACTTCCACTACCTCCGATTTCTTTGCTCACAAAGGTATACATGCTAGTGCTTCTAACGCCTCTAGCTCTTCTCCTTGGATAATAGATTCTGGAGCAACCAATCATATGACTGGTTGTTCATTTTTCTTTGATTCCTATTCTACATGTTCTGGTAAGGATAAGGTCAGAGTTGCTGATGGTTCTTTATCTGCTATTTCGGGGAAAGGTTCTATTAATTGCTCTCCAACCATCTCCCTTTCTTTTGTGCTTCATGTTCCAAATTTTTCTACTAACCTTCTATTTGGTAGTAGCCTTACCCAATCCTTAAATTGCTCCGTAACATTTTTTCCTACACATTGTGTCTTTCAGGAACTGGATACGGGGAGGACGATTGGCAGTGGTAAAGCTCATGAGAGCCTTTATTTTTTGGAGTCTGCACCTAACCCAGTTTGTCCACCTTTGTCATGTGGTCAAGCTCTTGCAGCAGATACAGGTTTAGCTCTTCCCTTATTACATCAGTGGCATCGGAGATTGGGTCATCCATCATTTGGAATTCTTGAAAAACTGTTCCCTAGTTTGGTTAAACAATGTTCTCGGAGTCAGCTCCTTTGTGAAGCTTGTGAGCTTGCAAAACATAAGCGCTCATTTTATGCTCCTGTCAATCAAAGAAGTGATTCACCATTTATGGTCATTCATTCCGATGTTTGGGGTCCTTCTCCTGTCACATCTCTGTCTGGTTATCGCTGGTTTGTCACCTTTATTGACTGTTATTCTCGTGTCACCTGGGTGTATTTACTAAAGGCAAAAAATGAGGTTTTTTCGTGCTTTAAATCTTTTCACCAAATGGTGCGTACTCAATTTGATGTTAATGTTAAAGTGCTTCGTAGTGATAATGGGACTGAGTATATAGATGGGACTTTTCGGGCATATCTTAATGACTCTGGTATTCTTTTTTAGACTTCTTGTGTTGGCACTCCACAACAAAATGGAGTTGCCGAGCGCAAGAATCGCCATCTTGCTGAGGTAATCCGCTCTCGATTGTTCACCATGAATGTCCCTAAACATTTTTGGGGCGAAGCTGTCCTTACTGCAGCTTTTCTTATCAATTGCATGTCATCTAGTGTTCTTCAGTTCCAAACTCCGATTAAGTTTCTCTTAGGTTGTTCTCGGGTCTCATCTCTTCCACCCAAAGTCTTTGGTTGTGTGTGTTTTGTCCATGCTCTTAAGCACCCAGGTGGTAAGCTGGAACCCAAAGCTCGCAAGTGTATTTTCCTTGGCTATTCTCCCACTCAAAAGGGTTATAAATGCTATGACCCGCACTCTCGCAAAACGTACGTCTCCATGGATGTCACTTTTTGGGAAACAGAATCATTTTACCCTTTGACCACTTCATCTCTTCAGGGGGAGAATGATAAACAGGAAGAGATGTTGACATATTATACTCCTGAGTCGTGGTCTTACCCTTTACCTTGTCATAGTGAGGGGGAGAAAGAGAAATCAGTGCAAGAACTTTTACCCACAGAAAGAGTGGAACATGATGTTGGTGGAAGACTGGATAGGCCAAATCTGCAAACTTTTTCTCGAAGGAATAAAGGCAAGTCTACATGTGCAGTGCCACTTTGTCAATCTCCATCACCTACTCCAGTTCTGACTCATCTGGTAATGATTCTCTTCCTACTGTTGATGATCTTGATGCTCCTATTGCTCTTAGAAAGGGAGTCAGAATGTGTACCCAACATCCTATCTCCCAGTTTGTTTCTTATGACCGTTTATCTCCTTCGCATTATGCTTTTGTTTCGTCTCTTTCTTCTATATCTATTCCACAGAATTGGCAGGATGCATTCATGATACCTAAATGGAAAAGAGCTATGGTAGAGGAGATGACAACTTTGAAAAAGAATGGCACTTGGGAGCTAGTATAACTTCCAAGAGGGAAGAAACCCGTGGGGGCAAATGGGTGTTCACTGTGAAATACAAAGCTGATAGGACAGTTGAGAGATACAAGGCCAGACTTGTTGCCAAGGGTTTCACACAAACCTATGGTATTGACTACGAGGAGACGTTTGCCCCCGTAGCAAAGATGAACTCTGTGCGAGTTTTACTCTCTTGTGCTGCCAATTTAAATTGGCCTCTTCACCAGTTTGATGTGAAGAATGCATTCCTCCATGGCGAATTAGAGGAGGAGGAGGTGTACATGGCTATTCCACCGGGTTTTTCTTCATCTCAGACCGAGGGAAAGGTGTGTAGATTGAAGAAGGCACTCTATGGATTGAAGCAATCTCCTAGAACATGGCTTGACAGGTTTCTCAAAGCCATGTTGAGATTTGGATACAAGCAGAGTCATGCTGACCATACTATGTTCATCAAGAGGAGTAATGGTAAGATTGTCATTCTTATTGTTTATGGGGATGACATAACAATAAGAATGACATAATCATGACAGGTGATGATGTGAATGAGATTGTTAACCTTAAAGCTCTTCTTGCTCAAGAGTTTGAGATTAAGGATTTGGGGTCTATGAAGTACTTTCTTGGAATGGAGGTGGCTAGATCTGACAAAGGAATTTTTATCTCTCAAAGGAAGTACATCCTTGATCTCTTGGAAGAAACTGGTATGTTGGGATGTAAGCCAGCCGATTCTCCCATTGAGGCCAACCATCATCTTGGTAGCAATGTGGGGGAGCTTACAGAAAAGGAGAGATATCAAAGACTTGTGGGTCGCCTGATATACTTATCTCACACTAGACCAGATATTTCCTATGTTGTGGGGGTTGTGGGCCAGTTCATGCATGAACCTCGTACTAGTCATCTTGATGCAGTTTATCGTATCTTGAGGTATCTTAAATCTGCCCCAGATAAAGAGATTTTGTTCTCTAATCATGGTCACTTGAGATTGGAAGCTTTCACTGATGCAGACTGGGCAGGTTCTATTGATGATAGGCGATCTACTTCTGGCTATTGCACCTTCCTTGGAGGGAATTCGATTACATGGAGGAGTAAGAAGCAGTCTGTGGTAGCTAGATTCAGTGCAGAGGCTAAGTACAGAGCTATGGCTCATGGTGTTTGTGAGCTTTTATGGCTCCAAACTTTCTTGCGTGATTTGGAATTTCCTGATCGTGGTCCTATGAAGCTCTACTGTGATAACAAAGCTGCCATAAACATTGCTCATAATCCTGTTCAACATGATCGAACAAAGCATATTGAGATTGATAGGCATTTCATCAAGGAGAAGCTGAGCAACGGTTTGATATGCATGCCTTTTGTGAGATCCGAAGACCAATTGGCCGATGTATTTACTAAGGGTCTTAGTAGTAAAAAGTTTTCACCCCATTGTATTCAAGTTGGGCTTGATAGATATCTTTGCACCAACTTGAGGGGGAGTGTTAAGTTATGTTGAGTTAGGGGTTCTTTTGTTATGTTTACAATTCCTAGGGGTAGTTTAGTCATGTATATTGTTAGACATGTATATCTCTGTGTATAGCCATATTTTCATGTTAGATCAATGAAATACATTGAGCTCTCTCTCTCTCTCTCTACGATTTATCATATGAACTCGTTGCATTATGTTATTTTTCAGTACTTTGTAGCACCTCTTCACTTATGCCAAGGTGGGGTTACGGAAGAGTGGAAATTTATGTACAGCACCATAGGCCTGCAGATGTATGGGGAGATAGAAGAGCAGCCAATTAAAGACGGTGACTAAGAGAGACAGAGCTCAGGAAAATGGACAAGAATAGGTTGAATCATGAGTAAAGTGAGGGTTGTTACACGGTCTTGGGTAGAACTCAACCCTAAAAGCTAGCTATTGAAGTGAGGGTTGCTTCACCCTTACATATTTCATATTACTTTGGTACCCAGACGATGTGGGACTTCTCTTCACACCCTCCCTCACGCGCAGCATGCTCATTCGGCAACACCTGCCTCGTGTCGGCTAGAGACACACGCCCTACCCATCTCTGGTACTCAGCTCTGATACCATGTTACACGGTCTTAGGTAGAACTAAGCGAAGTCCCACATCGCCTGGGTACCAAAGTAATACTCCTATTAGCTATTTAACCGTGAGGACACCCTCCTTCAATAGCTAGCTTCTAGGGTTGAGTACCCTATATCATGTAACAAGGAGGGTTAGTGTTAAGTTACCAGTAGCCTCAATAGCTTGAACTGTTAGGAAATGGACCCAGCAATGTATATCAACCTATCTAACACCCTTCCTCACATGCAACCCTGTCTTGCAGGGGGGTATTCAAATATTCATACTTGTTGCGAGAGAATGCAAAGAGGAGGAACATAGTCCAAACGGGGAACAAATTCCAATAGAGGGACTTGAACTTAAGACCACATGCAATCTGAGCTCTGATATCATGTGAAGTTACCAATAGTCCCCAAAGCTTAAGTTGTTAGGAAATGGGGCCAACAATCTATCAAGCTATCTAATTGTTCAACCTCTATCTATCGGAGGCAGGTCGCCTACACCTTCCCACCTAACTGCCTGTTAATTATTACATCACAAGGAATACATATGGGACTAGACTATTGCAAAGTAAAAAGATTTAGGAACTTCACATCAAGTTATTCAGGATTTAGCTTGATGTATGGTGAAGATGGTGCGGCCTCGAAACCACTGGTACTATTGGTGGGCCTAGTCCTATCTCTTTGATTTGCATTCTTCAGGTAAAGGCTTCTGGGTGCGCCGTGGTGCCCTCTTGGAGATCCACAGCACTTACCCTCTGTCGGCTAAGCTCCTGCTATCTTGGGTTATCTATGTTTTCTTTTGTATATGATAAATGTTGCATTCAGGTCTCACGTTATTTTCCCTGTTACAGGAATTCCAATTGATAAAGTTGCATGCCTAGCACAAGAGACCCGTAATTATGTTGGCAAAAAGTTGTTGGAGCTCACTTTGATGGAGCTTTTTGTTTTTCGTTTCATGCAGGTATGTTCCTTTTTGTCCTCGTAGTTTTCTTTTCCTTCCTTTTGTTTTTGTTTCCCTTCTTGCATGTTGTTTTGCTTGCTGCCCACTTTGCGATTACAATCCCAAGAGCAGTGCAGAATGTCGAGAAGTCAAAAAGAACAATTAGTCTCAGGAAAAGAATGGTTACTACTGAGTAGTAGCATGGATACCACAGTGGCACCCTATAAATCTGTACATACAAAGCATACCGTCCCCCAAGATCGAATGTGTTTTATTTGGCTGTAACATCACGGTAAAGGTAAAAGGAAAGACCAAAAAAGAGAGGGAATAGCCATTTAGGTAAAATAAGTTTATCTAATAATGATTAGGGAAAACGTATATCACATGGGGCTTTTTTTGCATGTGATCAAGTTTTCCTAATCTCAACACTTCTCTTTTTCTCATATTTTTCACCACCCATCTCTTGTTTCTTCCTTTCTCCTTTTTTCCAGTTTTCATTTTCAGTCACTTTCTTCTAGTCCTCTTCAAAGATTGTTACTCTTTATTCCATTCACAACAATTTGGGTGTGGGTGTGGGTGTGGGGTTAACAAAGAAAGGCTAACTTGAGGCCCAAACTGGCCTCTCATGGTAAATATACGAATGGAAGAATAAAAAGGAGCCAAGAATCAAAGATGGCCTAGTTCTCTATTTTGGTGATTCAAGAACATCTTTGGTAAAATTGAAGCAATTGAAATTCTAAAATCGTTTGTGCTAAAATTTAAATTGGAAATTCTATGGACAGCCCAATGGGCGTACCATAGTGCTCTTCACGCGCGTTAAAAGAGTCTTTTATTCACCTATTCAATGTCTGACACAGGCTTTCTGGAGCTGACTTACCCAGCCAAGCCAAATAACCATATTGGCCTTGTGCATTTGCCCCCAATTTTGACTTCCAAATTTCCAATTAACCTGCTGAATGAGTGTTCCCTCCAAACGGCAGCTCGTCCGCCAATGCAAATAGGGTAGGGTTTTGCTATTATGTGCCCAATAAGCACACAAAAAAATAAAATAAATATGCACCTTCAATACACCTTTCACACTCTTCAATACATTTATTCTACTTTCATACTCCCTCCGTCCCTTTTTAAGTATGTTGCTTCATAAATCCAACTTATTAAAGAGACATCATCATTGCACCTTTCTCATCAACTTTTGCATCCACTTTACATTTTTCACATCAACTTTTATCTCCACTTTTCAAAATTATCCCCCACTTTTACCCATTAACTCTTTACTCACTAACTTTTCAAAAGGGCAAAATAATAATTGTACAAACTTTACCTATTAACTTTTCAAAACACACTTATTAAAAGGACAGCCCATAATAGAAAAGTCGACACTAAAAAAGGGACGGAGGGAGTACAATTTTCACACATTCAACACACTTTTTCAATCTTAACATGTGCCTTTTCCATGAAAATATATTGGTCTAAAGTTTACACACAAGTTAGCATTTTCCATGAAAATATATTGGTCTAAAGTTTAACATACAGTCATTTTAAGCTCTAAATTTTTATGATGAATGTATTAGATTTAAGTTTAAAAAAAAATAAAAATAATAATCTTAGATTTTTGTTACATATGAATACAATGTTCAGCTATTTTTTTTGTTTTTAAAAAGATAACTTAAAAACTTCATTTACCCACAAAATATATATATCTTACATACTGTGTATTTTAAATAATTATCTACAAAAAGTAAATAATATAAAAAACAAAAGATCAATAATTTAGGAAGTATGGGGCCTTAACTTTCTCTTTAACTAAAACTTGATTGACGATCTAAAAAACAAATGATTGATCTATGGTTATTTCAAAATTATATTTATCAAATTTTTTCGGTCTAATTAATAATTTAAATGAAACTTAAATAATGAACATTTTTCGATTTTTTTAGTCCAAGTCCAGAGGAATCGGTAAAGTAATCAGTTGCTCCCAGATCAAAGTGGGAAGTATTAGCAGACATTCCAAAGAAAAGCGTAAGGGGGTCTTTTAACGAAAAGAATTAGGGACAACTGCCCACTTTGAAAACTGTGACGTACAGACATGGAATTGATGGAAAAGTTCCTTTCATCCTACGCCCATTGAGCTGATTATAGCACAGCCCATGTAAAATTATGTTAAAAAACAAAATTTGCGACCAATTGCAGGACGAAGTTTCGATGTCATGTAGGGAAAGTACATTATCTTTTCAACTTGAGGAAGGGGGCAGGTAAGTGGGTTAAACTGGACTCAAATAAAATAAAGCTTTATCGGGCTCAGATTGCTTAGCAAGCAGCTGATTACAAGTTGTTCGCTTTAGATAGGTTTGTTTGCCTGAGTTTAGAATATGCTAGTTCTAGTCAACCTGCTTCATCCATTTCAAAGGGTTTGCCTCGACCACCCTGCCAGTCGTTACTCTTTTACACATTATGCTGAATCCAGGACTCAAGCTCATAAAAGCTTCTAAATTGGGGAATTTGATTAGACTTTGGACCTTGTTTTTCTAGATTATGTTTCTTCTTCTTTTTTCTTATTCAATTTTCCTTATTGTGGCTGAGAATGTGCATCACTAAATGTTCATTTCCTGGTCTTATATTAGCTTGTTTGATCTGATGCAGACTGATCCTAACTGGAGCAATTTTTTGTATGATGATACAACAAAAATTATCAATCTCATTGACTTCGGAGCAGCTCGGGACTACCCTAAAAGTTTTGTCGATGATTATATACGAATGGTGAATCCTGTTTGCATTACTTTTGTTTACACCTTTCTGCTTTTAGGTATACTCAGTCTTAATTATGACAGTTTCTTAACAATACGATATAAAAAATTTGAAGCTACAATTGGGGTTCTTGTTGGGATGCAAGCAATTTTTGAAAAGAACATAGAACATACTAAATACCCATAGTCCATAACGTTGAAATCCAAAACTACCATCTGATGAATGTCTTCGAATAAATAAAGCAAGATATATTTAACAGTTTTTCCATTCATTTGTCATTATTTTTCCCCAATTAACTTGTTTAGTGAGATGAACTGAAAAATAAGCTTTCTGCAGAAAGTGCAGAATTAGAATTAGCTTAGCTAATAAAATGAAGTACTGAAAGATGGGTCCTTTCTAGAAATAAGTTCCACTGAAGCAAGAAGAATTATGGCAGGCCACTGCTTGTATTCAGCCCGATGTTACAAGAACATTGAATAGTTCCGGTACGAGGAATGTAGGTCAACCAGGTAAAAGGTGATAACAGAATGGGCCTCGAGGATAGTTATATAATGTAATTATGTGCCTTCAGGATAGATGGTCATGTTTAAAAAACTTACGTTGATGCATATAGATGACACTCTGCATCTCTTCTCAATTTAGAAGTGGAAAAATAATCTTCACCCTTGAATCTCAAATAAGACTTCTGTTTCTGGGTCCTTATAAAATACTTTGGATGTGAATTCTATAAGTGGATCATAACAAAAAATGACCGGGAAGGGCTTGATCCGAGTAATTTTCGATAAAACTATACGCGCGCGCGCGTGTGTATATATATATATATATATATATATATATATATATATATATATACACCGGCGATCCTGTCAAGGATCCCGGATTTCCCGGATTGAGGCCTTTTCGGTGTTTTGATGCTTTTACAAATTGTTTTGGGGAAATCCGAGCCGTCCAATGTGTTCAAAATGTGTTTTCCAAGGTCCACGCGGGAAATCTTCAAAAAAAAATACCAGGAAGGGCTTGATCCAAGTAGTTTTTCGCAAAAGCGTAAATATAAAGTTTTTGCGAAAATCGCTTGGATCAAGCCCTTCCCGATATTTTTTTTTGAAGATTTTCCGCGTGGACCTTGGAAAACACCTTCAACACACAAAAAATCGGGAATCCGGGACTCCTGGACTAGAACGGACTCTATATATATATATATATATATATATATATATATAGGAACCCCTTCCTTCAAACCTAAAATGCGGACCTTCCGTCCACCAGAGATTAAATTACCTGAATTTTTCAACGTGTTTAAAAGGTGTTTTTAAAGGTGTTTTTAAAGGTCCACGTGTGAAATCACCAAAAAAAAAAAATGACCCCTTAGGAAGAGCTTGATACAATTTTTCATAAAAATGCATGTATACAATTTTTATGAAAACTAAAGGACTGCTCGGATCAAGTCCTATTCAGTAATTTTCTTTTTTTTTTTGTTGGTTGATTTCTTGTGGGAACCCTTAAAAATACCTTTCAAACACATTGGACGGTTCGGATCATGAATTTTGATTGGAAAAGTGGGGTGTGGACGGAAGGTCCGCATTTTAGGGTGTGGATAGGAAGTTTTTCCGAAATGCATATGTATATTTATGTATATATATATATATGCATTAGTTGTTGCCAGAAAAATTGCAGTGCATTGTACAGTATGGAATCTTCTTTTTATCTTATGCTGACAGGTGAATTCTTTGGTCAGGTTGTTGCATGCGCAGATGGTGATAGAGAAGCAGTGGTAGATATGTCACGAAGGCTGGGGTTCCTAACTGGAATGGAGTCTGATGTTATGTTAGAGGCTCATGTCCAGGCTGCTTTTGTTGTGGGATTGCCTTTCGCAAGGCCTGATGGGTATGACTTTCGCTCCACAAATATAACTCAAAGCCTTTCTAATATTGGGGCAACCATGCTACGTCACAGGCTGACACCGCCTCCTGATGAGGCTTACAGTCTTCACCGGAAACTTTCTGGTGCTTTCCTTGCTTGCATCAAGCTTGGGGCTGTTGTACCATGCAGGGAACTTCTACTACAAATTTATCGAAGTTACCAGTTTGGAGAAGGTGGTGGTGAGATCTTCTCCAGTGCTTCAAATTCACGGTAGTCACTCTTTTGCCTTTTCTATTTATTTATTTTATTCATGAAATAGCTTTGTGCAATTTCACGTTCCAATAAATGTTCTTGGTTTTTCATAAATACAATGCTGTTGATGAGGTTGTTTGCCTTGCTGGAAAAAGTTAATAAACTTGAGTACAGGGAAGGTTCTAATAAGGCAAAAGATATACGCAAAATTATTTTATGTGTACCTTTCTTGTTCCTATTTCACATGATCTTAAATGTTTTTATTCACTTTTATGGTTTGTGCCTTTGTCCTCTGGACACGGTAATAGTGGATTTTCTGTCTGTGGTGACAATCTTCTAGTACACAACTACGAAAAGTGATGAAAAATAATGTACTCGTCAATGTTTCTGTAGCATTATTCTTCCTAATAATATAGAGTTTATATATGTTGCACAATCATATGCCATGTAGATTCATTTGCAGGATGATGAACTTTCGAGGTTCGCTACCTGTTTATTTGATTTGTGTAACGCTAAGAAATTGGCCGAGGGTAGGATTACATTCTCCTTCATCCCAACTATACAAGCTACTACTGAACTTACCAAAAAGAACTGTACAATAAACAAACTCAGAGAAAAGTAGCTTGTATAGTAGGAGATCCATGATTAGAAGTAGGAGGGGGAGAATATACGAAATAAAAGGATCTGAATCCTGTACCCCTTAAAACATAAAGGTGAATCCGATATATCTTTGTGCCAACAGAACTAAAAATTAATATTCTAGAAAACCGTCTATCGTACGATGAAAGAAAAGTAGCAGACTCTGTTAATTGCACAAGATCAAGATGCAAAAGAAGAAAAAGAAAAGGGCTGGGGTAGAAAAAATGAAATCGCAGAGGTATGTATACAAAGCATTTCTCTTCATATATAATACAGGGAAAGCAGTTCCGTCAGTAGCTAGCAGCAGTTGCTAGATGTAGATGCGAGTGCCACTGCCTGTGCCCATACTCTTAGTCGAGCCTTCACCTCTCTTGGATCATCACCTACAAATTTGACAAATTAGTTTCATGAAGAATAAAATACCACAATGTCTGAATAAAGTTAATCCTAGTATGTCACACTCAGATGATAAGCAAATGAAGGAAGCAGCATTCAAATCGTTGGGTGAATTTGTATCAAAGCTCTTTTGAAGTAGTTTGATGTATAAAACTTTGCAACTAACCAGGGCTAGAGATGCGCCATTTAGTGATGGGAGAGTTGGTGCCGCTGCTAGTGTCAAGATTGGCATTTTCGGAGATGGAAAGGCTAGTTGTAGTGGTAGTGGGCATGACAGCAACACTGGAGGAGGAGTGGTGGAGGGTAGTGCAGTGGTCATGCTCCAAGTCAAAGCCAAGGTCCCTGCACGCCTTCACTTCGTCCAAGTCCATACAAAGGGACCTCCTTCCTCCTCCTCTCGGCCTCGTCCTTATCACTACCGAACTCCCTACTAGGTCTCCACTTCCCTCCTCCCCACTGCTATCAATCATTGCCTCATCCTCTGCTGCAACTACCTTCTTATCGTGAGCCCCAAAAGAAGTTCTCTCTAGCCTGTATCTATCTCTTCTCGTTGTGTTCATCCTCAATTTTGCTTTGTTCTTGCTTGTGAAGTACTCTTTATGCTTCTCCGGCTGCAGTTGTAGTACTTGATCCAAACCCACACTGTGATTCCTCGATCGTGATCGTGGTCGCGGTGGTGTTGCTGGTAGCGAGTAACAGTCCCCCAACGACTCCTGATCAGAGTTAGAGGATACTTCCCGACCGGATATTTCTTTGGACTCTCTCTCATCATCGGAGAATTCTTCATGCTCATCGGCATCCCCATAGGTAAAACTTTCCATTGATAACTGTGACATGTGCGTACTGATGGTATCACAACAGCCATCGTCAACGTTGAAATAGTTGCCTCCACCAACACTATCACCTTCATCATCACAACCATAAAGTGCGGAGTTATTAGTACACACTCTGGAAAGTTTGTGAGGATGACCAGGACGATAATCATATTCCCCATCATCATCAAAGTCGCATTCGCTGTCCTGCATGCTGGAGGATTGTAGTAGCGTCACGCTTTCATTTGATGATGAAATGGCAATGGCATTCGCTTCTCTTTGCTTTGGGATACTAGCAGCTTGTTAGGAGTGGAATAGGATGACTACAAAAAAAAAACTCTAATAAAAACACGTATGGAAAGAGTGGTACCCAAATTATATATCTGTTTCCAAAAGCTATTTATATTTTATTTGATCCAGCTGTTCTCATCTCCCTACGAAGCAGCGGACAAGGACGGCACAGATCACCTGTGCCCTTTTTTTTTTATGTACCCATTCTCTTTCCCAGTTATAACAGTTTGACATGTGTCCACCATCTCAATCCAACCCCCACTCTGTCAATTAACGTACCAAAACACTCTCTCACTCAAATTATTACAAGAGTAAATTTTTTCCACCGGCGGTAGGAATGATAGGTTTTCCACCACCAGCGGTTGTGGGCTTCACCGTACATTCATTATTATAATTTAAACTGTTCATCTTGTAGAATTCACAAAGTATCCTACCCAGACACTATAAGCTTGATCGGATATTGATACATATCAAAATTGAACTTTTGTTTATAAAATGGAGAGCTTAGATCAACAATAATGATGGTGGTGGAAAACCTCCAAGATTAATGGTTTAGATCAACAATAAAGACACAATGGGGCTCATCTATTCTAATATAGAAAGGGAGAACACCAATTGGTGTGAACAATTTTTTGAAGCCCTGTCACAAAAGTGATTTCCAATATTGTCCTTGTAGAAAGCTATATTTCATACCTGTTTTCACTATGACATCAATTAACTGTAACGACTAAATAGTAAAATCACTTGAACTCAATCACCTACAAAAATAAACTATCTACCCATACAAAAAAAACTACCCACTTGCCCAATGCCCCTCCCCCCAGATTTACACTTGCACACACAGAGTGTATGTCTCGGCCTCTAGTAATGATGGTGGCGGAAAACCAGTAATTTGATCTATTTTTGGCTTATTGTTAACATTCAGATGTTTTTACCCAACTATTGCATGCATTCTGTTGAAAAAGTTATCCCTCTCATCGCTGACTTCCAATTTCATGTTTTGTCTCGCTTCAACTGCGTAATACGCAGACACCCCTTTTTTTGGATGAATTTCTTCCCCGGCTTGTCTTTTGATCCTTTATATTTCCTCTGTAAACTAATGAATTTATTGTCTCTCTATTTTAAGCTGGAAAATGGTCAACCTAATTTTTTTTATCGGCAAAATTATCCACCTATTGCACTGGATAAGAAAGTGATGTAGAAAAAGTAGCGGCCGAATTCTATAATTAATTGGACCGATCAAAGTCTGGGAGGCCCAAACAGCTTTTAATTGAAAATTGTCAAATTCGGCAATTTATTGACAAGACCAGAATCGGCCCAAACTTGGCGGGCTGAAGCAGATTGGGGTGCGGTCATGACTCACGATCCGAAAGTCGTGACTGAAGTTGGATTTCGGCCAAATTCCTTTGTTTAGGCTTTCAATCTAGTAATTTTTCTATTTTAGAAAATATTTAGATTACGAATTACTCTTAGCTTATAATTCCATTTGCATTGATTTCAGTTAGGAAAGTCTTAGATTTGTTTCTATTTTTCAATTTTGGGAGTTTCTCTAATTTCCGAGATACTTTTTTTTTAGTAATATTTGCTAGGGTTTGCTAGGGTTTCCCTATAAATGGGCATGTAATCTCTTTATTTCAGCAACTTTTAATCAATAGCAATTCTAAGTTTAATCTCTTTCTCTTGTGGATTCAAGAACTCTCATGGATTCGAGACCCTATTTCGTTTGGAATAGTATGCTAACTATTCTCTCGTGAATTCCGCTGCGTCAAAAAGGCATGCTTGATTTAGACAAACTAGGGTTGCCCACAGTCCGGATCAGATTTGTAGGAATCCAATCCTAATTCAGTTACGGTTTTTTTAAAATGCAATTAGTGTTAGAGATGGCAATTTCCCCGTATCTAGTAGATATCCACCCCGCCCATATGAAGGTGGGGATAGCCCAAATTTTTCTCCAATAGTAGTGGGTATGGTGGGATATGAAAAAAACCCGCTCGGGTATGGAGAGGGTATAATTTTGCAAATTTGGTATATGCAATTGGGCCACCAGAGGTTGGCCACAACAAAGTTGCTCCATCAATAGTGTTAGTGAACAGTGCCTACTCAAATTTGAGTGGGTACAACAACAATAACATAACCCATTTAGTCCCCAATAATTTGGGGTATGGGCGGGGGATGGATAGGAGACAGACCTAACATTTGGCAATAAATGCACAAAGTGGCTGTCCCAGAATACCACTGAAACAGATGGATTGGAGGCAGACCTAACCTTTGGCAATAAATGCACAAAGTGGCTGCTCACATAATACCACTGAAATAGTGGTCCCCATATACCGTCACGTTTGCTGTGGAATCATGCCCTCAAATCAAAGCCAAAAGGCATCAGGGAGGGCATTACCATGCTTCTTTCATTCAACATCCAGAGTATTGGCGTTGCACAACACTCAAATTTGAGTGGGTACTGTAGCAAAAATAATTTGGTGAGGGAAAATAGGTAGTCTGATTCTTTGAGGGTTTTTTTTTGGCTCCCTGTATTAGCTTAAAAGCTATTTTAGGTAACCTGATAAGAATGCCCTTAGGGGAAAGATAAAAGTAACCTAGAGATTAACAAGAGAAAAAGAGAGGAGAGAGAGGGAGGACAGAAATTTTACACAACATTTGGGCATGGGGGAGAGGAGGAAAGGAGGAGAGAGAAAGGGTGAACATGGGTGTACTAGTACAAATGTACAATTGTGGGAGGAGAGAGAAAAGGGATGTGGGAGTACCAGTACAACAATGGGACCCGGAGAAAAAAATAAACAAAGGAACCATTTCTTATATTTACTCCTAGCAAGTTTGGCCTAAAAAGTTGTCTGGCTTATTTTTTCGTCTTTATTTGATTTTTTTTCGCATTTTTTAGTTTTGCATCAACTTTTTGTGTATTATTGGTTCATTTTGGCGAGATGAATCAAAAAAGTATAAAATTATGACCAAAGCTTAAATTTTTATGAATAAAGACAAAAATAAGCCAAAAGGTCAGCTTTTTACACTTTTTTCGATTTTATTCAAAAAATTGAAACTTCTAGTCATAATTTTTTACCTTTTTGGATTCCTCTCGTCGAAACGAACCAATAATACTAAAAAATTCGATGTAGAACTAACAAACGCCAAAAAAAAATCAAATAAAGACAAAACAAAAAGTTAAGTTGGCTAGTATTTCATTTTGGACAGTTTCAAAATATTAGTCCTTTTTTTTATGTAACAAGAACAATTAAAATACAAAGTCGTAATGAATATGGGCAAAATAGAAAAGACAAAAATGAAAAAGTATAATGATTATGCCTTGAAAAAAAAATTGTACTCCCCCAGTCCCATAAAGTTGGGACCTTACGAAACTACATACAATTTCCAAACTAAAAAATAATGTACTTACGAATTTTTTTTTAATAAGGATCTTGTTTAATAGATCTCATTGAGGCTTTTATATGGTTTAAATAAAATTCAAAAATTATTTTAATAAATACATTATTTTTTAGTTTAAAAATTGCACATAGTTTCGTAAGGTCCCCAAGTTTATGGGACAGAGGGAGCAATCCCAAAGTAGCCCGAATTTTTTAGAACAAAGGTACCACTCACATTTAACTTCTCCATTAGTGATGGCATAACGTAAGGTAAGGAAAGAGTGGAATAGTGGACACGTGTCACCATGTTAAAGCTGGTACAGATAATGGTACAGTTATATGGTGCAGGTGATCTTAGGCTAAAATGGTCAAAAGCAGAGTATGAGTCCTCTTTTTGGTTTTGGGTCCACGACACCGATGTATTACCAGGTGTCCAGAAAGGGAGCACGTGTCATCTAACGGTTCAGCAGTCACAATCATCAGGACACTACTCACTCTCTCTCTCTATCTCTTTCTCTCTCTCCATGTATCTGACACACCGCGTTTTTCAAACATTTCTACATAGTATGTACATACCAATATGTACAGATCGGTTTGGGGATCCACTTTTGAATCTCACACGAATGATTCGAGCCATTCAGTGATCTTAGAATGATTTTCGGAGGGGCCTTACGAAAAATCAGCTCAATCTAGCATGTGTAAGTGCTTGATCCAAAATCTCTCCGTTTCATTCCAAAAATTGCAATGAAACGGGGAGATTTTGGACTGATTTCTCGCGTGGCCCCTCGAAAAATCATTCTAACGTCAATAAATGGCTCAAATCGTTCGTACGGAACCCAAAAGTGGATCCCCAAGCCGGTCTGTACATGATTTGTACACATTTCATCGGTAGCTTTAGTTTTTTCGGTGTTTTTCTCACTTGTAGGAGTTGTTTGCCGTTTAAGTTGGGAACCAGATCCTCCCCAGTTGTAGTTCCCTCCAATCATCTCCAGTTTTGGATTTTGTGAGCTCATTCTGGATCCAAAACAAGGATCATATCCGTTCACATTGTAGATCTAATCAAGAAATTTTATCATACCAAAAATCATGTCAATTGGATACGATCAATACCCGATGGGCACATATTTCTATTTGACAAACACACAAAAGGGTTTGAATCCAGTGTGTATGATATGTTTGTTTAATATAAATGTGTACCGATCAAGTATTGATGGGTATCCGATCAGCTTAATTTTTGGTATGGTAGAGGATTTTAATGAAATCTATAACATGAACAGTTTAAATCCTTTTTGTGGACCAAGGATGAATCCACAGAGTCTGAAACTGAAGCAGTCTGGAGGGGAGTACACGATTTGCTACTAAGTCTAGTTTGGATATCCTCATTAGAGATTCTATTTCTTTAGCTAAACGTTTATTTTTTTGTTCTTTTCATTATGTTTCCGTACTTGTAATAGGGCGGCTCATGTCACGGACAAATATGCCCTATCTCTTGATCATGTGATGTCCTGGAGTGGAGATTTTCCATCCTGGATACAACATGAGATTTGTTTGGACTCTCCGTTATTACAATAAAACTGTTGATCGATTGAGAAAGAAAAAAAAGTTGAAGGGTCCCTCCAGCCTCCGCGTTTCCAACCCCCCTGCCTTGCACCTGTTTGTCATACTTTACATTATCAATTCAATTGAAAATAATCAGTTTTATAAACTAATACAATAAAGTATGGATAGTGATATTATAATAATATCACTATCCATTTTACGAAATTGGATTTACTTATTCCATGATACGAGGATTGATTTTTTGAAGAATATACGTGGACAGATTGGGAAGAATGATTTCTTTTGTATACTTTACGCCGACCATTGACTGACTGGTATGCATGATCCACTTTTTGACCAAGCAAAGTCGGTTGATGCGAGCCATGACGATTGCATGGTACCTATCAATAGTTGGAATTAATTCAGAATTAATGAAGGAATACATCGTTAATAGAGATTCATGTGTGATACATGAAGAGGAATTGGGGGCTATGCTGTCTTCAGGGGACGGCAGATTCTGCCAATCTTCAATTCAATCGTCCAAAAGTATTTTGAGCGAGTAATTTTATTTTCAATCCGGATCGTTGATTGTCAAGACGGACAATCCGGATGTGGTTGGCAAGGCCCCTGGGTCTCATGAAGAGTTCATTTGTGTTCGTATATTTTCAAAGTACATGTCTTGGTGTGTGTGTGGAGTCTAAGGGTTAAGAGTCTTATGTATAAGAGTTATCAAATAGTCATTTTTAATGTGTGTTCAAAGTATGTGGAGGTTCGAGATTATCTTTTTTACGGAGACTCCGTAAAGGAGCAAAAGCAGCTTCTAATCAGAAGTTGACATCTAAGTACTTTTTTCATTGTGGAGATCCAGTAACTAAAATAAAATGGATAACGAAAATGGTTAGTCAAGTAACTAACGGAAAGTATTTTCAAATCAGCAGCCCCCACAAGTGGTGGCTAGCTCATGCGGTAGAGCTCTTTGATGCTCCACATTGCATTTCGCGATCAAGTCCCATTCCCCCTTCAATAATTTTAAAATAATTATTCAAGTAGTCTGCAAGAAAATCAGGCCCATCAAATATTTTTACATGATTGATCTACTTCATTCAATTTTCATTCAGAATTCGAGACACTATAATCTGAAAGAATCTTGAAAAAAAAGTTATACTATTATGTGCTCGGTAACTCCTTGATCTAAACCGTAGGTCTCGTATTGTTCGTTGAGAAGAGCATTTAGTAAAAAAATTATCTTAAACGGACGTCAATAGGTATCAAAACAATTCATATTTTTAGTGTTTTGATACCTATTGACGTCTGATCAAGATATTTTTTTTACTGAATGCTCTTCTCAACGAGACCTACAGTTCAGATCAACGGGTTAGCAAGTGCAAAATCATTAAATTTTCTTCAAGATTCTTTTGGATTATAGTGTACTGAATTCTAAATAAAAATTGAAAGCATTGCTAGATCAATTATGTACAAGTATCCAATGGGCTTGATTTTCTTACAGACTACTAGAATAATTATTTTAAAATTATTGAACGACTTGAATTGCTTGCATGAGACCCTGAAGTGGACCCCACAGAACAACCTTAAACAGAACACTTATCCCAGACGACGTCGTCGGGGGTTGCTGATTTGAAAATACCTTGCCTTAGTTAGTGGACTTACCATTTTCGTTAACCATTTCATTACTGGGACCTACACAGTGAAAAGAGTACTTTGATGTCATCTTCTGATTAGAAGCTGTTTTTGGATCCTTTACGGAGCCTTCGTGAAAAAGATAATCTCGTGGAGCTCCGTGTATCTTGGTGTGTGTCAAAATCTATAATTTTAAAGTGTGGAGTCTAGCTAAATCTAATAAGTGTTCTATATAAAGGGATGTTTGTAAGGACCCGTATTTTTAATTATTTTTTTGAAAATAAAGTTGGGGAAATGTGAGGAATTGATTAAAATGTTTAAGTGATAGATTGATGAGTGTATTTTATTAGTTGGGGCCTTGGTGCAACACACAAGTCATTACAAGGACCGGGGGTGTAATTTCATTAAAATTTATATGTATGGTGTGAGAGAGGAGAGAGGCAAAATCTCCACATAGGCCGCCCTCCCACTCCCTCTCTACCCCTCCATTGCTCTTCATCTTCTCCCTCAAATTCTCCCAAAATCTCCACAACCCAACCCAATGCTTGCGCAAATCCTTCAATCTTTGATCATTGGAGTTTGAGTTCTTCTTGTCTTGGCTTCGGAGGAGCTCAATTTGGTGATTTCTAGAGTTGGGAAGCTAGGGTTTGGAGTCGACTTGGATCTAGAGCTTGTCTTCACTTGAGGTAGGAAAATTTCTAACTTTTTTAAGTGTAAATGTTGTGTGTGTGTGTGTGTGTGTATAGACTCTTGATTGATCCATCATCATGTGTCTTGTGTAGTTCATTGAGAAAATCATGTTTTATTCTCAAATTGAGCTATTATGTGCTATCCCTTGGTTCATATATGATTCCTCACTCAATTTGGATGCTACTTGGTCTTAATCTTGCAACAAATTCATGTATTTGCTTGTAATTGGAAGAAACCCATTTGGGACCCCATTTTCTACTCAAATCTTTGAGTAAATACTTGATTCATGTTGAGTAATATTTCCTTGTTCAAATTGAGTGTTAAATTATCTCCCTCTAGCCAATTCCATTGATATTTGGCTTTGGAATCATTCAATTTGGAGTTATAGAGCAAAATCCCCAAAAATCTCATTTTTTGGCCATTTTCGGCCCCTTCTCTGGAAAACCCGCCCGGGCGGGATTTGTGGCCGCCTGGGCAGTTTTGACAGCTTCATGGGCGGTTTTCATTGTGTTGTTCCGGCCCACCCCCATGCACTTCTTTGGTCCCTAAACGTGTGTAGACACTAAAATTTTGGCGCGATTTAATCGCCGTCCAAATTAATTGAGACAAATAAAATTGTCTGGATTAATTAAAGCCAAAGCTGGTCAAAGCCTTCAAATAAATTTGGGCCCGCCAAAATTATGGGCTCAATCCATTTGAGATACGGTAAAGACCAAAGTAAGATGGGATAACTTATTTAGCCAAATGGGCTTACGAAAGTATGGGCTCAATCTTTGGCAGGACCAAAAGAAAATGGACCAACTTAGCCTATGAAATGGGTTATAGATTTGGGTCAACCCAAAGATACGGGCCCAATCAAATTCTCCTTGGGTCAAAAGAAAAATTCTAATATATATATTTATATATATTATGATTTCTTTAATATTGACCTAAAATTAATTCTTATTTGGAAAGAAAATCAATCAAAGAAGATTTTCCAAATTAAGATCTCTCTCTTTGAGCCTATAAATAGAGGCTCTTGTGATGAAGAATGGACTTTTTGGCTGACATTCTACAAGAGCTCTCAAGAATCCAAGCATTCATAAGTCTTTCTCTCTCAAAGTTCTTCCCCAAAAACTTCACATTCAACACCTTGCAAAGAATCATCAAGCACTCAAACTACGTGCCGATTTCTTTGCAAGTTTCTACCTAAAATCATTCAACAAACCAAAACTCTTGAAGGTTTTTCAAAGATCAATCTCTTTTCGAAGGATTTCTTTGGAGTTCTTTCAAGTTTAAACCATTGTTCAAACTTTGTTCTTCAGTTCATTCAACTCGAAGATTCAAAGAAAGTTACTGTTTGCGCGATTCAACAACAAGCATTCAAGCCGTTGGAACGCCATCAATTTTGGAGATCAAATCAGAGGATTTTGCTCTTTTCTTTGTTAAAAGAACATTTATTAGAGAATTGTACCCCTCACATTTAATTCAAATCAATAAGATTATTATTTTGTGCATCTTTTTCTTGTCTTTATTTCGAGACTCAAATTTGTGTGTTACAACGTGTTTTTCACTTAGACATTTTCCACCTTGGTAGCACTTTGGTACATAATAATAATGGGAATTGATTGGTGTCACTTGTTCCTTACTATTTGGTGAATTTGGTGAGGTCACGACGCAATTGTTAACACTTGGCGTGTATTCGGGTTGAGTGGGAGGTTCGGGGCATATGTAAATGGATAATGTAAATTGTGAGTTATATATGGGACTATGTTGAAATTGTATTTTGATGGATGATAAAATAAATGTAAGATGATTGACACGGGGCCCGAAAGGGTATGCCCGGAGTGACACATGGGCCTTTATGGTATGTCCGGAGTGACACGGGGCCTATATGGCATGCCCGGAGAATATTCAAATGTCTAAATGAAAAGTGATGAATGTGATAAATGTTTTGAGATATGTGTGACGTGTCATGTGCGTGTCGGGTACGAGCCAGGTATGAGAGATGGTAATTGATAGCATTTGGTGGCTTATGTGTATTTTTTAACGTTCTTAAACTATTGATCTCTCTTTGGTTCTTGTTTCTTGACCTATTCATTCTTGTCAATCACTCGTATACAGTTCATTGCATTTAGAATTGTTAGATTTTTCTCCTCTACTGGGCTAGTGTAGCTCAACCTATCAATTTTCAGGTACCCATCAAGGAACATGACATGGAGTGCTTGGAGTGCATGCATGCATTGGTTTTGAAAGCTAAATGAAAGAGTTACTTAGTCATCTTAGAACTTGTATTTTTGTTAAGATGATTTTGTAACTTGATTAAAGTTCCCTCTTTTGACATTTGGGTTGTAACACGCATAAAACTTATGTACTTGCATATTGGGGTTTACGGGTATCCTTAGACTATTGTAACCTGTTGATTTTGACTTTTCTATATCTTTTATGGAATTTGACGTTGCTTGTGGACTTGTTGATCGTCCATGTGGAAATTATCAAATGTTTTCTCTTTTAAATTTCGAGGGCGTGACAATGTTGATCAATGGAGAAGCAGTACTAGTAAGTGTTGAAGAAATAATAGAAGATTATCTTGTTGAGTGTTTAATGTACTTGTGCTCCTTGGGAGCTCCGTACGGCTTTAGGGTCGTACATCTCCGCAATGTTGCTAGTTTTAATTATTCTCCACACACATGATTGTTTATGTCTTGTTATATAATTAGTATTCCAACGGATTTCGATGTGCTCTCCAAACATAGCAAATCATCATTTGCTCTCGTTTCTTTTTATTTTGTACTTTGTATCAGAGCTCCAGTACGATCATGGGAAGAGAAGTTATTTCCTTGTAGTTGGGTTTCTCCAATATCAAGTGTTTGGTCTGTTGGTCCAATTGCGGTGGCATATTATAGATCCATGCTAGTTGATTGAGTTACGAAAAGGGATACTTAGGAGAGGGCTACCCAGAATTACGTGTTTTTTTTTTATCGGCAATTTTTTTTTTTAGAACTCGACAAAGGGTACATCGAGATAAGAAACCGTAACCAAGTACAAGTGCAAGGACATGGCAAGGTAGACAATCGAACGAAATGCTGAATGGAACACCAAAAAGAGAGAAGGAAAATAGCAATACAAAAGGTAAAGAGTCCAAAACAGATAATCTTGAAAGTCTGGTATAAAATCACAGCAATACTGCTCATTCCACATAGCAGCAGACACGACACGGTATCCCTGAAAAGCAGCAACTTTGATATGTTGATAGCATCAAAAAATTCTTCCTTTTTCCACCTTCATTTCGTCATGATCTCATCAGATTATGGGAAAGGTGATGAGGATTCTTCACATGTTGACAGGGCCGGCCCTGGGCTAAGGCCCAATAGGCCAGCGTCTTAGGCCCCCAAAAGTGATGAAAAAATAGGGCCTCCTAATATTTTTTAGGACCCAGTATATAAGCCCAATTATTATTAGTTTTTTTTGGGATTTATTACGGGCCGGTACAAAAAATAAATATTCATTACCACTAACTCCAATCATTTTTTTAATTACCACTAACTCCATTAAGGTCAATCACTCTAGGACACCCTAGGATTTTAGGCACTTTTATAGGATACCCTAGGGTTTAGGTTTAGGCACTTTCATATGGTACCCTAGGATTTAGGTTTAGGCTGCACTTTCCTATTATAGGATTTTTAATGGTTTAGACACTTTCATAGAGTACCCTAGGATTTTAGGCACTTTCATAGGGTACCCTAGAGTTTAGGTTTAGGCTGCACTTTCATATTATAGGATTTTTAATGGTTTAGGAACTTTCATAAGATACTCTAGGATTTTAGGCAGTTTCATTGGGTACCCTAGGGTTTAAGTTTAGGCACTTTTGTAGGGTACCCTGGAGTTTAAGTGTGGTGGGTAGAGAGAGAGAGACGGCACATGGGGTCATGGCTTTTCCGGCGGGATGGGACAACACATGGACAAAGGACAGACGGGATGGGGGACTGACGCGCACATGGAGTGATCGGTGCTTTTTTCCCAAAGGTTTGGAGCGCGTGGTTCAGCCCTCCACAAAAGTGGAGCGGGTGGTAAAAAGCTATTTTTTTCTTTCATATAGGCCCATCTTAAAACCCACACAACCATTTTAAAACCTACTACCCACACATCCAATTAAAACCCACACAGGCCCAATCTGACGAGTGATGAGAGAAGTGCAGATGACGATTCAGTTATTCACGGACGATTCACGAGAGAATTGCAGTTGATCAAAAGAATCTCCTCGCGCAAACCTTCGATTGCCTCTCTTCCTCTCACTCTCGTTTCTCATCGAAGAAGATCAGAAACCCTAGTTCTTATCTGCCCACCTCTCCCCCTTTTCGTTGGTTCAGCATCTCAATCGCTCATTCACTAGCGAACTACTTAGTCGATTCGGTAAGTGGAATGAATAGAAATCCCTTAATGTATTAACTTTCAGTCGTTATTGATACCCTACTCTCTATTGTGATTTGAGTTTCGTGTTTAAAATTAGGGCCTTAATTGTCTTGTTTACAAAGCACCAATTTTTTAGCAGTATGTTTTCTACTGGGCCTTATTTGTATTACGTTCTTCTACTGGGATTGTTGAAACTTAGTTAATTTTCCTTTACTTTTATAGCAGTCTGTTTTCGTTCCAACTTCCAGTGTAGAAACTATATGTCTGGACATGATTTGTTTTGTTTACAAAGCACCAATGCATGATTTGTTGTTATGGCAAAATTGATGGTGGAAATAATCATGCCTAGAAAGTATTTTTCTGGACATGAAAAAAGCGAAGAGTAGATGCATTGATACAATCTCAAGCTCAATAGTTTTCTAGCATTTTTGAGGGCCTCCATTTTCAAAGTCCGTCTTAAGCCCCAGAAATGTCAAGGCCGGCCCTGCCTAGGCCTTATCGTCAAGTGGTGCCCTATATTTTCTTAGAATTAAATAACAATAGCAGAATAATTTGTCTATATAATTATTTTAGTCCATATTAAATCGCAAATGGTTGACCTGGTTTGTCAAGGAGAAGTGGCTCGACGTTGGCGACGCCGTCTTGTTCCTGTGCCACCGCCTTTTCATCGGATGGAGGAAGAAAGGGGCGGCAGCGGATCAGTTACCGGTTAATGTGGGCACTAGCCACGCTACATGTAGTTTTCAATGGTCACATGACCACCCGAAAAAGGAAATTTCTTATAATACATGTCAAAAATTTTGGCTCTCAATGCATATATTATTCTTCTGCAGCTGCTCATGCTACATGCTTATCCTGGGCAACCACATCCTCCTCCTCAATCCTCATGGAAATGGGCATTGCTGTTTACCACACCAAGCTGGGCCACCAAATGGGCCTTTGCTTTGTGTGTATAATTGGGATTAACAGATTTTGGGCCTTAAAACCTAATTGGACCACTTATTTCAGCTTCAAAAAGACCCATACTCGGCCTAATCCTAAAAATTATTGGGGTGCCCTTTTTTTGGGTGCCCTAGGCCTGGCCTCTTGAGCCTTGCCTTAGGACCGGCCATGTGGGAGAGATTGAGTGAAGTTGGTTGGACTGGAGTTTTATGGTGATGGTAGTCCAAAAATTTAGTTAAGTTTTATGGGAGAGGATGAGTTATACTCCCACCTCATCTCCCATCCAAACGAAGCCTAAAAGTATTATGAAGTGCGATTAAAATTCAGTGCATAATAACATGGTTTGATTGTGAATGTTGTGGTAACTGGAAATTTATAATTTTACAACGAACTTCAGGGGTTAGATATAGTCTTCCGAATTAGAGAATCCTTCGGCCCAAATTTGTTTGCCATCCCTTGTTTGGATTCCACTTTGTTTAAGAGAATATAACATTACTCGTCAAATTAATAAAATTTAAAAATACGTTATAATACACAACTATTCACCTTTTCAACTTTAACAACAGCTAACTAGTAATTTTTAGAATTTTTGTATTAAAAGTTAGGCTTTGAAGTGAGAAAAGTACAAGTATGGAAAACAATTTGTGACGTGGATGTAGTTTCTAGTCTAATTATTCAATACTCCTAGAGCATGGTTATTTGCTGCTCCAGAACATTTTAATATCACACATTTTTTATGAGTTCACAACTTTGCATTGATGTTACATATTGAATAATTACATAGGGTGCTATCTTTGTATGGGTATTGTTCTTCTGTACTAGGGGTGAGCAAAATAATTGTAAAACTGCGAGTCCGGTCCAAACCAATCCAAACTGAATGGTTTGGTTCAATTTTTTAGTAACGTGGTTTGGTCTTGGTTTTAAAAAATTAAAAACCCTATTTGGTCAGTGGATTTACATTGATGGTTCCGGTTCCAAACCAATCCGAACCGTATATATATAGAGAGAGGGAGCACTTCTAGTCCGGACTCCAGACTTCCGGACCTCCATGATCCGAGCATTTTTTTGATGATCCGATCCGTCCAATGTGTTCAGAAGGTGTTTTCAAGGGTCCACGCGGCAAATCTTCAAAAAAAATACCGGGAAGGGATTGATCCAAGTAGTTTTCGCAAAACTGTATTTTTGAAAACACCTTCTGAACACATTGGACGGCTCGGATTTTCCAAAAATAATTTGCAAAACAAAAAAAATCATTTTTTCCTTATTTTCAGGAGGTTTGGACTAGAAGTTTTTCCATGATATTTCTGATTTGAATCTGAGATAGTTTTTCCAGGATAGTTTTACCTAGAAATTTTTTCCTTATTCTGCACATAGATATAGAATCTGATTTGAGTACAGTGAATGAAAAATTTTCCATGTTTAATTAATCTAATAATAATCTAATGCTTCATTCCACTAACCTATCCTTTCACTTCCAAGATATTTCTGTAAGCTTCTATATATGATCATAATATATTCCTATGCTTTGAAGATACTAAATATACACGCTTGTTGAGCTTAGTTTATTAATATTTTTCTCAGTAACTAATTTTTCAATCTAATGCTCTATTCATTGATATACTCTTCTTTTAGTTGGTCAATGCTAGGAGTTTTGGTAATTTTAATAGAATCAATTTTAATATAATTTTTGATTTAATTTATCTTTGCAATTTTAAGTAATTTAAATAGTTTATGAAAATGATATTGCAGTCTCAAGTAAACCGTGGTTCAGAACCAAACCCGAACCGTTTATTAATGGTTTGGATTGGTTTGGTTCAATAAATTTTATGGTTTGGTTTGGTTCTCAAAATTCAAAATCCGTAAGTAGTGGTTTGGTTCTTAGTTTACTAAAAAACCAGACCAATCCGGTCCATGCTCACTCCTATTCTGTACACAGTATATTCCATCCCAACCCATAAAGACACCGAGAAAGTTGAAGTCTATCTTACACAACTAAGGACATCTGCAGTAATGAAGTTAAGGTGAAATTAGTGTAAAGAGTTAGTCAGTTAACATTTTTGTGGGTTTAATTTAGTTCCAATGGTATTTGCTTGAGTGTAGTTTGTGTCATAAAAGTTAGTGACAAACATGAATAAGTATATATTTGTATTGGTACGACTAAAGTTGCCTCAAGTGGGGCCGGCTACTTTTCACATTTAAAGTTGCCTCAATTGGTACGACTAAAGCTCCTTTATGGAGCCGTTAGTATTCTTTTTTTTTTTTTTTTTGGAGCCGTTGGATGCTTGGGTCCCACAAAATCATAAATTTAACTAGGGTCATGCAAACGGGTGCCATAGTGCACCCGTTAAGGGTACAAAAAGTACATTTTTGTGGGTCCCACTTATACAAAAAAGTATGCTTTTAAAAGTACACTTGTACGTAGTACACTTAAAGATGTATTTTAAAGTACAAGTGTACTTTTAAATTGTACTTTTTTGTACTCTTAACGGGTGCACTATGGCACCCGTTAGCATTTCCCATTTAACTAAACACTAACTACAACACTGGAGCACCAATACAAAAGTTACCTAATACCACCATAACATCTGAACATCACATATGTGGACCCTATTTTTTGTACTATATGTCATATAACACCACTTTTTTGTCATAACCATTGGGATGCCCTAAGAGTTCCAGACAGGGTTTGTAGTCCTTTGGACTATATCTGAGTTATGGAATTATCTTTTTTATAAAAAAAAAACAATAATAGTACTCCTCCTTTTGTTATATATTTTTTTAAGGGTCCGTTTTTGGGGAGGACAAAGTAAAGGGGTCTTTACTGCAATAAGGACATCAACTTTTTCCTTAATGCCAAGAGGACAAATCACCTACACATTCCAAAAATGCCCCCACTAGCCAATGAAAGTGCCTAAACCCCCAACCTAATGAAAGTGCCTAAACCTAAAACTCAGGGTACCCTATGAAAGTGCCTAAACATAAACCCTAGGGCACCCTAAAGAGCCTAAAATCATAGGGTACCCACGAAAGTGCCTAAACTACTAAAACCCTATAATTGGAAAGTGCACCCTAAGTGCCTAAACCCAAAATGCCTAAACCCACTATACCCTACCCCAAAGAGCCTAAACCCCCTAAAATTAAACCCAACCCCAAAATTAAAGAGAGAGAGTTAATTACAGGGGGCTGACCCACGCATGAGAGAGAGAGAGAGAGGAAAGTGACGGGTCGGAAAATAGTGACGGCATGGTGTCAGATCTGAATTCAAAGATCACCAGGAATATCAACGTTAAATTCTCCGTATAAATTCTCAGTATTAGTTGGTCAACAACAACCAAATGGAAGAGTGACGGGCCAGCCATTTTTTTTGTATAGCAAATTTTTTTTTTTATCATTAAGGGTATTTTTGTCTAATGTTGTCCTTGAGCCCTCAAAAATTTTCCATCAATGTATTGGAAGCATTAAAATAAGTTAAACTGGACTAAACACCATTTAAAGCTCCAAACTTGGCCTTTAGATCAATTTTCTGTTTTTTTAAACTGTATTGAGTCCCTCCTATTTCTAGGGTTTCCTATGTAAAGAGTTTCTTATTTGTATGCGTACATAGGATGGAACCCGTCCAGAATCCGAACTCGAACAGGAACAATTCTGGAGTTCAAGAAAACAGGTACCTCTCTCTCTCTCTCTCTCTATCTGCTGTTTTGTATGGTACTTAGATACACATGCTATGTTTGGGGTGGAGTAACTGAAGGGGATGCCCATTCCTCACACCAGAGTGAATCAATTCAACACAGATGCAGGAGCAGAGTGTTATCAATTCAATACTGTTTTTACCATTTTTTGAAGTATTAAGTATGAACTTTAGCACAGATGCAGGATAATTATTGAAATATTAAGTATGAAGTTTAGCTGAAGGAAAATCTGTTGAAAGTAAACAAAACTTTGATAGTTTAAAGACATACATATATGCATATATGGTAATTTAAAGACATTTATACCCTTTGTGTTAACTTCTCCGTCCAAGAAGTGGATGGAAAATGGGTTGTGGCCTTAGTAAGTAACGATTGGATAGTTTAAGGCGCAACTGCATGTAATTGATAGTTGAAGGGGCAAATAAACAGAACTTTGATAGTTTAAGGGGCAAGAAAATATTTTACCCTTTCCAGAATAGCTCCCATGCCTGACTTGACTCTACCAGGCCGATCAAATAGTGCTTTTCATTATCTCAAAAAGTCTTTGCAGACCAATAATGGAAGAAATCCATTGGCTTTAATTTGAAGCACATATTTTGTGTCTTAATTTCGCTAGCAAGAATGAGATGACAGTTTTGTCTTAAGAGAGCTATTACCGTCTTCGCATTGGAACATTGGGAAGAACTTAAAAGATATGTATTTATTTGGGCAGGACGGACCCAAATTGAAGCTTACAATTGCCTGAGAGATTAGCAGCGAGCTTTTACTACGTTTGCCAACATTGGATTTGAAGACTTAACTGGGTTCCGCAATACTTCTAAGCTTCTATTAACTGTTCAAAGTTTTTGTTGGTCCTTTGAGAGGCTAACTTCGCTTTGGAGGGCCATCTCCTTTGATTCTGTTCATGGAAGTAACGTAAGGATGCTCTCCGTTTGTATTACGATGCCAATTTGGGTTCCTGGAGCAGGATGTTGCCTGACTTCTTGTTCCCCTTGGCTTTGCTTTCTGTACTATGGGAAACATCTATTTGTTTGGAGGGGCTATAGGAGGACTCTGATTCGTTGTCAATAATGGGGGAAACTTTGAACGCCTTACACGTCCAGGCTATGAAGCACGGATACTCTATTTTAGCCTCCGTATCACTTATCGTACGCGTATGTATCTGATACGTTTTTTTAAGTATCCAGAATTTTAATTTATTTTTTGGTATCCAGATATGTTTTGAATACGCTTGGATATGTTGTGGATACACTAGGATCCGTTTTGGATGCGTGCGGGGGTAAATATGTTATTACTTAAAATATGTGGGTTAGAATTGAAATTAGGGCTCCTATATCACTAACCCAGTCTCCACCGACATCAAAAGACGCCTGATCTGGTTGATCGTCTCATGCCCTCGTCTCTCTCTCTCTCTCTCATCCCTCATCTTTCTCTCGTTGTCTCGCTGTCTGTGTACTCTCTCTCTCTCTCTCTCTCTCTCTCACACACACACACACACACACACACACACACACGCACGCTGTGTGTGTATATATCTATTGCCTCTCTGTCTTCGTAAAATCTGCTGGTAGTTCACTTTAAGTAATTAATATTTAAATTAAAATAAAATTAAACCATTAAATTAGTGTTTTCACTTTCTTGGTTGTATATGCTTTACCTTGCATTGTTTTAGCTAGACTGGGCTTATTTCGTTGCTAAAGTGCTTTGGATTTTGATTCTTTTTTGTCTGATTTTTGTTGAATGGAATTCTAGGAATTAAAAATTACATATATATAATATAATTTTTATATTCAACGTATCCCCCAACATATCGTATCCTACTTTTTGGAAAAATCACGTATCCGCGTATCCGCATCGCATAGTATCCATATCTTGTATCTGTATCCGTGCTTCATAGCGTCCAGGGCTTGGTTTGGCTTTCGACCTGTTATTTATTACATTTGATTAGTTGTCAAACAATCAAACTAGTTGGAAGCTAATTTTCTTTATATCACGTATGCATAATGTACAATTGCAAATCAAGGTGTCGCTAGCTCTCAACCCATTAGTTTCTTGCATACACAATTATAGGGGAACTAATCTCATGGAATGTATAATTTTCTGTAGGCTTTGTTTGGAATTTGGGGGAAAAGGTAGGGAAAATAAGTAAGACGAAAATCCTAGAGAAAGTCTAGCATGTTTTCTCCACATAGTTTTGTGCCTTTCCTTTCTCTTTCTTTTAGTTTAAAACGAGAGATAGAAGAAAAGTAATTACTTAATACTTTATCTTCCTTTCCACAAATTCCAAAAATACAAGTAAATTGTGGATATGGCCAATGGCGTTTTCCCGTATAGCATCGAGCTGTCCGTTGCAACACGCCTTTATGAGTTTGATAGAATCGTCGCTTGGTTTATGGTTAACCAAGAAACCTTTAATCGAGATTTCATGTCGGGAGTCAAAGGTACGGTGAGGGGAAAGTGTTAGGCAACCATCTCCACCCGGTCTTGCGACCGGCCTTTACTTCATTCAACCAAAGACACTTTATCCATTTATCATGTTTTCGACATGCACTGGTTATTAGCCATTAGACAAGTATAGGTGACAAAAGCACAAAATACATGCAAAGGGTTCTACCATTAAACCCTTAGCGGCCGCCGGTCGACATTCTGAATGTCGGCCGACACTCTAAACCCTGGCCACTGTTCTAGCAACGCTCAGCCATTTTATGCATACAACAACATTCAGCGGCCAACGTTCGTTATGCAGGCCGCTGTTCCTCGTTTTACACCAGAAAAGACAGAAGTGCTGAGTGTGTTAAGTGATGCGAAGTTAATGAAAACGTAGTAAAAGGGCTAACCCACAAGGGTTATAGGTAGTAACCCGACCTTGGATCCCTTAGTACTTCTTTGCAATTGTGCATGAGGCGATTTGCTTGCTACTTGAACGGATTGAGGAGCATGGAGCTTTGTTTCTGATTTCGGATCGAAACTGGACGAAAACTCGGGCTTTGATGAATGAAGGACGTTTTCTGGAAGGAAGGGGATTTTTGGGGAGCTTATTGGGAGAGCTTCGGAGAGTATTTCGGCATATCGAAAGTGTTTCGGTTTTGAGATGAGTCGGATTTTGTCTCTCGAGTTGGCAAACTTTTTATGTCAGCAAAAGAAGCCCAAGATTATGGAATTTTTGATGTTATTACGTCGGAATTTAATTTCGATATTTTTTAGAAAATCGAGATTTTAAACAATACAATGGAAATGACATTCTTATTATTTTTATTATTTTCAAAATTTTATATAGTTCTATCCGTACAATTGCCGGAAGAATATTTCTAATTTTCTATATAGGATGGAGGTATCTCTTTAGGAAAGAAAATCAGTCTTATTAGTATTAGTCAAGAGTTCATTTTGGCCATCGTACTAAAAAATGGTAAGCCTAAAATGACACCTTATATATGGGCAAAGCGTAAAGGTATGCATATTACAAATCTTGCTCTAACTACTCGTTTTCCTTTACTAGTGATTGTAACTCTTGAAGTGATCAATGAGAATGAGTATTTTCCTTGAGTTCTTAGATAGTAATTGGAGTTTCGAAGTGTAGGTTAAGGTGTTTTTCTCTGTGTTGAATTGAGAGGCGGAGGCGTCTTTAAACAGGCTAGGAATTGCCTCCCAAATGGAAACAAGATCTTGCCACACGAAATCTCCACAGAATCTAGAGGCTGCGCCGGAATCTCGGTGTTAGGCGTAACCCTAATTGCTAAAAGACCCTGTGGATCGAGAAAGGAAAGTTTTCTCCACGTGCAATTCTGGAATGTTCTAAATCATAAACAACAGTCGACGTTCTAGAATAGCGGCCGACGTTCCACTACTAACCAATGGTAAGGAGCCAGCCAACGAACAACGGGCGACAGACTGAAACAACGGCCGGCAGTGCTTGTGTCGGCCGACATAACAAAATGGCGGCCAATAGATGGAAAATAGTGGCTGATATTCCTTCTTGAAGGCTTGTTTTCTAGTGTACATTCCAGACACCTCTGGGGCTTAGGCAAGGTAGGGCATGAGTGGCAGGATAGACCCGTGCTAGTGAAGAGTTGGTAAAGGGGCAGTTCTCGTCTAGTCCACGTGTCCAAAGCACAAAACAGAAACTCTACAGTAAACAACCCAAGTAGACAGCCAATATGTGTCATCATCGAGACTTCCCAAAGGCGGGGGCTTAAATACTTGCAAAGCCAAATTGGGGTATCTACATAAATACCAATAAAAGCGAAGATCTGAATACATATAACAATCAGATAAAACATTCTTAGTTGGACTGTGTCATTGATAATCTATCACGAAGAATTGAACAATAAGTTATAGTGTTACTCTTGCTACCGTTGGGGTAAGACTCACCCATTCACCTACAAGTTCGTCTTTTTTTTCAACAAATCCGATGTTCTGGGTAAAGACTAGATGATAGGATCTTGGCAGAAGAAGAATGATTGTATGATATACCTCTAGAGAAACTAAAATATTTCGGAGCTTGGGGCTCCATGGCCCCTCCACAACCTATTTGGGTTTAGTGGTAAAGACACAAGGAGAGAAAGTGGGCCATTGGGGCAAGGTTCTAAAACTCGCTAGGCGCTCCCAGGGCGGCCAGGCACCTTCTAGCTTCCAGGGTTGAGTACTCAGAGCCTAGTCGGGCAATTAGTCGGGATAGTCAGTCTAGTCAGGCTAGTGGGCGAGGGTCCTTCTAGCGACTAAGCGGCAAGTACTCGGCCTTCTAGACCTTCTTTTAGAGCACTGCATTGGGGTGGAGGAAAAAAATGGTGAAAACTAAGTGCAATGATACTTTTTTTGTAAAAACCATTAATGAAGTTAGAAGTTGCTGAAGGCTAAACTAAATTAGAGTTACTGGAGTTATCTTGTTTCTTTTTCAGGCTAGATTTGGGTTGTCGTACATAGAAAAAGGAAATAATTAAAACAGTTTCTTTAAGATGATGGCAGCGGCTCAAAGAGTTGGAGGTTCCTTCAGTTTGGGCCAGTGTTTATATTTCCTTCTGAAAAGAAAACCCTGGATTTTGGTTTTTTTTTTTTTTTAATCTTTTATCCTGAAAGTAGACCTTGTGGAGTCGTCCTATTTCTGGATTTTAAATAACAGAACGAGCATTATAAAAATTTTAAAAAAAAACCCCGTGGAATTGGAGCAAAAATCAGTGTCGGAGGAGTAATGTATCTATGTTTGATACAAAAGTGGTAACGATCTTTTGTGTCTTTTTGATTGGTTTTATCTTTTGTTTTGTTTTTCCACAGCTTTCAAATAAAAAAAATGCCAAGCAGTAGAAAGTACAGAACAAGCTCAAGTAAACGTAACGATGCCTCCAAGTCTAGCGATTGTGTTCATGCTGCCTCTGCTCCACCTCAAGAACATATGTAACCTCCTCCTCTGTTATTCTTGTTTGATCTGTTTACTTACTTCTGAACCACCATATTCCTAAACTGCTTGTTTTTTCTCGGGAATCAAAATGGATTAAATGTATTGGTTTGTTAATCATCTGATGCACACAGAACTAAATGTTTTGTTGCTGTTGGTTATGGTTAAAAATCTTATGATTATGATGGTATGTCTTTTGCGGGGATGGTGGAGTAGTTGCTATGAAGTTCAAAATCTTGCTTGTCTCCTCAAATGTATCGAGAGGTAACAATGCTGACTGTCTTTTGGTTTGCACGTTGTTTTAGATAACCTGTGTTAGATAAGTAGTTAATTAGTTTGTGTGTGTACGGGCTGCACCCTCTTGGTGCCCATTCAATACGCTTGCTTTCGTATAAATAATTTTTAAAAAAAAAGTGTTTGTGTGTGTGCACTCTATTTAGTTGGCAAAAGGTTTTGGTGATACATCTCATTTTCTGGAAGGACAGGGAGATTGAATCGGCAAGACTCGTGGACACAGCTTTACCTCACAAATTGTGGCTCAAGGTTTTCTATTTCTTCCTCCTTAAAAATGTTATTCTTTTCTTGTCTTCTTTGGTCTTTGATTTATTGATTTCCAAATTGTTGGCTGTCTTGTCTTCATTTTCAATTGGTATTCATCTATATAGGTACTAATATATTCTATTATCTTAATTAGCAACAATTTTCAATTGGTGTGAATGATGTCACTCGTGTTCTTGAACGCATGCCCCCAATTGATGTAAATGGAAGCTCTCCTGGATGTCCTCTCATGACGACCCACAGATTTCGCTGTCAAGCTTCTCCAGTTGAAATTCAGGTTACTTTCCCTCCAATCCTATTGGGAAACATCGGAATGCAGTATTTGGCTTTAAGTCACTCTCTTTTGTTTAGGATTGAACTGTTTCATCCTCTTTATCTAACAGCCAAGTAGTTGTTTCGGATATATGCATTTGAGTCGTCCAATGTTTGGGTCATCTATATGTCGCATCTTGTTTGTTGATGAACATTTCTTACAGTTTTGTGGCTGGATAAATTTAACACACTTTTTCATATAACACTGGCAAAAAGAGTCTCTTGTGACAACCTAGAAATGGAACTGGAAGGTGATAATTGTTTCATCTCTTGGCCATTGATAACTTAGTGGGAAACTTGTCTTGTGTGGTTTTCTCAAAAGGGATGTTAGAGAAGTTAGAGACATTTCATAATAAGTTGTGCCTGTGTTGTGGTGTCTTATATTTGTATGGCTATGCTACTTGAATTTGTAACTTACCTCATCACAGTGTTGCATGCGACTCTGTATGCTGTCAGTTTTTCTTTCAATATTTTGCAAAAATTTGAAACAATGTTCTTTTAAATATGTCAACAAACCCGTAAGATAAACACGTCTTGAAATGATCCTTACCACTTGTACGTCTTTATCATCTTGTTCGCATATGTTTCCATTGGGCCTTAGGTTGAATAGAAGAAGAGAGGCTGAAAAATATTAACGGATGTAAGACTTTCAATGTTGAATAAATATTAAACTTCTAAATGATGTACCGGAAAGCCGTTTCTTCATTCCAGTGCCAGCGCCGAAAAGTCCTTCCAACCTGTTAAGTTTTGATATTTGATCGAATAGAATAAAGATTCCTATGGTAACATGTCATTTTTAGTACCTAGTCAATTACTTCTGCAATGCTCCAATTTTTGGCAACATGTAGTAAAATTATTTTCGATTTGTAAAAGAAAATTCAACATTAGCTTCATAAAAGATACTGACAAAATTAAGTGTTATAGAAATTAACATGAGTTATCAAAATGAATTTTAGAAGTTTAAGAAAGATCAAACATGACCAAATAGGCTTTTCAAATACTCAGAGCTTTCTAAAATAGTCTTAAGTCAATCAGGATTCCTCTTGTTTTTCATGAACAGCTGCATTTCATTTGACTTTCTCAAATGTGGCATTGAATGCCTGGGCAACACAGTAGATGGGCTTTGAAGCTCAGTAGTAGAAGATCATACCGTTACTTAACCCTCATTTCTAAAGCAAGTAACAGGATGTAGCGATGCCGAGTAAAATGATTAATGATTTTCACTTTCTTGTCCTACCCTTAACCATTAAATAAGATATTCAAGCTATGGACCCAGCATGATTTAACTCCTTGCTTACCAAATCTGGGGTCCAAATGATGGCAAACTATACTTGCAACTAAAACAGGCATGCGTATGTGAGTAGAGGGTGAAAGTTTAAATGTACAGAGAACCAAATCACGAAGTAATTGGAAAGGATTACAAATCCCTAGTTGTAGACTACATTTCTTGGGTAACAGAATAGATCCCTTCCGAAACAAAACCTTTGTTGCTTGCTTTGATGTCCCCTTGACAATAGAACATAGAGTTGTAAAAACATGACCTTTGATATAAATGCCAATACATGTGATAAGTTTAACCTTACGACTTGTTTATTGTCGAAGCAATGCTAGGAAGCGCAAGAAATTGCATGCGGATCATTGTAAGAAATTAAGAATTGACGTGTTTGATATTATATTGGGATGTTGTAGGCCATACTAGTAGCTTCTGATTGCATTCCAGGATGGCTGACACGTCATCTGCCAAACATGGCCTCTTCAAGGAAAGTACCTCTGATTTTTGTGAAGGATAAGAAAGGTGGCTCAAAGAGATTAGGTGAACTGGTTAAACTGAAAACAGCAATTGCCATTGGAGTAAAGGTAAGGAAGTCATGACTTTATTCTTTGTTAGTGTCATCTTGTACTAAGTGCAAAGGTCATTGACTCATTGTTACTTTTTTATTCTCGTGTACATTTTTTTATTTACTAGTGAATTTACCATTGTATAATTAACTCCATTTAGGTTAGAGGTAATACCATCAATCGACATATTGAGGAGATTCTCCAGGGCACGTTGGAAAGGAGTACATGAATTCAACAGGAAGGCTTGGTACAGAGTGCCCCTAACCATCATTTTGACAAGCATCAACTTATGTGGTGTCACGGCGTAAGGGGAGATAGACATCAGTTCTAAGGCTATTCTTTTACCTCAGGGAAAGCCAATTCGACTGTGGAAATAGGCGTCCCCCAAACAACATAACAGAGTAACAGTCTATAATGTCCCAAAAGTGGAAGAATATTAGGTAATTCCATATGTAAGCAATAGTAAATGATTACAACAGATTAGTAGTCTATAATATCCCCTGAAAAGCTCAGCAGAGCCCTTTAAAGCCAAGGGACTTTCTCGAAAACAGGTGGCAAAATGCAAACGGGTGGTGAACAGTGTTTTTAACTCAGTTTTTTTTTTTGCCAGACGATATATATTAGCGGGAAGGGGGTTAGTAATGTTAGGGAGTTAGTCAAACCACGCCCCTCGTGGGACTCGAACTCACACCTCCACTGAGGAGGCAGGTGAAGTTTCCAGCTGTGCTAGCCTGGAACTTCTCTCAGTTTCCATATTATAGTTTCCTAGTATCCAGGGGGTTGAGCACCCTTAATATATATAACATCCTTGTGACTCATACTCTCTCCATTTCTTTTTAATTGTGTTGCTTCGTAAATTCAACTTACTAAAAAAAACATCATCATTGCCTTCCCAAAAAAAAAAAAAAAAATTCATCATTACCAATTTTATGTCGCATCAATTTTTACTTCCACTTCCCAAAATTATCCTCTACTTTTACCCATTAACTTTTCAAAAGAGCAAAATAATAATTGTACAAACTTTTACCAATTAACTTGTAAAGGAAAAATTAGGTATTTATATTTTACCTTTTCAAAGTGAAGAATAATAAATTTTTCCAATCAAACATAAAGACTTCGATTTAACAAAAGAACGAAACACACCCATTTTCCTTATTTTGGATATAAATAACTTTACCCAATGCTCCTCCAAAATCGTTCCACTCCCACTCAAATCCAATGCTCCTCCCACTTTCCTAAAAGTAAAACTCAAATCCCCAAACCCAAAAAATCCGAATGGAAAACTTTTCCTACTCCAATTCCTATCTAGATTCGGGTAGCTCATCCCCTTGCTCTTGAGAAATTGACTGCGAAAACGCCTCATGGGACGACCAACTGCTTTCTTCCTCCTACAAGGTCAAGTTGATTTGCAGGCGGCAAAATCCACCCTAGGCCACACGATAAACCAACTCACCTACATCAGCGGCGATACCAAGCTCGCCTACATCAGTGGCGATACCAAGATCTTGCCCATCGATCGGAGTATTAGATTCTCCTCCTCCGTCCCTAAGCTCTCTAATTTGTGCGAATCCGATGTGTGTGCTTCAGGTCAATAGGCAATTGATCAAGATCTCCAAATTAGAAGACCTCGACGCACTAATCTCAGCCACTAACGACGAAGACCTTGACCACATGAGGATGGAGTACGCACTAATCGATCCACTAATCTCATGTTCCTACAATCAATTCATGATGGACACGACAACTCAAGACCGTGTTCTCCGATGTCTGTTTAAGTTCCTAGTGCTAGGCTATTGTTTTAGGTAGTGAGGTTTCACCAATTCGAAAGCAACTATTGATTATTATGCGTTTTATGATTATTAGTGAGATTTCATTAATTCAGAAGTTTAATATATTATTATGCATTTAATGATAATTAGTGAGGTTTCAATAACTATGAAGTTTGATGTATTATCATACAATTAGTGAGCTTTCACTAGTTTTAGCCTTTTAGGAGTTGATAAGTGAGCTTTCACTAGTTTTAGCCTTTTAGGAGTTGATAGTTGACTAGTTGGTCGATTTTTTGAATTTTATGTACGAAATTAGAACTTTTAAAAATTAGTGACATTTTACTACTAATTTTTTTGTTGCCGGAAGTGGCCGGCCAGAGGTGGGTGGTCCGTGGGTGGTGGTCGGACGGAGATAGAAGTTGATTTTTTTTTTTGAATTTTTTGTACAATAGTTCAGTGACATTTCACTAATTTTTTGGGTTGTCAGAAGGCGTAGTGGTCGACTAGAGGTGAGATAGTGGTCGACTAGAGGTGAGATAGTGGTCGGTTGAAGGTAGAAGTTGATTTTTTTGAATTTTCTATACGAAATTAGAACTTTTAAAAATTAGTGATGTCACTAATTTTTTAGGGGCCGAAAGTGGTCGGTGAAGGTGGGTTGGTGGTCGGCCGGAGGTAGGAGTTGATTTTTTGAATTTTATATACCAAAATTAGAACTTTTTGAAATTAGTGAAATCTCACTAATTTTTTGGACCACCGGAAGTGGTCGGCCGGAGGTGGGGTGATTGTCGGCCAAGAAACAGGAGTTGATTTTTTTGAATTTTTGGTACGAAATTAGAACTTTTAAAAATTAGTGACATTTCACTAATTTTTTTGGGTCTATATGTTTGATTTTAAATGTTCATTGTCCTTGCCTTTAAAAATGTCAAAATGTTTTTTGTCTTTATATTCGACTGCAAAAGTTCCTTGTCCTTCCCTTCAAACTTCAAAAATGTCAAATGTTTTGAATTTTTGGCTCAGTGGTCTTTAACTTTTCAAAACACATAATTATTAAGGAATAACCCAAAATAGAATAGTCAACAATTCAAAAGGAACAAGGGAGCATAAAACAATACTAGTGACCCTCCATATTCTAAAAACTCTTGAAACACCCTCTTATGCATAAAAAAGAAGACAACGTAAAGCAATTTGCATATTGAATCTACCGATCTGTTCTCTATTTAGAATTATTTATTGCTAATTTTTTTATTATGTACTCCTTCCATCCCAATTTGGTAGTCCACTGCGAAACCATGTGCAATTTTGAAAACTAAAAAATAATGTACTTATAAAATTATTTTTTTACCAATATGGCTTTTGTTTGATAGATCACATTGAGAACTTTAGTACTGTACAAAAAGTTCAAAAATTATTTTGGTAAATACATTACTTTTTAGTTTGAAAATTGCACGTAGTTTCATAGTGGACTATCAAATTGGGACCGAGGGAGAGGGAGTATATGATGCCGCGCCCAGAATTTTCCGTTGTGAGCGTTCCCCTAATTTCGGGAAATGGCAGGAGAGAACACTTGACCAACTGCGACAATTGTGTAAATTAATTTTGGTGACTTGCTTTTAAAAATTAGAGTCACCACTTAACAATGAATTCAGGCGTGCTAAGTCACCCCATAAAGACATTTTTGAAGAAAAATATCCTTAGAAAAATATTTTGGCGATTTTGCCATTTTGATCTTCGAAAACAAAGAACGGGTTCTGGGATTTACTGTTACGAGTAGGGAAGATGTTAGGCCCCTACATCGCCCTTTCAATACTTCTTTTCCAAAATTAACCCTTTTCAAAATTATCTCTAGCCAAGAGAAATAAATATTGGTGGAAACCTTCGCAGAAACGTAAACCCGAGAGTACGGACGGCAAAATGGCGACCAGATTTTGCCGTTCATACCCTCGTTTTACTGGCGAACCTGGACATTTTTGAGGTTTCAAAATTAATTTGCATTGAACTGGTTTGTGAAAAATGACCACCAGGGCATCTTTCAATTTAGGTACCGGACGCGATCTACTTAATTCGACGGCACCTGGTACCCTCAATTCAATACAAGTTAACCTCAAATATTTTGAAATAAGAAAACCCAAAATCGATTTGCATTGACTCGTTTAAATGAAAATACGCACGAATGTGTGAAATTCTCATTTTTGATACCGACAACAGTGTACTCAATTTCAACGGCGCTGATACCCTTGATTCAATGGAAATGGACTCCGAGAGGGGAAACGGGAACCGAGAGGGGAAATGGGAATTTTTACATTTCAAAATACATTGAAATAGTAACGTTGGAAGGAATGAAAATCACGGCAGAGAGTAAAATGTAAATATCTTTTTCCCTTGGCTCCCGAATCGAATCGATATTGTGAAAACTAGCATGAAATCACATTTCGGGCACTTGTTGGCTCTGCCTTCCAATAGCCAGTGCTATTGGACTAGTTTTCAAGATATAAATTTGATTCGAACGTACGTCAGCGGACAAATGATTTCACATCAAAAATCGCTATGGCAAACAGTTGTAATCCATCCTTGTTATCTTCTAATTGCATGCGCCAATAAGAAGATTAGAACGTCATCCAAGATACGCATAAATAATAACAAACATTAGATTTGTGCATGCCATTGTAATACCATAAAGCTCATCTGAATCCCATTTTATTATATCCTCATAATGGTGAGTATGAATGATCGAGAAGTGTAATCAGAAGGCCAACAACCATCTTAAGAAAATGATAATAAGGAAAGAGTACTACTCCACCTCAAACATATATTGTAAATGAAAGAATGCATAGTAAAAATTATATGGACTAATTTGTTGGCCGGGGGTGGTTGAGGAAATTGGAATATTAATGGGATATAGGGAAGATCATTTCTTGAATGTCGAGGGCATTGTTAGCCATCTTGAGGATTAAGCGATCAAATTTAGTGAGGGGAGAGATGACGATAATGGTGGGGTCGCCACCGGAAAAGGCGTCCTCACAACTCTGAGTCATGGCACAAACAGCAGTAAGATGGTTGGCCACATCGAAACTATTCCCAAGTTGAAGAGAAGTGAGGGCATTCTTCCAAGAATCCATCGCGGAATCATAACTTTCAAGGCAAACTTGGAACCAGCTCTCATCATAGTGAGGATCATCCATGTAAAGGACTCTGTTGGCTTCTGCGATGGCCCTTTTTGTGGATTCCCGCATGTGCTTGCTGCACTAGGGCCCAGGTAGGGTCCACCCTTGTTTGTCCTTGTTCAACATGTGGACCACCCAGGGAACGGGCACACACCTTTGGATTACTGGTTGCACTGCATATTTTTTGGATGCCTGGATTGATGAGCGGCATGCGGCCGGATCCTGCTGTTGCTAGAGGAGCATGATGAGGAACAACATGTGGAAGCAGATTAGTTGGTGCTGCTGCTGTTGCTGCTGCACCGAGGAAGGAGATCATGAGACAAGAGATAGGGATGGAGATGGAGATGATAATTACTGTTATGCAATTCATCATTGCCATTTCGATATCTTCTCCCCCGAGGAAAGCAGCCAGCCAGGCAGACAGAGAGGGGAGAGAGGGATTTAAATAGGTGATGGGGTGGGTAAAACATACCCTTGAGCGAGAAAAGAGTGAGAACTGGAAGTCAATGGTTGGAATTGTGTCTCTTAATTAACGATAAAAACTCACGCCCTCATACAAATATAGTTAACTTTGCAACTTTTTAGGATTAGAGAGCATTAAAAAATGGTCGGCTTGCTTGCAGACCATAGGTTTGAAAAGTTGCAATGGCCATTAAAAAGACAAAGCCTTAATTTCCTCTTCTGGGATGGGAAGTTAGAGTAATCTACAAAGAGATTTGGAAAAAATTACGAGCCAGCAAAGTTATCAATTTCGTAACGATAAGCATACCGTATCTTTCACGGAACATCTTACTGCATGCTGAGTATCCCATTTCTTGCCGGCAGGTTACATCTCAACCGGTACCGACCGGTATGAGATTCACTACTTTGCGAGTAGTGATACAGACAATGCTTGATACCACTGTTATGGTGTGCATTTTCAAAACCCTCAAAAAATGGTAAAGCAAACGATAATGATCATCAATACATGGTTTCCATTACCTGGCCTAATCATTTTACCCTTCATGGAACAACATCATTTCGCCTCCCTTCTCCACAAACCCCCATACTCATACGCATGATGAGTATGTCTGATATTTGAGAAGCATGTCCCGAAGGCTGATATTAAATTCACTCATTAAGCGATGATTTGACTGGATCGGGTGCAAGTCATATTGTTTAGCCTAATTTTTTATTGTCCCTATTCAAAAAAAAAAAAAAAAAATTACATGATAAGATGGACAAATGGAAGCTAATAAATGCAGGTGGGGTACAAATTTCTTCGATCCAATTCCAATTACAACTTACATGCACAATTCTAATAGCATTAAATTCAAATAAAAAATGTTTTAAAATATAGAAATGAACCCTTCTATGAAAACAGAATAATGGAGACAAAATAATTCCTAATTAGTGCAAAACTATGAAAATATCCCTTTTTTGTTTTCTATGGTATTTTTGTTTTTGGCAAAGCCTAAGTACTATTATGGTATTGACATTGAAAGACCAAAAATCGGACCGCCTCTTGATTTACTATTACAGTGAATAAATTAATTAAACCGATTAAATAATAAAACCCTAGTCTATGTGATTATGCAAGATAATAAACGCAATAATTAAACAACAAACAAGGAAATAACCCACAAGTGTTTTTTCTTACTCTCACGAACTTTTCTCTCTCTTTTCACGTTGTGGCTACACTTGTTTATTTTCTGAACCCTAATGAGTTTGTATTTATAGACAAATGAAAAACGCCACTGTTGCTCGACCAACTCGCTCGAGCAGAACCAATCCAAATGCAGTCGCTCAACTAACTCGCTCAACTCAAGCGAACCTGTTACTTCTTGGGCGAATTGTACATCTCCAATTATTTTTTGTTTCCTTAAACAAAATGCTCATCTCCAATTATGTTGTTTCCTTATTCTCAATTTCCTTTCCCACATGATCCTAGCTTTTTCAAAACTCGATATGTGCTTGACCGAAATCCTATACCTAAATTACTGGGTTGCCCCAAGCGCAGGGCGGATATCAGTGTAGCACAATACCCGGTAAGACCGGAATCGAATCCACAGAGAAGGTGGAAAGTGCTGACTAAAAACTCGGGATGCTAATGTTTAACACGGCTCTTAGGTGGCCACCCTTTGTGATTTGGTTTGGTGAATTAACTAAATTAAGAGAAAAATTGATTTTGATTAAATTATTAAAAAGGAAGTACGGTCGTGGGGTTCATAACCCGGTGACCAGGTCCGGGTATTTCATGCTCCATTTGTTGTTCCAAAACATTTGACTTTAGAGAGAGAAAGATACCCCGAAAGATGCGAATCATCGCGGTCGCCGTTTACCCATGTACAGCGAAGAACAAGTTTTGGTCCCCCGTACCTCGCGTTACATGGGCTCCGACAATGCCCGGATTCGTCTAACGAATGTTCTTTAATAACCTAAAATTGCTTTTACCATGATTGATCGTGAAAATCGGAGCAAGAACGTAACCAGCCCTGGCCACGGCGTGTTAATCACCCCGCGACCATACTTGGGAAACTACTCACTCATATTATCTAGAACGAATAACATAAATCTGAAATTAAACATGCTAATAACTTGAATACGAATTCGAACAAAGATTCGAGTCTCAGAACGCGGACAAACCCCCGCGAACTGAGAATAAAGTAAATAAACAGAAACGTTACCGAAGCAAGCGAGAAACAGCGGAAAAACTTCAAAACTTCAATGCAAAAATAATCCGGAACGTAGAATCTTCAAAGGAAAAACGGCTGCGAAAATAAAAGAGATCTAAAGTATTTTTCGAACCCTAATTCGGAGTAAAAACGAGGTATAAATATGTCCCCGAAGTCAACACACGTGGCAAAGTCAAACGGGCGAAATAAGGGTCTCGGTATCGATACAGGAGAAGTCCTGTATCGATACCCGTTGGTTCTGTTTCCAAGATGACGCTTGGGTATCGATACAGGAGAAGTCCTGTATCGATACCGGTGCTCAAAGTTGACTTTTTCAGCTTTTGGTCGTCCTTGCTTTGGGTCCCACCGGTTCCCCACATGCCCGATGCCTTGTGTCTTCTTCCCGTGCTCCTTTTGGCCCGTTTCCTACAAAATAAACACAAAACACCAAAAACAAGACATACACCGAATCAAGTGGAAAATGAAATAAAACGCGCCTCTAATGCGCTAATTTGCCCTACTTAGGCGCTTATATCTTGAGATATTGCGCGCCTATCACACCCCCCAACTTGAGCGTTGCTAGTCCCTAGGAACGAACGAAAAACAACTGATAAAAAGAAACTAGAAAACATAAATGGGGGTACGGGGGTTATGACACCCTGTAGAAACAATCAACCAAAACGACAGATAATCACCTCCTAATATGCCTGTAACTCTCATGCATGCATGCTTTGGCAGAGAATTAAACATGGTTAGCATAGCTCCACATGCATGAATAAAAATCCCCACAAAGATAATCGCGTCACACAACTCACGAGAACACTCAACATCCCATATAAGCGCTTGGCGAGATGCGTGGGACCGAACAACTGGTTTCCACGTGCCAATCAAAATCAACGCTTAAACAAGAAATAACCGCACAATATGTCCAAACAGGATTTCACAAAATAATCAACATCATTATTAATCATGCATAAGTGAGAGATAGAATACGTGCACACGATCGACTAAGGACTTTTTGGATTATATTGACCTTGGTTAGAACAAAGATAGGAAACTGCAAAATCAGGTGACGGCCTATAGAGGCTCAAGGTTAACTACCCTGACTGGCCGCACCTGTCACGTCTAAAACCTGTCAATGCGCCCATCGGCGCCACCCAAACCAAGTCCACAATCAAACCATTAAAAGTGAAACCATCATCCTAAGAGTTATATTACAAACCCCAAATGAAAACGAAAAACACAAGTTCCACATGAAATAACAAAATATCCAACATGAACTAACAGGAAACCACACATAAAATAACACCTCCAACTATCGCTACCTACCCTCAGCCAGCCCCATGCAACCACAAGTGCCTCAGTCAATCCGACTCAACCTCCTCCGGTTCCGGTTCACCATCTGCGAAATCATCGCTGACCTCCAACTCAGGGAACTCAAGGGGAACATATGGATCTGAAGTCGACCCCTCAAGTCGCCTTACCATCCACTCTTCCCTGTGATTCATCTGCTGCAGCATTCTTGCATTTTGTCGCACCTCTCTCTTAAGCTTCTGATGACTTCGAATGGTAGCGACCCCTTGACAAAAGATTTTCTGCAGCCAAGTGGCATTGGCTGTGCTGGGGGGTGGCTGTGTAGTCAAATAAGTTCCTCCTCTAGCACCTCGAGTCTGGGCTCTGCTTTTGGTAAGAATGGTGATGTCTATTGCCCCAGGGACTAGTGGATCGTTGTTGAACCACTTGGCCCCTGACAACCCGGAGTCTCTAGCAATGGCAGTGATCAGGCAAGGGAATGGCATTCGGGTCTGTGTTGGGGCATCACGGAAATCGATAATCTTTGAATAAATGAACAATGCCCAATCACACACAGTATCTGGATCCATGAAGGCGGTCAACATATTCCCAGTATCAATAGAGGGCTTATTTTCAGTGGCCCTCGGATCCAGATTATAACAAACCAATTGATTCACAAATCGATATGCCGCCCTAAACTTGCCCGGCCGGTGAGGATTCCCAGCATCTGCACGTCTCTCGTACAAAAGACCCGTCACTGTGTGCGGGGTAAAATCCTCAGCGGGGCATGGGTAGTTAACATCAGTCGGCCTATGGTAGCGCAAACTCGCAGCTATAACATCAGGGGTGATAATGATGGGGGTTTTACCTACTCGTGAGGTAATCTGAGTCTCGGAACTGAACGCAGTCCCGGATCTTTGGTATTTGGAAGTGTTTATAGAATTCCCTCACGAGTTCTAAATTATCCGGGATTTGGATTGAACCAGAATGACATACCTTGCCGCACAATGGCTTGTATGGTCTCGTCATTCTCGAGAAACCCGTCCCGGATGACGTGGCGCTCGTTCTTAACGCCCCTTTGTTCAATAGAAGCCTCCCACTTGGCCCGTTCATCCCGAGCAATTTGATCCTTGGTCCTCCTTCCCCCGGCTACTTGCTCTGGAGGAGCACTGGAGGAGGCCGCACCTTTGCCCTTCGCCTTCCTAGATGCCATGTTTTGAAAAGGGTTAAGAAAATTTGGGTTTTTGGAATTTTAGGGTTTTTAGATACGGAAGGATAAGGGATTTGGGAAGGATTTGAGAGGTATATGTGGTAGAGGTGGAGAAGAGGAGTGTTTTGGTGAAGTTTGGTGGAATTTGGGTGAGATTTGGTGGAGTTATGGAGGTTTGAAGGTGGTGGCTATGGGGGTTTTTTGGGTTAGGGTTAGAGAGAGAGAGAGAGTTGAGGAAGAAGAAGATGGGAAAGTGAGGAGAATGACCGGTGAGCCTTAAAAATTCGCGTATAAGGGTATCGGTATCGATACGGGACTTCTCTGTATCGATACCCGGGTTCCCCGTTGCGAATGGGTCAATCGAATGGGGCCACCGATATCGATCTGAAATTTTTTTTTGATCGATCGACAAAAAGGCTTTTTTTTTTTTTTTTTTTTTTTTTTTTTTTAGGCTGGGGTTTATGGGTTTCCAAAACACGGCACCTAATCAGACCTCTTCAAAAATTAATCCCTCAGAACCCATTATTTCCCAAAATTTCTCACAACAGTATGACACTTATGATGCACAGAGCTTGACTTTCCCCCCAACTTGAATCCAACCAAAAACACCGGTTTCCTAGGTTAGACACGGGAACTGACTCGGACTGGTTTAAGATGGGTCAAGGGGACTCATATGTGGTTTAATCATGCAACAATGCCTTGTTTCATCCCCTATGCACGTTATTTATCCTCACAAACGCATGAAAAATAACCAGTCTCTTACTTGCAAAACAAAAGCCTACTATTTTATGCGATTGCAGAACAGAAAACAAAGAACATGGGCATGCTATTCAGGATACGCTATTATCAATGTGAGGACATTCGTTCACATGCTTGACAGTGCATCATGCTCAACTAGATAGCCAAATATATGCATGCATTCAAGTTAAACGAGGCATACTAATTGGCTAGATCTCATCGCTTCGACATTTACAAGACGCATAACACCCGTATCCCCAAAACTAACTAGCAACGCAAAAATCAAAAATAAATACAAAGTACACCCTCCCCCCAACTAGAATCATGCTATGTCCCCAGAGCATGGAGACAGAAAAATTGAAAGAACAAGGGGAAGGAACTGGACCTGTGGGTGGCAACCAACCACCATGACCTCGGCCGATATACGAGGAATTTCAGTACGCTCACCATGCAACCAAAACACGTCGATCCGGCCCGGCAAACACGTGGTATCCGGCGCATACGAGAAAAACCAAAAAGCAATAACGAGAAAAAAAAAAAAATAAACCACCACTTTCGTCACGTGAAAGACACGGGTACTACTTTTCTCCCTAATTTCTCACTTAAATTTGTGTAGAGAAGGTCATCAAAACAATCCCGGGTAAGTCACGACTCAACAGGTTAAACTACTCAAGGTTTCTCCTTAAAGCAATCAGAGCCAATCGTCTTTTATGACTATCCGAGACACGGCAATAAGATTGTTCGAAACCCAGATACACAAAGTTAAGGATAGAAATTAGGTGGCTATACCGGACCTTTTTTTTTTTTTTTTTTTTTTTTGAAAATTAAAACAAACACGAAAATACCCAAAACGCCCTTACTAACCGGAGCTGGGCACACGATCCTTATTTTAATAGCGGCGTGCGAAGCTAAAAATACCCAAGTCAATGATGGGTACCCCTATTGCTAGGAGTCGGGTCCACACTCAATAAAGAGCACGGTACGCGTGAGCTACCCGTAAAACATAGCCCAATGGCTACACTATGGAATGTCCGAGTAAACGGGATCAACTAAGTCCTCCTCAGGTTCACCTATGTCAATGATTTCCAAAAATGGTTTAAGACGCTGCCCATTAACTTTAAAAATATGATTATCCTTAGGGTCAGAGACATCTATCGAACCGTTCGGGTAAACCTGTTGGACTATGTACGGCCCATCCCAACGAGACCTCAACTTCCCTGGAAATAGGTGAATGCGCGAGTTATATAATAAAACTTTTTGCCCAACACTAAAGGTTTTGCGCTGAATATTTCTATCGTGGTACGCTTTAACCTTAGCTTTGTAAATGCTAGTGCTCTCATACGCGTCTTTCCTAATTTCCTCAAGCTCACACAACTGGAGCTTCCTATGGGCACCTGCCTCTGGCAAACTTGCATTCACCGTCTTAATGGCCCAATGGGCCTTATGCTCCATCTCTACTGGCAGGTGGCAGGCCTTACCGTAAACAAGCCGATAGGGTGAAGCACCCAATACGGTCTTGTAAGCAGTGCGGTAGGCCCACAACGCATCGATCAGTCGCAGGGACCAATCCTTTCTACTCGGGTTCACCGTTTTCTCTAAGATCCCCTTAATCTCCCGATTGGCCAGCTCAGCCTGGCCATTGGTCTGAGGGTGATAGGCCGTAGACACCTTATGAGAGATGCCATACTTCCTCATTAAAGCCTCAAAGGACCGATTGCAAAAGTGGGTGCCCTGATCAGAGATAATGGCACGTGGCATGCCAAATCTCGACAACACATGATTCTTTAAAAACTCTAGCACCACTTTTGAATCACTAGTCCTAGTGGGAATCGCCTCTACCCATTTTGACACGTAATCCACCGCCAGGAGGATGAACTCGAAACCGTGTGACACAGGGAATGGGCCCATGAAATCAATGCCCCAACAATCAAAGACCTCTCCAACACATAAATATTGTGGAGGGGCATCATATTTCTCGGGCCAACTTTACCTAATTTCTGACATCGGTCACAAGACTTGCAAAATGCATATGCATCCTTAAATAAATTCGGCCAAAAGAAGCCGCACTGTAATACCTTGGCGGTGGTTTTCTTGGCGGAAAAATGACCGCCACACGCCTCTGAGTGACAAAACTCAAGAATTCCCCTCTCTGATCAACCTCGGGGACACAACGGCGCACTATCTGGTCCGCACAGTATTTAAACACATATGGATCATCGAAAATATACTGCCGAACCTCTCTCAAAAAGCGCTGCTTTTCAGAAGTAGACCAATGGGGTGGAATCTGCCCAGTCACCAAATAATTGGCGATATCTGCAAACCACGGGCACGTGTTAGCAGCGAACAACTGCTCGTCGGGAAAGGTATCCACAATGGGGAGATGAGAGGTGGGGTCCTCAAACTCCAAAGCGAGACGGGTGGTCGGCTACCACATTCTCACCCCTTTCTTATCCTTAATAATGAGGTGGAATTCTTGCAGCAAAAGAATCCACCGGATAAGGCGAGCCTTCGCATCCTGCTTGGTCATCAAATACCTCAAGGCCGCATGATCGGTATAAACCACAATCTGCGACCCCACCAAGTAGGACCGAAATTTATCTAAGGCAAACACCACCGCTAACAATTCCTTCTCAGTGGTGGTGTAATTCAATTGTGCCTCATTCAATGTCTTGCTCGCATAATAAATCACATAGGGATCTTTCCCTCGCCTCTGACCTAAAAGCGCCGACCATTTGCATAGTCAGACGCGTCACACATAAGCTCAAACGGCAAACTCCAATCTGGGGAATGAACGATTGGCGGAGTTGTGAGACTCCGCTTCAATTTCTGGAATGCCCCCTCACAAGCATCGGACCACACAAAGGGTGTGTCCTTTGCCAACAAATGACACAAAGGCCGGGAGATAGCGCTGAAATCCTTAATAAATCGCGGTAAAACCGGCGTGACCTAGAAATGATCGGATATCCTTAACGAGTCTTTGGAGTGGGAAGATTGGCAATTAAGTCTATCTTCGCCTTGTCCACCTCAATACCCTTGGATGAGACAATGTGTCCCAACACAATCCCTTGGGTCACCATGAAGTGGCACTTCTCCCAATTCAAAGACAAGGCGCTTCTCCTCGCACCTAGTCAAGACTTTTCCTAAGTTCTCGAGGCATCCGTCAAACGAATCCCCAAAAGCGAAAAGTCATCCATAAAAACCTCTACTATTTTCTCTACCATGTCGCTGAAAATTCCCATCATACACCTTGAAAAGGTGCCGGAGCATTGCACAAGCCAAATGGCATGCGACGGTAGGCAAAAGTACCATACCATACGGGCACGTAAAAGTAGTCTTTTCTGGTCCTCCATGGCTACCTCGATCTGATTGTAGCCAGAGTATCCATCCAGGAAGCAATAGAACGCTCTGCCCGCGACTCTCTCTAAAATATGGTCAATGAATGGGAGGGGAAAATGATCCTTCCGGGTGCTCGCATTGAGCTTCCGGTAGTCTATGCAAACACGCCACCCGGTCTGAACACGGGTTGGCACTAACTCACCCTCCTCATTTCTCACTACTGTCACCCCCGCCTTCTTAGGCACAACCGCAGGACTTACCCACACTATGGGCAATCGGGTATATGATACCCGCATCATGACTTAAGCACTTCCGTCCTAACCACCTCCTTCATATTGGGGTTTAGACGGCGCTGAGGTTGCCTAGAAGGCTTCACATCCTCATCAAGAAAAATGCGGTGTGTACACACCGTAGGACTAATACCCTGAAGGTCTGCTATCGTCCAGCCTATCGCCCCTATATGCTCTCTCAGCAGGGCAAGTAATTTAGCCTCTTGATCCACCTCCAAGGAGGAGGAGATCACTACTGGAAACGTATCATCGCCTTTAAGAAAGGCATATTTCAACGTATCCGGTAAAGGCTTCAATTCAGGCTTCGGCGGCTGGACCGATGATGGGAGAGCTTTAGGTAATGGGGCGCCCAATGGTTCGAGAACTGGGTCCCAAACGGCGCCGCATATATCCTCTACTGCTAGCATCTCCATCAAACTCCCTACCTCTGGAGAATCTAAAAATGACGCCTCATGGGCGGTCAGGGCTATCTCCAGAGGATCCTTATACAACATACTCTCGACATGCTCTTGCACTAGCGTGTCGATCAAACTCACCTCATAGACCTCCTCATCATCCTCTACCCGACTATTAACATTGAAGACGTTCACCTCCATTTTCAAGTCCCCAAATGATAATTGGACTTGTCCAGTTTTGCAATTCATTACAGCACTGGAGGTGGCTAAAAATGGGCGGCCAAGGATGATAGGAGTCTTCTCAAAGACTTCCGGGATTGGACACGTGTCCAAGACAATGAAATCCACGGGGAACAAAAACTCCCCCACCTGAATCAGAACATCCTCCACTACCCCCTTAGGAATTCTCACACTCCGGTCAGCTAGCTGTAGCGTAACCGGTGTGGCTTTAAGGTCACCTAGGCCTAGTCTCAAGTACACCGAATATGGGAGCAAGTTGACACTCGCTCCCAAATCTAGTAAGGCCTTCTCAAAACTCTGGCCTGCAATGGCTATAGGGATAGTGGGACAACCCGGATCTTTCCGCTTAATCGGAATATCAGCTTGGAGAATGGAGCTCACTTGCTCCGTCAGTAGCACGTTGCACTGACTCTTAGTTCTCCGTTTCGACGTGCACAACTCTTTAAGCACTTTCGCAAACTGAGGAATAGCGTCAATGGCTTCCATCAGAGAGATAGGAAACTGAACCTTCTTGAACAGCTCAAGAATCTGGAAATGCGCATTGACGCTGGGCTTTGCCACCAAGCGATGGGGATATGGTGCAACGGGTGGCAAAGTAGTCGTGGGGGCCGCAGGAGCAGGCACCACTTCCTCGGGTGACTCTAATTCTCTCTCTTCCTCAATACCCTTCCCCACATCCGGGACTACTACTGGAACAGCGACCGGAACCAGAGGTGGAACCGATTTCTGCTTCAGAGGAATAGTCTTATCGATCACCTTCCCACTTCTGAGAGTGGTGACCGCCTTTGCTTCCTCCAGACTGGGGTTCGGATTACTCGAACCTGAACCATCTCCCAAATAATTAGAACCGACAGCATTGGCTTGAGGTTGAGAGGGAAATTTTCCCCTCTCCTGTTGGTTTTGCCCAACTACTGCCGTCAACTGAGTCAATTGGGACCTAATGTCACCTATGGCCTGCTTGGTCTGCTCAGTGAAACTCAACTGAGACTGCATGAGAGCTTTTATCATATCATCAGTCTGTTTATCCCTCGGTGGATGATTTATGCCAGGGGGTGGTCCAGAGTATGAAGGACCGTACCCCTGCTGATTCTGTGAGGGATAGCGATATTGGGACATTTGGCCTTGCTGAGGCCGGTATGGTTGCACCTGTTGCTGAGGCTGTGCCTGGGGTGGCACTGGTGCCTTGGGGTCTCTATAACTCAGGAGTGGGTTGTGAGCCCAGCCCGGATTATAGGTATTTGAGAACGGATCCCAACGTTGGTTCACCGCATTCACCTCAGCCTGGTTGCTTTGGAAGGCCTCTTTAACTATCGGAAACGCGGGGCAAGCAGTAACTGAATGCCCCGGACACTCACATAAAGCACACACCTCCTCAACTCTCACATCATTTACCTGGTGGACTTGCTTCAGTCGCAAGTCCTCCATCTGTTTAGCCAATTTGTCCAACTGGGACTGGACAGTGTGTTCTCTCACGCTCAAAGGAAAAATACCGGACCCACTGGGTCCCTGTGCAGCCATGGCCCTGTCAGCTAAGTCGGAAGGTTCCCAACTTCTATGCTTTTCGGCCAACTCCTCTAAGAAATCCCATGCCGCATCTGGGGCTTTGTCTAGGAAATCCCCATCCCTACATAGGTACTCAATTTGCTGGGCCGTCGCAATATTTAGGCCCAGCTGGAAAGATGTCACCAATTGGTGTTTCTCATACCCATGGTGGGGTAAAGACAATAACAACTCCTTAAACCTCTCCCAGCACCTCAAAAACGACTCGCCTTCTTTTTGTCTGAAAGATTGGATTTGGCGAGTCAGGTGCTGTGTCTTACTCTCGGAGAAGTACTTCCTATAGAACAACTCTCTAACAGCGGCCCATGTCCTGAGGGATTGCTCCTTCTGCATTCTGAGCCACTTATCCGCACTGTCTTTCAGAGAAGCAGGGAAAAGCTTAAGGCAAGCGTTTTCCCACTGAGCAGTGGTGGCGAGGGTGCGCACCAACCCCTCAAAATGGCGGATATGCTCGTATGGGTCCTCATTTTCCCTCCCATAGAAAAGAGGAAGAGCATTATGGGTTCCCGGTTTGACAGTGAAGGCATTGCGTGCCTCCACTGTCTCCGTGGGCAGTACTATTGGGCCGCGAGGAGTAGTCCTCGTGGGATGCATATAGTCGCGCATGGACCTCTGTTCTGCCATCGGTGGCTCACTCTCTAAGTCAAAAAGTGGATTGGGAAATTCTAAGAACAAGTTCGGGACGGTCTCAGGTTCACTCTCGGAAGACTCCGACTGAGTGGGATGCCACTCAAGTGGGAGTGCTCCTGGCTGGACTGCTAAGGGCTCAAACTGACTAGAAGCCCCTGCTAGTGGAATTTCCACCAACGACTCTTTATCTATCCTACAAAGACGCTTAGACGGGTCTCGGAAAAAGAGTGGGTCCCCTTTTGGTGAACCCTTCTTTCCCTTACCTATCTTGACTCAATCCTAAAAATAACAACTCAAAATTTACCTAACTATTTTTTTTTTTTTTTTTTTAAAGTTAAGGAAGATAAGATTAAAATTAAAATGAACTAAACACTAACTACCCGAATTCTTAACACCTCTTGCCTTCCCCGGCAACGGCGCCAAAAATGCTTGACCGAAATCCTATACCTAAATTACTGGGTTGCCCCAAGCGCAGGGCGGATATCAGTGTAGCACAATACCCGGTAAGACCGGAATCGAATCCACAGAGAAGGTGGAAAGTGCTGACTAAAAACTCGGGATGCTAATGTTTAACACGGCTCTTAGGTGGCCACCCTTTGTGATTTGGTTTGGTGAATTAACTAAATTAAGAGAAAAATTGATTTTGATTAAATTATTTAAAAGGAAGTACGGTCGTAGGGTTCATAACCCGGTGACCAGGTCCGGATATTTCATGCTCCATTCGTTGTTCCAAAACATTTGACTTTAGAGAGAGAAAGATACCCCGAAAGATGCGAATCATCGCGGTCGCCGTTTACCCATGTACAGCGAAGAACAAGTTTTGGTCCCCCGTACCTCGCGTTACATGGGCTCCGACAATGCCCGGATTCGTCTAACGAATGTTCTTTAATAACCTAAAATTGCTTTTACCATGATTGATCGTGAAAATCGGAGCAAGAACGTAACCAGCCCTGGCCACGGCGTGTTAATCACCCCGCGACCATACTTGGGAAACTACTCACTCATATTATCTAGAACGAATAACATAAATCTGAAATTAAACATGCTAATAACTTGAATACGAATTCGAACAAAGATTCGAGTCTCAGAACGCGGACAAACCCCCGCGAACTGAGAATAAAGTAAATAAACAGAAACGTTACCGAAGCACAGCGAGGAACAGCGGAAAAACTTCAAAACTTCAATGCAAAAATAATCCGGAACGTAGAATCTTCAAAGGAAAAACGGCTGCGGAAATAAAAGAGATCTAAAGTATTTTTCGAACCCTAATTCGGAGTAAAAACGAGGTATAAATATGTCCCCGAAGTCAACACACGTGGCAAAGTCAAACAGGCGAAATAAGGGTCTCGGTATCGATACAGGAGAAGTCCTGTATCGATACCCGTTGGTTCTGTTTCCAAGATGACGCTTGGGTATCGATACAGGAGAAGTCCTGTATCGATACCGGTGCTCAAAGTTGACTTTTTCAGCTTTTGGTCGTCCTTGCTTTGGGTCCCACCGGTTCCCCACATGCCCGATGCCTTGTGTCTTCTTCCCGTGCTCCTTTTGGCCCGTTTCCTACAAAATAAACACAAAACACCAAAAACAAGACATACACCGAATCAAGTGGAAAATGAAATAAAACGCGCCTCTAATGCGCTAATTTGCCCTACTTAGGCGCTTATATCTTGAGATATTGCGCGCCTATCAATATGTCCATATTTCTTCGAGTCACAATCTTCCCATATTTCGTTACGAGCCACAATCTTTCCATAATACTTTCCGAGTCACAATCTTCAATCCAATGACTTTTGGCACTGATTGCTAGCATAGAATGAGGCACTAATTGATGTCTTTGACTTCTCACCAATCAATCAACTAACTACCATATACATAAGATTTCAATTACATGGAAACGTCACGGAATTAGCCAATCACAAATAAGGAACTTACGACATACACTTTTAGACTAATCTCACGCCCGTGAAATCTCTTTTTCGTTTCGATACCTAATGATGTCCGAGCAACACAATTTGAGAATTATTGAACGACTTGAATCAACTATGGGGTGGCCTTCCTCATGCGAAAGACATAAATACCCACCAACCAAACAAAGCTAACCCTCCAACTCGAGCAAAATTGGAAGATTTGGCACAAAAAAAAAGAAAAGGAAAGCCACCAAATTGCCCAAGTCTCTCTTTTATTTCACAGTATAGATACACTCCCTTCGTCCCAATTTATTGTTCACTTATGGGAATTCAAACTTATTAGATGAACATCATCATTACAGTTATCGTATTTTTTATTTCTTTCTTTTACCCTTCAAAAGTACTATTTAGGATTAGGACCAAAAATAGGAGACGGATGGAGTAGTACTTTGTAACTCAATCTATCGAAGATTTCTACTTTTTTTCTTTTCGACAAATGCCCCCGCAAATTCCAAGTGATGCCTGCCCCCTTGTTCCCCCTGATCAACGGACACTACTACTAACAGTTGGTATTTTGGAAATCTGACAACCGCCCACCCTTCCCAAGCGTCTCAAACAGTGGGAGTAGGACTGAATGGATGTTATGGGCCCTTATTGCAATAGCAGATAGGTACCTTTTAAATTTGAAGCGGCAATCTTCAGAAAATAAAATTTGAAAAAGGCACAAATAAATGAATAATAGAGTGAAAAGGTGCTTCGGTCCCTGTCTCCCATATATATACACACGAAGAGCACCGTGGGTTCCTGTAACAGGAAACCCCATTCCTCCAATAAAAAATTCCATGTTCAATTCAACCCACATCAGTTTCTATCTTGTGCACAATTTTAAGACCTTGCAATTGGCAGACTTTGATCTCATGCTCACATCGATATACATTGCAGCGAGCTGAGCCATCCAGGTTTGTTTCTCTCCCCCATTCTTCCTCTAATATCCCTACCCTATCGTTGTCGCGCTTGCTATATTATTTTTCTTCTGCAACTAATCCACATTCTTATTCGGTTATGTATTCTTCCACTGGACATGTTTGATGGATTGCCCTGTTAGTTTATATATATATATACTTTTTTTTTTCCTTCTCAAACATGGGAATTGAATGAGTTGTTCCTTGGACCTTTTTCCTTACCAAGATCTGAAACGTTTTCGAATAGGTAGAGCCACAAAGCCTGTATAGGTTTCATCTATAAGGCAAAACTAATATTCATTACACTATGGAGGCATCACTATGCATGTGCAAAGATTTGGTTGCATAACAAGTACCTGATTACCAAATAACAGAGGAGTTCCCTAAACCTTTCAAGGAATCCTCTCTTTGCAGTAATTATTGAAAATATTCTTAAATGCAATTTGGACACCGTTGGTCATCAACTGATTCGGTTTTTTAGTCTTCTTCTAATGATTAATTGCCTAAAAAAAAAAAAGAATTTGTTGCCTGGGCAGAAAAGAAAAGCCGTAAACTCATTCCTCATCTTATCCCGATATATAGCTAGCAACTTTCAGTCCATCTCAACACGACCATCCCTCCCACACAAGCAGCTTTCGAGCATTGTAGGCCTTGATTGACTCACTCTTCTTTTGAGCCTGACCAGACACACCAGTCCAAACAGTTGATAATGTAAGGAAAATAAAAACTGATTTACCGATATATAAACAAAAAATACCAAAAATACCGTAATAGAAACTGACATGCGTTTTTCTTTTTTTTTTCCAGTGAAACTGACCGACTCTTTGTTACAGGGAGAAAGCACGTCTTCTTTTATTTCCCTAACTCCCTCGATTTGGCCATAGTTTTGATTTAGAAAAATCGGCTAATTTGGTTTTGGAAGAATTTCTTAAGAGGGAGCCCTCACAAATTTCTTACCGGAAAAACATTGTCGGCCGTTGGATTTGCGCACAGCCATCAACGGCTGAGATTAAAAAATACCACACGCGGGTCAGGATCCGGGTTTGTTTAACCCCCATCCGGATCCTTTCCCCTCATTTCACGTGTTCTTCACCGAGAGAAGAGAGAGAGAGAGGAAAATGGCGATTTCAAAACCTGACACACCGATCGACGAAGAACGATTGATTTCGTGAATGAATCGACCAAAACGGAAGGTATAATCTCTTTCCCTTCTATTCTCTCTATCTCTGGTTCGTATTTGTTCGATCTGTACTCAAATCGTGATTACGATCGAGCTCGAACCAACCAGTCCAGATCTCAGCCGTTGATCGAAGGTGAATCTCTCTTCTCTCTCTTCCCTCGTTCGATTCTCATCGTTTTTGCCATTTTTGAATTCGATTTTTCAATTTTTTGGGTTTCCTTGAGCAATGAGAGGCAGACCATTGAAGGATGAGACTAAATCATAATATCTCGATTATGAGTGCCCATCCAATGTTACTGCAGAAAGTTCAAAAAATTGATGGTGCTTGATACTAGGAATTGAAGGCAGGCTATTGGAGGATATATTGAATTTGCATTTTTCTGTAGCTATCAGTTGCAATAATTGAAATAATTGAAAGTGTTTGAATCTGCTATGGAATATGAATTGGTGTACTATTTGATTATGTTGTATTTGCTATGGAATATGAAGGATGTTTAATTCTGTTTCTAAAGTCTGAATTGTTGTACTGAATTATGTTTGGATATTTGGCAATCAAATTGTGGATTTTGGTATTTTAGTACAAGTATGTTTTCCCCTCTTCTGGATGCTGAATTTGTAATTGCATCGGGCATTATGGGTTATAGTGGGTTAAATGATGGAGATTGTGATCACTACAACAAAATTTAGTATAGATTTTTTTTTTTGATCACTAAATTTAGTATAGATTGGTTTTGTGAATGTTCCATTTTATTAGTTATTCTTTATCATGCAGATGGATGGGATTTGGTGTCATATCAAAAGGCACATGGGAGAGACTGATGAAGCCAACCACCCCAAGCTCAAGAGGAAAGTCGTGAAGAGAGAAAATCCCACTTTCTTGAATGAATTTAGTAAGGGGATGAAGATTGCAATGGTGAATATGGAGGAAGAGGATACAAGTGAACGGGAAATCCCCGGACAGACCACAACGATTCCTTTCGAACGAGTTTCCGAGTTATTCGAATGGAAGGACTTGTTTCCCGAATGGATTGACGAAGAGGAAGAGATCGATGGACCGTTATGCCCCGAGATACTAATGCCCGATTTAACTTCTTGTAATATGCCTTGTTAGGAGTCATTTGTGCACTTAATGGACATCTTTTGTGCATGGCGAAAAACTTTGTACTAATTCTTTTTTTCTTTTTTTGTTTGTCTTCAATGCTTCTAAGGCTTTGTTACATTTGATTGAGGCAGTAAACGTAATTACTTTGCCTTTCAATGCTATTGTTGTTGTCTGAAAGGCTATTGTTGTTGTTTGTTAAGACACTTGACGTCGGGTTAGGACCAAAAATAGGGGATATGCTGCGCAAAATTTTCCATCAGAAATGAATTTTGCTCACCAAGTATCATGTATCAAACATACAGAATCATACACTTCAAAATTTCTGCAATTTCATTCCAAAGTGAGGTCACAAGAAGTAACCGAAACCATTAGGTGCAGAATCATACACTTAAAGTGACTCCAATCTGCCCAGTATATCAAACGTTGATTACTGGCATAAAATTCAATTTGAAAGAACTTTCTGTAACAAGCAAGAAATAGAGAAATCAACCGAAACTAGAATGATAACACATCACTACTGGCCAAGAAAATACTGCCCCATAAACAACAGTCACTCAATTTTATAGAGTTAAACATAAACATAGGTTACAAAAATTAAACAAAGCTCATCTCTATCAAGAGTTCAACATCTAGTCTATGAAGAGTTCAACATCAAGTCTATAAACGCAAATCAGTACAATAAAACTTCTACAAAAAATTCCTCAACATTTCTTCATTTCCATCTCCATCCTCTCACGAGTCGTTTTCTCATCCTGAGAAAAAAAATGCAAGAGATAAGAAATTACAAACACCTAAAAAAATTGGAAGAGCTAAGATAAAAAAAAATGTACAAGGGAAAGATTTTCCTACATCTTACATTCCGAGTCATAGTTGTCGTCATCAATCAAGCTAACATCTTGCAAAGAGCTAAGAACAAGAATAGGTTATAATAGGAAGAACTCAGTCACAACATCTCTTGATGTCTTTCTTATAATGTAGTTAGGTTTATACCAAGAAACTACTAAAAGGTTCAAACTTCAGCCACTGCAGCAAAGGAACTACTAAAAGGAAATTCAAAGTACACCCGACTTTGAATAACTGATATGAACTAGTAACAGATTCAAATTCAGATACACCATCCCATACATTCAAATAACAGATTCAAATTCCAGATTCAGATACATAATCCCAGATTCAAATTCAAATGTAAATTTGTGATTTGTGATATAGAATTCATCTTATGGATTGGCACGTGTGTTTAGAATTCATCTTATGGATTTTCCACTCAAGGGGATTGTATTGGCCTCACATTTAATGAAATCGATAAGCAGCTGAAGACAAATGATATATGCAAAGATAAGTTATGAAGACATCGAGGCAATTTGAACCCATATTTACGAGTAAATCTAGCAAACTGAAAATAATATATGAGAGAGAGAGAGAGAGAGAGAGAGAGAGAGAGAGAGAGAGAGAGAGAGAGAGAGAGAGAGAGAGCAGAACCTTGGAGTAGATCGACCAGAGTACTCGTTTATACTTTCGTTTGTGGTTGAAAACCCTAAAAACCATCAAAACCCAGAAAACAATTTGAGTACAGATCGAACAAATACGAACCAGAGATAGAGAGACTAGAAGGGAAAGAGATTATACCTTCCGTTTGGATCGATCGTTCTTCGTCGATCGGTGTGTCAGGATTTGAAATCGCCATTTCCCTCTCTCTCTCTCTCTTCTCTCGGTGAAGAACACGTGAAATGAGGGGAAGGGATCCGGATGGGGGGTTAAACAAACCCGGATCCTGACCCGCGTGAGTCTTTGACCCGCGTGTGGTATTTTTCAATCTCAGCCGTTGATGGCTGTGCGCAAATCCAACGGCCGACAATGCTTTTCCCGTAAGAAATTTGTGAGGGCTCCCTCTTAAGAAATTCTTCCTTTGGTTTTATATGATAATATTGTAACAAACACTTAATCGAACCATAATATATGTATCTTACTGGGTGTGTTATTGTGTATGTACATTAGTTTAATTGTTGCTAGTTTATGTTATTTTATTGTTGGGTAATGGATATTTAGAGCCCGTTTGAAGCCTAATTATTTTTGGAATTTGCATTTTGAATTGCGAGTTATTGATTTTGAACATGAATATGGTGGAGTGTTTGGGAGATATGTACATCATAGATTTTGCAATAGAGCAGTATTTGGGAGTATATTATCAACATACATTATAAAAGCGAACTCGAATGTTGCAATTGCAAAAGGGCAGGTTCAAATGAAACCACTGGATTCTTGAGTGAGAGGTGTACCTCCTACTACTTACTTTGTACTGCGCAGATTGCTTCTTCATGCCTTTTTTTTGGTTCCCCTTCCAATGAATTGAATGGAAAGAAAAGTTGTTCGTGATGTTAGAAACTTGTACTAAAAGCCATGCTTTTATGTAATGGATTAATATTTAATTAGTTAATTATTAATCAGTTTTATCCCTTTTTTGATGAGAATCTATTATGAGCAATGTTTACATGATATAATTGTATGTTGTGCATGTGTCTTTTATTCTACATAGTAGATGATCCAGTGTGTAGAGTACGGCTTACATACAGAAGATTGGATCATCGGTTCTTGTGGAATATAAGTTTTTGGTTCACAATCTTAGATGGAATTTTACACACTATCAGTAGGATTGTAGTACAATGTTTTAGTAGGTCTGTCTTGACTACATGGAATAGTTCTAGTTCCGACTCATTGTGCTAGTACATTTTGTGTGTATTGAACATGACCGCTTTAAGGTAATTGTCTTAGTACTGACATTTTAAGACAATTAGAACCATATAGTTATTAAGAATACTTATGCTCTTAATCCTGATATAATTAATACATATATACATTTAATGTTGTTGACTTTGATTCATTATAAAGTGAGATCATTTTTTACGGTCAATAATCTTGGTGAGTTGGGTCACGACATTATATGCATGAAATATATGGATATTAATTATTGATGGAATCCACGTCCCATTAGGGATTGATGATACCCCCTTGAGTAAGCTTATAAGTTTCGATTATGTCAAACCCTGCAAGTGGATATTTGTATTCGACAAGTCGAATGAGTTAAGTGGAAAGTTTCAAAGTATTTTAGAAGATGTTGATTAGTGGGAGATTGTCAGTAATTTAATGGAATCAACGGGTATCTGTAATCTTAACGTGGAGAGATTAATAAGTATTTAATAATGTGGAGCTCGAAATATAATCGAGATAAAGACGGGAGTACAATTATAATTCTTTAGTGGTGTGAATTACTCCCTCCGTCCCAATTTTATAGTCCCAGTTGACACCTTTTGTTGTCCCAAAAAAATTGTCCCACTTCAAAACTAAATGGGTAATTGTTAAGGAATTTCCTCTTATACCCTTATATTTTGAAATTAAAAATAATAAAAAAGTAAGAAAGTGTAATGATTGAATGGTAAAATAAGAAAAATATGTTGTCAAAAGTACAAAGATTATGTCCCCTTATTAAGTTGGAATCCCCATAATGGACTATAAAATTGGGACGGAGGGAGTATAATTTTTGAAATAAGAATAGAATCCGGATGGGATTAGGTTTTCTTATTTACACAAGGAACCCAGATTTATTTCTCCTCAGGTCCCTGCTCTAGCCCTATAAATATTTCTTTATGTTCTCTAGGTCTCACAACAGTCATTCAGAAAATTAGAATAGAGGTTGTGAGAAAGAGAACAAAGAGACCACGTAGAAGTCCACACTTGGCTACATGATCAAGATATAAGGAAATACGACAGAAGATCATGAGATACTGTCGAGCAGAGTTTGTTGCATACAGTAAGCGGGTCTGTCAAGTTCTAAAATAAACAAGTCAATCGGCATTCATGTCTACGGATGAGAGGCAAACCCTAATTCCGCCTCGTAGGGTTTGTGTTTATTTTTATTGTTTAATCTGTACGCATAATTACTGGGTTCTGAGATTCGTTTCCCAACACATGAGAGATCTTTTTTCTTTTACTATTTTGTTAATTGACACGAGAGGCCGTATTTGTAAACATAATTTTCATACTGTTGCATGGGACCATCAAATTCTAATTTATTTTTGCCTTGTTGATTTGATTCTTACAATTCCCATAACAGATTTAACCCATTATACGTAGTCCTTGCAAATTGAGACTGACACTAATTTTTTTTTCTTTGGTAGGAAATGAATTACCAGTATCCTAAAAAGGGTCTTCATCGAATTACTCACAGACAACATCGCTTTTAAAGGTTATTCAGCAAAAATAACAATGTGTGGCAATGTAGACTGAAAAGAAGACAGGGTCAGTAGTGAAGGCTGAATTACCCAAAGACATAGACCATGTGGTAGAGAAGGCTTTCCAAGCAAAGCTAGACGATATCAAAGAGGAATTACACACCAAATATTGACAAAAACAAATCCAAGTGGTTGAGAAGGATAAAAACAGTTGCACGTGACAAGACCACTACTCCCTACTAGTATATAAAAAGAGAGGGTTTTCGTTTGGTATGGCAATTTTACCAAACTGCCCTCTCTATATGTAAACCCATGTGGCTTCCCCTCACTCATTCTGATATTATTTGGATTAAAAAATAAGATACTTCTACGCATAATTTTCTTATTCTTTTTTGCACTAAAATAAACTAATAATAGAGATCTTTAATTTGATGCGGAAAAATTGAAAAAAATGTGTACGAAAGTATTTCACATTGCTAGCTTGTTAGGTTTACATTGGTGGTTTGTTAAGTTATCAATTTTCTTCGGATAAAAAAAAAGTAAGTACTTCCGTGTATAATTATTATTATTTTTGCACCAAAATAAGCTACTAATAGTGGATAATTTTGTACAAAATTATTTCACATTGCTAAAGCTTGTTAGGTTTACAATTTTCGGGCAAAAAATAAAGTATGGTTGCTCATAATTTTTTGATTTTTTGCACCATATTATTATGTACGAAAGTATTTAATTTTTGGTCTGAATAATGAACGTTTTTTTTTTTTGTAATGGGCCTAGGTTGGCGCGCAATCACAGCACTAGGTACAATACAAAAAAGAGAGGCAGATGGACGAAAACGGGTGCTGTGTTCAAAATAAATTGCGGTGAGCGTGGATCGAACACGCGACCTTCAGATCTTCAGTCTGACGCTCTCCCAACTGAGCTATCCCCGCATCTTGAAGGTTATGTGCATTTTTACTTATTAAATGCTAATGTGTTTTCCAGTATACCGCTTCCAGTTTCGTCGTCTTCTAGGGTTCTATCCGCTCTTTGGGTTATTCTTTGTCGGATTTTTCTGAATCAAGTACAGAGCAAACCGTTGGACAAAATCGTTAAACCGTATGTCCAACCCCATTTTTTTTTTTGCCTCTATCTCTGTGATTAACAATTTATTTCTTTTTTTGTCCAATTGATGTAATTTGACTGTTAATTTGAGTGAATTCTGATTTCTAACGCTGCAGGCAACATATTTATCTACTAGTACTTGGTTCTACTTTTGTGCGTCTTTAGTGGTGTGATACTATTACCTTCCAAGATAACAGGGGCGCTAGGTAGTACTCCAGTTTTCTAGTACATGTTCATTTTGTGGTTAGCTATACGAAAAAGACTAGGTACATTTCTAGGTTGTAACCTCAAAGCCTAAAAATTCTGGCTCTGCTCCTGTGTGAAATGACTTGGGAATGTTTTGTAAAGGTGCATGTGAGTTGATCGAATGCGTTCATCTATAGTTGTAATTATCAAAAGGCCCATCGTACCAACCATTTTATGCTAATTTGGCTATGCTTTTTAGTGTGGGACGCAGAATGTGAAGGGTAATAAGGGTGTGTTTTTTTAGCCCGCATGTCTAGGTAGGACTTGCGGCGCTCAATCACCAGCCATTAATTTGGGCATAGTACATCTTCCGAAAAATAGCTCTTCTTAATAGTCTTCACAATCTGCAATCTATTCACCTCCAAAGCTTTAGACTATCATAAATATCTGTACGTTAGTTAATAGTTAATTGCAATTGTCTCCACAGCTAAGATTCTTACTTTGATCATCTTCAAAATAAAGTATCCTTGTGCTTGACTCATGCAAAATGCTATATTTGTGCGGTAGGAAAGATGTGTAGAAACAAAAACTGTAGTATCCAAGTTTGACCGTAACCCCTTGCTCCGCTGAATCACAAGGAATGGAAGTGTCAACTTCTGTAAGAATTTCGAAATTTTCCTTGTTTTTTTTTTTGTTTTTTTATAATGAATGCTGATTATTTGGTTCATTCAGCCCATATTTTGCAGTGTCAATGGCCACTGTATTCTAGAAATGGGGTATTAGTTAAATCAACTAAAAATATTATGGTGTGGAGTTGGCTCTTTCTTCGGATGACCAGGAACCCCACCCTACAGATCGTTTGTGTTGGACATACCCTGGATACATGAACCCATTTCCAGGACATGCATGTTGATAATGATAAGACCATGTCTTGGTTATTCGCTTGGTTTCTTTTTACCTCTCTGCCATCCGTAATGGGTTGGATCACTTGTTCCTTTGGATAGAATTGGGTGATGAATGCTTTCAGGTCCAAAATTCTCTCAGAGAGAGTGACATAATTCCTTTTCACGTTTCTCGGCTAACTTACAGTCCCTTGATATGGCATTGCACACTATGGAGGATGGAAATCTGGTTGTCGGAAGTCTGGAAGCTCTTTATTCTGTATATTTGTTGTTCTTCGTTTTCCATTTTTTGATGTTGGCCTTACAGTAATAGTTGGGGCATGGGTCTGTCTTCCTTCTATACGTAACTGTAAGTTAGGATTCATTGTTGTGGTGTTTTTATTGGTTATTGTTGATCTTTGAGATAGTTTGCCTTCCCCTAAAATTTGTTACAGTTGGTAGTATTGATTCATTTTTCTGTCCTTCTGCGCCTGCAACTTACGTTAATCTTGTATACTCTTCAGGTTCTAGTGACATGGGTGGGTTGCCTAGTGAAAACCTTTCTTCTACATTAACGTTGCCGGTTTCACAAAAAGATCAAGGACCCACTATCAAAGCATCTGCACCAGATGCAAGGCCGAAAAAGAAGATATGTTGTGCTTGTCCTGACACCAAGAAGTTGAGAGATGAATGCATAGTGGAACATTGGTGAAGCTGCATGTTCAAAATGGATTGAGGCTCACCTAAAATGTCTTCGTGCAGAAGGCTATAATGTTTGATAGCCGTGGAGGCATCCGACTTGACAGAAAATGGAGAGTCGTTCAGTTTTGTAAAACAAACAGCTTGCTTTAGAACTACAAATACGATAAACAAATGACAGTCCCATTGAAAATACAGGAATAAGTTGAGTCGATCAAGGAAGCTAGGGGAGCTTCTATTGACTTATTTGGAATTTTTGTTCTTTTACTTATTCCTCCTTAATTTCGATTATCGTCTCTGATCCCTAGCCAAATAAATATTTTAAAGAGTTGATGGTTGTTATAATGGTTCCATAAATCCATTGCGAGGGCATCTTAATGATAGTAGTTGATTCAAGTTATGTTGTTGATTAGTATTTTATTAGAACGTACCTTCGCCATAGAGCTACCAGTTTTCATATTTTCATGAACGAAGTTTAAACTCTTATCTCCCACGGCTGTGAAGAGTTGCACCACCTTCCCCGCAGGAGTGCAGTTTAGTTAAAGGGCTCTCTGTCGGGGACACTAAGAATCAACTAACCCATGTGCTAGTGCAGGATGTTCTCGGCCACAAGCGCTACAATGATGTATTCAACCAGGCCCAGTAAACTTTGAAATTTCATAGCGATGAGGATAGATGGTTGCAAATGCAATTGTTGGTTTTCAGCGAAGAATTCCTAATTAGCGCCTCCGTCTCCCTTACTGCAATCGAGACTCACCGTAAGCACCCAATTGACAAGCTCCTTTTTTGATGGATTAAAATTACGAGATACTTCTGCTTCTTTCATTAAGGCATCTCCCTCTTATTGCTTCTATAAACAATAAAAATAACACTTAGCACTCTCGGATAGCCAAAGAGGGCCTCAATTATTCGGGCTGAGATCCTGCTGTGTATAATAATATATACACAAACTTTGTGCCACAATCAACCACAACCTCACTCACATGGGGTGTGGAGCCCGCATGTGGGGCCCATGTGGGACCCACACCCCATGTGAGTGGGGTTGTGGTTGATTGTGGCACAAAGTTTGTGTCACAATCATTTTTGAAGCAAAATATAGCAACGGTAAATTCAAAGAAAATAGACGAATACGCAAGGGAAAAAGCAAGAAAGGAGGACTTCGAGATTATTTCATACACCTAGTAGGAGCAATATAACTCTTTCAGCGTAACGAAAATACAAGATATGTCAAAACACAAGAATTGAGGGTGGAGATGGTGGTGGTTTCGTGCACAATCAGGCGGACCCTCATGTTTGGGTTACACAAGTCCGACCCCAAATTTGGTTGTCCACTTAGTATTAAGTCTCATAATTAAAAAATGTACAAGTCCAAAAAAATGTCAACATTACATTACATAGTACTTTAAGCTTGAATTGCATCAAAAAATAAAAATCAAAATGTAATCCCTGTTATAATGCTTATAATTAACACAATCCAATTCAAAGAAAACAACTTCTCCTTATTTTTTTTAAGCAAATTCTTCTTGGTTTTACTATATCCGGGATGAGTACGCTTCTTTTTCTTATGATAATCAATTCTCCCAAAGCATGTCGTACAGAGCAAGTTTTGCATGACTAAAAAATCAAGGTGGGGGGACCCAAGGAACCAAGAAAATCTGTCTCTCCCAAAAATTTGGCCAAATACATGGCTTGCCCTAATATTTTGAGGTAAAAGCAAATTAAAAAATCGCGCCCTAAGTTTTTGTAAACAAAATGCAATATAGGTGGCTAACATAAGGTAAACAGATTAAATATTGTATTTTAGTTACTTAATTTGACTAAAATATTTTTTTATTAAAATAATATAATTAGAAAAAAATGAATCAAACATAACATAACAAAGTACCGCACATACTACATGCTTTCTCTAACTAATCATGTTATCAACTTTACTCATGCAAGAATATTATTTTTAACAATAAAAATTATTTATTTAAAACCTTTTTATCAAAAGTTATTGAATAAAAATAAATTATTTTAGTTTATTTATTGTCAATAATTATTTATTTGTGACTTCGATTTGAAAAGTTAGAAGTAAAATCAAAATAAACTACAGAGAATACAAAAAACTTATAACAAAGCAAAAGATTTGAACTTCAAACTTAAGAAACATCTACGTCTACTAAAGCAAAACTCCCAAGATTATGCATAACCCAAAGTTTTAGCCATTCTTTAAGGTATTACTATACGTTTGTTTCATATTGCATTTGGACTAATTTTGTTGAGGTACTATAATATTGTCCAACATTTAGTTCTATTTACGTATGTCCTTGACTATAGGATTGTATTGGTGCTATAGACCATGTCGATGCAAAGGTTCCTGCTTGTGACTCTTAAGCAAATTCCACACCGTGGTAGGCACAGGACCACGTCACAAAACGTGATGACTGCTTGTATGTTGGACATGAGATTTACTTGCGTCTTATCGGATTGGGAGGGAACAGAAAATGATTCACGAGTGCTTCTTGAATATGCGAATAATCCGGCAATGCAATTCCTCATGCCACCTTTAGGTAGAACATTGTTATCGCAGTTGAAGATTCCAACAGTGGCTATAATTTAAAGGGTTTTCTTTTATCTACATTAGACCCAACAAAAAAAAATTAAGGCAAAACATCAATTGGCCATAAGGGCATCCTGAGATTCGGACCCTGAGCACTTACCTTGACTGAACACGGGCAAACCAGCGGCACCAATCCTCTCATTGTGCTTAAACTCGGAATACATTATATATAATATAGATATCTTGACGAATTTTTTTTTTTTTTTGGTTGCCCCATCCAGGGGGCTTGCTGGGCTCATCCCTAGCTAGGCCAGCCTTGTGTACAATTAATATTGCTTTTACTATAAAAGCAGACAAATCCTCATTCCAACAGAACATAATAATATTACTTGGAGGAAAACCGAAACAAAAAATAAATCAGAAGAGTGACTAGAACGACTTCACAAATGCTTGGGGGAAGAATCGAGAAAAGATCGAGATTTTGGCTCTTATAAGCAACGAATATAGACCATAGCAGGGGATGTGAACCACAGCCAGGCAAAAGTACCTGTGGGCGTTGATGAACACCCAGAATCAGTCATGCTTATATAAATGTAAAAAAGTATACCTATAATGTTTCAAACAAATAATTAATGGAGAAAAACTATTTACCACAAAGGTGCCCATGGCGTCGAAAGCTCCAGGAAAGGGTACGGCCACCTGGTAGAAATTCCAGAGGAAGTGTCACCAGCGTTCTTTTAACTAAAATCCAGATTAAAAAAGTGAATTTATTCTAAAAATTGGTGTCAAAAAGGGAAGCCGGAGTAGAAGATTACATTGAATAACCACAGGCATGAATGACCCACTGGAAAATAACATAGCAGCAGCTCCATAGCACGAAATATGCTAATCGAAACCAGGGAAATGGCTGCCAAGCAAAGATATTTTCATCAAAGAAGTGGGAGCCATGACCTTGAGTTCATAATGCGGTCTGTTTCCCTGTTGTTAACGGTATGAGGATACTCACAAGGCTATTAACAGCAGTATCAAGAAGAAGAAAAACAGCATTTAGCGTGTGCATGGACCCCATCAACTGCAGCCATTAGACGGTGTTATTATAATAGTATAAACAGGATGCCCAAGAAATAACAAATCATTCGAAAAAGTAGTTCAAATTTAAAAAGGACCAATGGAATGTATATTCCAAGAATACCGACGGAACATGTTACATTCAGGAAGAACTGAATTCTAAGCACAAGAACGTACCGACAAGTAGAAGGAGATCAAAGTATTTCATACATACTGGGGAAGTACGGGATCAGGATTTCCCATGAGTTGGCCAGTAAACAGTTTTACAGCAGCACTTAAACCACCATAATAATATCACGATAGAGTTTCTGACCAGCAGCAGACACGAGGGTGCCCAGGCCCCAGCCCAACTCCAAATATTCACAATAATTGTACTAGTTTTTTAGGTTAATTCGAAAAAAAATTATATCGGATGAGCCCCTGTAAGTCCCTTGGGTGCATACTCTTTAGGTTCAATTCCTTCTCTTCGTCTAACTTAGCAAGTGACAACATATACTTATACAATATAATCTTTGGTTATAATATAGAAATTACATGTGGTTAGGGCCCCAGCGAAGTTCAAAGCCTGCGTCCGCTATGTTTCTAACAAAAGATCTTTGCGGAATAGAGCTCACCAAACCAACTACACAGGAAACAATATGTCTTGGACATATTGGGATCTACTGAATATGAGATGATAATATTGACGGAAAATAAAAAGAAACAGAATTTCAGATTCCCATCAAGTAGGCTCCGTTTGGACTTTGGATGGAAGGAATGAAAGACAAAGGAATCAGGCATCGTATGGACAATGGATATAATTCCGTGTTTGATTCTTATCTATGAGGAAACTACTTCACAATAAACGATGTTCCATTTTTGGTCCGTCCACAAATTTGTGCTCCACATGGCATACATACCATGGAGAATGAATGACGAAGTGTCATGATTCAGTTATTCGCATGGAGAACGAATATCGATGAAGAAGGCATGTTAACAAGTGCTGCTGTTTGCTTCCTGAGAAAACAAAATAGGCAATGAAGAGCAAGAATCTCACCAAGTTCAGTTCAAGATGCACATTCGGTAGAAATGGGAGAATAATACACCAAAACACAAGGTCCGTGATGATAACAGCACCTGCACAAGTCTATTCACGGAAAGATGGTAAGATTCATCAGTCACAGATTTTCCTCCATTATTAGGGAAAGATGGTTAATGAAGTACTTGGTTCAGTCCAAACAAAAAGAAGTACTGGGTTGTAATAGACTTGACCTGATATGAAGCTTGCATAAGGTATCCCCAGAAACCAGCTCTTTGTTGGATTGCCTCTTGGTTATGGTGGCTTTGCAACTTGATATGGGTTCCCCTTGTTTCTTTTGCCCTGAAAATGGCCGCGGCACTTGTTGGTATACTACCCTCTTCAACATTGCTTGTTATGAACTCTTCACTTTCCCCATTAATATCGGTAGGTGGGTTTTTTGAGTAGTACACGATGCATCCATGTGCAGATACAATTGTCCCTAACTACACGACAGAGATAAGACGCAAGCATTATGTGAAGATGTACATTGAACCTCGATCCGATGACAAAACCCATCCCCTTCTTAACTTTACATTATAGTGGAGAATCATATTGCTAGCTAGATATACGATGACCACAGGTAATTATGGAAGCAACTTAACCACAAAAAATGGAAAGAAAAAAAAATACTAGTACGTTAAAATCGGGTGTCTTAAGTGCTTGACTTACACCGAAATAGATAATAACCAAAGTAAAGGTCCACCTGCAGGTCAATAATAAGAAAGAAAGTAAGATTAAGTGGTAGTCAAATTTAATGAAAAGAGTAAAACATGCACAAGAAACTAATCATTCAGAACGTCGAAAGAGGCATTGTTGGCCATAATTCAACTGATGGTTTTAAGTGTTGATAGTATACACCCCCCCTTTACCAGGTCAATGAAGCAACATACAAAGGATATGTAAGGATAAGGAATTTTCTGGTTGTAAAATCTTGAAGAGGAAAACGGGGGTAAGAATTTACTTTGGAGAGACTATTTGGGGGGGCTTTCAATTTTAGTTTCTCGTGATATATTTGAGCATTAATTCGTTCCAGAACTTATTTGGTAACAGAAATCTAATACGAAATATATAAGTTGATCATAGACGTTGATGTCCGCAACTGAACTTATAGAGAATTCTGTAACAAAGAGACGCGGCCCTCTAGTTGTAAGCAACAAAACAATTAAGAAACAAACTCCGTCCAAAAGAGAGGACAAAGAAAGGAAGGAAGGAAGGAAGGAACTAATAATACGTACTCAGTGTAATAAACCAAAACAGAAGGGTCATCAACGATGATATCCCAGGCTAGGAATCCAGAGGTGATGAGAAAGGCGGTGAAACGTAGCCCCAAGAGGTATACAGGGTGGAGGCCTCGCCAACAACTGGTCCAGAGTTGGGTGGAGCTGACATGGCCCTTTGGATTTGGGGTACTGGTGGTGGTAGCAGTAGTATTAGTTGCATTGCCATCAATACCTCTAGAAGAAGACACCACAAGAAGACTCTCGTACAAAGTCCTCTCATTGTTGCAATGATTTCCGGCACCCTCCCTCCTCCATATCACATAGAGGGCGCCAACAAATGAGACACCCACTATCCCAAAACACACGAAATCATACCAGTACACAACCAGTCCCATTTTATCAAAGGGCACCCTCTCTCTCTCTCTCTCTCTCTCGTTCAGAATGATGATGGGGAGGAGCAAAATCGGGATAACTTTTTTGCAGCCCAGCCGCCAGATCCTTTTGGTGGATGGGTAGTATTTTTGAGACTTGACTATTGTTACACTCCAATGGTTATTATTATTATTATAATCAATTAATGTCTAAGATGCTTGTAGCTGGTTCTAGTGTTTGATGATATGTCATATCAGGGCGGCCCTTGCTGGTAGGTTTTGACTGACTGGTTTGCGCCTTGTTAGCTAACTTCACTAACCTTCCAAAGAAAATTCAGCTGTTATGCTAAGGTTTTTGGCCTTGTGATTCGGGCTCCAAGTTCTTTGCATACACCCAACATTTTAAGAAAACTATGGGGAAATCTCAGTCAAGTAAATGGTGAAAAAGAAAGTTGCATTTCACTCCACTTGCTCAAAAAAAAAAATAATAATAAAATAATAATAATAATAAATAAATAAAACAAAAATTCCAGGCTTGACAAAGTTCTCTGTTTAAAGAACAAAATTAACCCAGCTCTACGCCTTTACGCGTCTCTCATATTTTATTTGCTTTGATCAACCGTGTCTCTTTTTTTTTTTTTGATCAACCGTGTCATCAATCTTATTTGATGCAATGTATTTTGCATTATTGTCATTCAAGGGTACCATCACCAAACTGGGCTTGCGACTAGTTTATTAATAGCCTCTACTTCTTACAATCACTTCATAATCTGTATATTGTTTTGTGGGCAGAGACTAAAAACATTGGACAAGTTAATAAATAGAATGATTTTGTGGGATTCCCAGGTGTTTTAGAATACGTACAAGAAGTCATTTGCGTAATTGTGAATTGAAACTATTGGTGGGGAGAAGCGATAGGCTTCAGGGGTTTGATTATGGGTTAAGTAGCAATTCCCTCAACAAACTACAGAGTATTGGCACACTCAAGTGTACAAGATTCTACAACCAGAATGAACCTTTCAACCCCTCCCCTAACATTTACCATTGATTGACATATGACAGGATAAACACCAGCTACTCTATTGACTCGAAATTAAAGCCAAGCAATGGTTAACCCACCATTAACGAAAAAGTATATCTATAAAGAATATAGGATCAGTTTTCCTCATCTTTTTAAAATTATTCCAGGTTTTATAATTCAGAATCTGCCAAACGCTCATTTTTCGAGAGGGTGAACAAACTATGTGTTGAATAAGAAGCATCATTTATACAAGATAACGATAATATGACAGCAGAGCGGTAAAACAATTTAGCTCCCATAACTGCTCAGAAACTGCCAGCACTTCAAAGACGTCACAGAATTGATAAGCATTGCCGGTCTCTTATTTGGCTACAGTGAACAACCACACAAACACCACCTTGATTTCTCCTTCGACAACAATGTTAATAGCCAGACAACTGCTTCTTCTCCGACTACACGAGGAACACCAGTTTGATATCTCACGAGATAGAGAATCCCATCACTTGAAATTATTGTTCACAGTGGTGGCAAAACAGAGGCAACATGTAAGGGAGAAATATGCAAACCTTTGCAGTGACAGAATGTCTTCTCAGATCCCAAACGCTGCTGATGTTTTGGCATGCCTTTTCCAAAGGACCCGATGCCTTGGACGCCTTTTAAAACAGACCGGACAAGTGCTGCAAATAACAATTGATTAATGATTAACCAATGTTGGCCTTCTCTTATGTTCATTTTTCTTTTCAACAACATTATCCCTCTAATTGATGTCCTATTTGGGTGTTGTCATGTTGTGTCTTTTCTAGGTGAAGTTGACCTCGAACTATAGCTGTGTATGGTAGGCAGAAGGCACATTAAACAAGTAAATGACAATGAAAAACAATAGTGTCAAATGAACAGGAAGAAACTTGAATCCATCTAAAAGGTTGAACATACATATGATCCAAAGCCGTTAGAGATAGGTCATGAAAAAGGAAGGTCAAAACTACTACTCCCTCCATTCCTTTTTATAAGTGTGTGGTTTCATAATTCTAACTTATTAAGAAAGCATATCATTACACCTTTCACATTAACTTTTACATTCACTTTCCACTATTTCTCTTGATATAGACATCATCATTACACTGTATCCACTAACTTTTTAAAAATGAATCTATTTTTAAGGGCAAAATAAGAAATGTACTAACTTTTACATACTAACTTTTTAACATCACACTTATTCAGAAACAACTCAAAATAGAATACACTACTTTTTTTAAGGAACGGAGGGGGTGCCCTTTTTTCCCTTTTGGGAAGGGGGTACCGGGGTGATGTTTCGAGAATTCATGGAGGAGCATCCAAAATTTGTAAGTAACTCTAACTTACTAACTCTTTCGGTATCTATCTATGGTAAACAAAGGTGTTAGCTACTTTAAACATAAAAATGGGAAAAATATTATGCAATTTTAGATTGTTTCCAGCCACAAATTTTGAAAAAGACAAGTTTCACTTCACGCTCTCGGAGTTTTCCCTTCAAACTGATTTCACTTCACTTCAACCATGATTTTCTACCTTCAATCTCGTTTTATTCCTGGCTTCTTGTTTCGATGATATGTGTGCACACTTTAAGCATGTGAAAGTTAAACTTGTGACAACCATAGGTCGAAGGTTGACATCCTATATGACAAAAGTTAAACATGTGTATTATTCACACTTTAGTATTTTGGGTACACAAGTTCCAGACCAATGAATCAGAAAAGAAAACCGAAAGCATGATATAGACAGAATATGCTCTCTACTGAAATTACAAAGTCAGCCAGATGAATTGGTCTCAGCCGGAAAAAAGAAAAAGTGAGTTTACCGCCCATAGCATCTACAGTAAGGTCCTTAATGTGCTTCATTGGTTTCTCTTTGCGGTGAGATCTTGAATGTGGATTAACCATAAGAGAGACGGGAAGGAAATTATGTAGGATGTGAAACATGTTTAAACTCAATAGTCAATACTGATGAAAACAATTCATCAAACATCTTAACTGCAACAAGTGTTCGCTGTGACTAACTCAGAGGTTAATGCCTTTGGAGAATGCTTACTGTGTGGAACAGTAGAGCTCTGGTAGGAAGAGGTTCTGGGCAGAGGGAAATGGTGAATGCAGGCCTTAACGACAGTCGCGAGAGGTCCTTGAGAAGCCGGTGGAATTGATAAACGTTGGGGAGAGGTGTGTACAACTTCGATTGGGAGGTGTGGGAGTATTCGTTTTGCATTTGGATGCTGTTAGGGAATGGTGTAGATCAAAGGCTGGGTTTTGGGATTTGGGTGACATTAGGAAACAGTGCAGAAGGGAAGCATTGTTTGTTACTTACTCCAAATGTTTTGGGGAGTATTTTTGGAGGGAAGAAGTGTGGGAAACAGGGAAACATTTTAGGGCCCTTCTGTTTTTTTGAAGTAGTAGTAGATACTTTTAAAAAAACTCACTAGATCTTCTTTGTGTGTGTGTGTCTGTGTGTGTGGTAGATATCATTTATTGCCAAACACCAGAAACCAAGTACAGAAACACAAACCCTCTGGGACAACCCCCAGACCAGGCCTCAAACACTAAAACCCAGAAAACAAGAGAACACTCCACACTTGAAACAACAAAAGAAGCAAAAACATCCCTTCCTAGTTATCTTCTCCAGGGCCTATCTAGCACGCCAAAGGAAATATTCCACAGCTCACACAGCCTTCTATTCTCCACAAAGTTAGGCATGCACTTCCAAGAGTTCACTCTAGCTCTAATATTAGACTCCAAAGCAGCTATCACGCCCTTCTCATCCAGCACAGCCCTTCAAAACACTATCGAATTTCGTTCATGCCAAATATAAAACAGAGAAGCTGCAAAAGCAGTTTTAAACAGCTCAGTAGCCAATCAATTGCAAAGTGGAACCTTGAATCTGGATTGCAATGTCCAATGACCAGCAATTGGAAATCTCTCCATCAGGTATAACACAACATAAAGCAACACCAAATGTGGTAGAGAGGCACCAACCTGAAACAAAGCTTGATAGCGTTCAACTTAGAAAGCTACATCTGAATCGGCCACCTGATAAAGTTAGTTTCTCTGCTTTTGTAACTGCATCAAAAGGGAGAGGACTGAAACTCCGAGATGGACCATAGAAATGGGGAAAGACATTTGAGCCATCTACAGCTTCGTAAACCAGTCCTTCACCAAGCTGAGATAGAATGCAAGCCAAAGGACGTAGTTAAGCCTCAAGGACAATCAATCACAGAACACCAGAGTAGGGAATATCTGAAGAAATGTTTTCACCTCCATCAGTATTGCCTTCCATTTTTTGGCAACTAGGGGGAGTAGTACGTTAAGCTCTTCTAGTGTAGGCATACACTTGTGTAATCACTCTAAAGATGGCTAACAGAATTGTACAATGCCATCAACATGCTAACCTCAACAAAGTTGCTACCCAATGTTACGAGATCCCAAACTAGTTGTCTATTCTCAGTAAATTATTGAGGAAGTTACGTGTAGGTACAGAAAACCACCCCCGTTTCCCACGCACTCTTTATTTTTTTGAAAACGCACCGCACACTCCTCTTTCCGCATTGTCAGTGCCCACCCATGTGGCATGCTACCCACCCATCAACATCTCTCTCTCTCTCTCTCTCTCTCTCTCTCTCTCTCTCTCTCTCTCTCTCTCTCTCTCTCTCTATTTTAAACCCCAAAAAATGTATGAAAGTGCCTAAACCCCAAATTCTGTATGAAAGTGCCTAAACCCCCAAAACACTATGATACCCTAGACCCTAAAATCCTATGAAAGTGCCTAAAGCTCCAACCCTAAAAACCCTATGAAAATGGCCTAAACCCCCAAAACCCTATGAAAGTGCCTAAATTTCTAAAACACTATAAAGCCGTATGATATCCTAAGTGTCTAACCCCCAAAAAAGAGTGACTTACCTTAATGGTAATTAAAAAAAAGTGACTGACCTTAATGGCAATTTTCAAAAAAAGCTTACCTTAATGTAATTGTTTCTAAATTATTTTGAATAGTTTGTCGAAGGTTCAGAGGTGAACATAACACTCTTCCATAGCTGTAGCCTAACGTATATCAAGGTAACAACTAGGAAAAACACTCACAAGCCAGATATGTCAAGCTTTGGTAACTGCAGCTATAAGCACTCAAAAACATTAAATGCTTGTTCTGGCCTCTATGAACAGGCCCTGCTACTTCAAGAGGCCACCAGATTCTTTTAAGTTCAAATCAAAGTTTTTATCATTGCTATGCCATCCTATTTCACAATCAAGCAAGAACAGATATCTTGATCATCATCAAGATATGTACCTTTTCAGCGTCAATTTGGAGCAGGTAAAGGTCACCGTTAATGTCTAGAAAGAAGTTCTGCAAAGTTGACTGCACCTGCGAAAGACAGTAAGCATTTTATGATGTCAACTACAAGAGGGGGATTTTTCCCTTCAGAACATCTGAAGGCACTTCTTTACTAGAATCAACTCATGACAAAGCCAAAGCATTATCTTCCTTTATATAACAAAACACATTAGTTTTTGAATCTTAAGTTATATATAAATCCTGACCATTCAAAATTCTCTAAATCCTGAATCTTATGTTATCAGTTTTTGAATCTACTGTGTTTAATGTAGCAGTGTTCTTTAGGTTTTACAAATCTTATCAGCTTTGTCTTTTCATACAAAAGTACTGGGCATTATGATGCCAGCCCAATCATCCAAAAAATGGTCGATTTTCTTACAGGTGGTGCTATGAAGAAAGACCTAATTTTTGTCATTCTTTCAGGTGGTTCTACGAAGAAAGACATAATTTTCAGGTGGTGCTATGAAGAAAGACAAAATTTTCCTGTCATTCTTTGAAACCGAGAGAAAACTACTGGTCATGAGGGGTTATTTATTGCTCTGTTGGATATCGAATTAGGACCATATCACATCCTGCAAATATTTATTAGTCACATTGAACTTTTTATTTGTATATGAGTGAAGCAAATATTCGCTTGACCCTACTCTTTACTCGATCAAGCATGAAGGAGTCAACAAAGACTCTAATTGGCGGTTTGCGGCACCACCACTAACAACGGCAATTTGCAGCTTTCCTGGAAGCATCTTTTTCTCTTTCGTAAGGTAATGCCCAACCCAGACATATAGACAGAGACATGCCCTTTATTTAGCTAAATGAGTGGGTCCTTTGTTTCACTCAGTATCGCGTTGTGTACTACTTGGTTTATTATAGAACCTTTGGTTAGATAAAATTATGATTGTGTAAAAGCTCCCTTTCAATTTTGGAAACCCTCTGATTGTTTGGCATCTGTGTGGTCATATGCAATTAGTTCCTTAAAATATCACTGGGGCCAACGATGCCCTTTATTCCACAAAATCTAATGGTCTAAAAATATCACTCTCACAACTAACTTTTTAAAGGCATTTTAGTAAATACTTTGCATTTTTTGGACAAAAATAGAGCATGTTTTCTTCACACACTCATACGCCTCCCTTCCAATTTCAAGAAGCCAGATTTGAATCTCTCTACCCGGATCCACCGTCGTTTGCTCTCTTTGATTGTAGACTCCTGCGTGTAGCTGTGAAACCTAACCTGCCACTGCTGTCGTAACATCATTTATGTGCAGTACTTTTTTTATCCCAATTTAGTCCCTAATACAGAAGTTAATTGAGCAATGAATTTATGCTTCTTTAGGTCACCAATGAAGGAGCAGAGAGACTAATAAATGGCGAGGTAAATTTATCTTCGCAACTCAAACTTTTAAGCTTTGGTGATTCCAGAATGTTGGTGCGGATAATTATCTATAGACTTTAATGATTTGTTTGCATTATTTGAATGTCTATTTTTGCAAGTGTTTGTTGTTTTGTAACGATTCCATCCACTTTGCTATGTTGTCTTTGGTTTTGCTCTTGTGAATGGAAGCAATACATTTTTTCTCATTCACTCCATAGGCATCAAATATCTAATTGGGGAGAGCAAGCACTCTTACATTTGGTCAGAAAAAAGGTGTATACATCACCTCATCATTGGCCGGAGGGAATTGTCTTGGGTAAGTAATGGGTCTATTGTGACTATTGCTTGGATCCTGCATTTTGTTTAAATGTTTGGAGGACGAGACTGTATGATATTTTGGTAGTGGATATACTAAGATTTATTAGTTTCGTTTCTATTTTTTCCCACCCGCCTACGATATGAAGACGGTTGGAGTGGTTTGGCCTACACCGCACCTACTACTATGTAGGTTTGATAAAAATCCCTTCTGGCGATGGGCCATTTTCCCTTTTTGATCAGAAACTCAATTATTGTATTCAACGAATTTTGTGGTTTCCTTTCCATGTATGATTCCATTTACTTCATTTTCTGTTCTTTTCTTTTGAGGAGCTGAGTATGGAGTATTTACTTGAGAGCAATTTTGTTCACCCTCCTTAAAAGAGGGTGAACAAAACCCTCTCTCCTATTGGTTGAATTGGTGTGGGTCTCACCACAAAATGATGTCATGCTTACTTCAGCAATACCCTTTTTGATAAGCATGACATCACTTTGTGGTGGGACCCACTTGTTTCAACCAATAAGAGAGAGGGTTTTGTTCACCCTCTTTTAAGGAGGGTGAACAAAATTGCACTCTATTTACTTTGCTGATTCTTTTTGTTTTTCTTTCTTTGGTTTTCCTTGATTCTAAGATAGGAAGAGAGTATGAGTAGTTTGGTCAACCCCACTACCAGCTTCCAAAAAGGATTATTTGTTGCTACATGATCGATGGGTGTGAGAGAAAGAGCGATTCAAATGGTCATTTCTCCATTCGATCATAAATCCCTTCTAAATGAGAACTATTGTGCTCCGCGAAAAGTTAGTTGGTTGGTTGTTCATAAGTATCCTAATTGTTGCTTATGACACTAGCTATTTTGATTTGGATAATGAGTTAAGAGAATATAACCGTATTGCAGGCTATACCTTTTCTAATTTTTTTTTCCCTAATAAAGAGGTTCAGTTAAATAATGTTCTAATGTTAGTTTGTTTTATTTGTGAAGTTCATGTCTTTTTGTCCTTAATCCTTTTCTCCCTTTCTGGGTTTCAATTTTTTTCTTTGGTATTGTATTTAAGGCATGAAAGTTATTGGCCGGTAAGATGTATTGGTAAGGGAGAGGATGGTACCATCTTCCTAAGAAGGGTCATGACAATGAGCAAGAATTATATGAGTTCAAAAAAATTATTATCCTTATTATTTTTTCTGTAATTGGTTTTTGTTACTACGTTGTCTGGATGGAGTTTCTTTTCTTATGTTGTCAGACATAATTCTTGTGGTGTTGATGTCGGTATTATTCTCCTTCCTAGGGAAAAAAGTTACCTAATTGTAGTTTTATGTTCTTAGGTATACTAGTTTCATTGAGTTAAAAAAATGATTTTAGAAATTTGTTCGGTAAAAACTGTAGACAAGTTTGCCTCAGTTTCATCAAGAAGGAAACTTCTATGTTTCGAATAAAAATAAGGAATTATTACCTCTAGGTCTAGAAAAGAGATGTCTAATTACCAATAAGGTAAGTCATTTTTTTTAATTACCACTAAGGCAAGTCACTCTTTTTTGGAGTTTAGGTTTAGGGTGTACTTTTATATTATAGGGTTTTAGTGGTTTAGGCACTTTCATAGGATACCCTAGGATTTTAGGCACTTTCATAGGGTACCCTAGTCGTAGGGTACCCTAGTCATAGGGGTACCCTAGAGTTTAGGTTTAGGATGCACTTTCCTATTATAGGGTTTTAGAGCATCCCCATCAGGTACTACAAATCCCCCAAATAGTTATTTTGTTGAGCCAAAGGGTAGAAAACACCCCAAAATCAGCCTCAACAAATGTTGGGCTAATTTGCAAAAACTACAACTTCGCTACAGTAACTCGGTATTTGGGTAGAAGCACTGTTCATGGGCTACCGAATATTTTAATAGTTTCTCTTCCCTTGCTTCTTTACCTCTCTCTCCGTGTGGTACTGTTCAGATGGGGACGGGTGGGTTTTTCAGGGCACGTGGCTGATGGTTATGCAATAGAGTACATGCACAGTGATGAGCACAGTGCATTGCACATGTCCCAGGGTGGGTTTTTCAGAGCACGTGGCTGATGTTCTTTTTTTTTACTATTAGACTTGAGGGAAATAGTAAAGTTTGGATAGAGAGTCTGATTTTGTGAATTTTTTGATAAGTGGCTTGCTAATTTATAAAAGGTGTTTTTGAGGTTAAATTTGGTGTTTTTTTTGTTGAGTCTGATGAGGATGCCCTTAGTGGTTTAGACACTTTCATAAAGTACCCTAGGATTTTAGGCACTTTCATGGGGGTACCCTAGTCGTAGGATACCCTAGGATTTTAGGCATTTTCATAGGGTACCCTAGTCGTATGGTACCCCTAGTTGTAGGGTACCCTAGGATTTTAGGCATTTTCATAGGGTACCCTAGTCGTAGAGTACCCCTAGTCGTAGGGTACCCTAGAATTTTAGGCACTTTCATAGGGTACCCTAGTCGTAGGGTACCCTAGGATTTTAGGCACTTTCATATGGTACCCTAGTCGTAGGGTACCTTAGTCATAAGGATACCCTAGCCGTAGGGTACCCTAAAGGTTAGGTTTAAGGTGCACTTTCCTATTATAGGGTTTAGTGGTTTAGGCACTTTCATAGGGTATCCGAGGATTTTAGGCACTTTCATAGGGTACCCTATGATTAAGGCATTTTTATACGGGTTGGGGAGTTGATGAGAATTTTTCAGAGTTGGGCTTGACCTGATGGTAATTATGAGATCCAAGGGTGACCTGATGGTAATTATGAGATCCAAGGGTGACCTGATGGTAAATGTCCCTAAAAATAATATGCCATTTGTAAGAGAGCTGAACTTTTTATTTGAACTTATTAATAGATTCATTGACAAATTGAAGTTAGGTGGATGAGAAAGATGTGTAATTTGTAAGAGAACATAATTTCTTATTTGAACCTATATTTCCATTGTGATGATTATGAATTCCAAATTTATGTTTGCTTCGACCCACAAGGTATTCAAAGAATGGGAATTGGATTGAAGCTGCAAAGGAATACTGAGAGCAAGGTTCTGAATGCCTGTACATGATAGAATATCGGTTTTCCTACTGGAATGGTACCGTACCGGTACCGGTGAGATACCGGCTACCGTTTCGGATTTATTGCTATTAATGGTATTCTCCAACATCAAAGAATTTAGCATAACTTATATATTTATTGAAAAGAAAAATAAATTTAAAAAGAGTGTGGTACCTTCCAGTATTGACTAGTATCGACTAGTATTGACCAGTACCTATCTGGTATTGACTGGTACTGAAAAAGAAAAATAAATTTAAAATTAGTCCGGTATTGCCCGGTCGTACCAGCCTGTATAGCATGGGATTCAAAACCTTGACTGAGATTATTTTGGAAGAGTGTTTTGGAACCTCAAATTGGGAATGAAGATGAAGAGGGTTTTCATATACCAATAACTTTTTTTTATTCCTCTTTTGTTTATTTTGATTTGTCGGATCGTGGAAGAAAATCAGTGGTTGTCAGCATGAGAAAATAAAAGTTTAATTGGAATACGATTTAACATTCTCATTGTCACGGGTAACTGGTATTTGTTGGAGGAGATGGCTGATAGTAGAAGCACATTTCATTTTAATCATGTTGGAAAAGTGTTGTCTTATGCCTTTAGGCCAGGGCAAATCCGCTATTAGGTTTAGTGTTACCGTTTCCTCCTCTCTTTCTATGAATAGGTGAATACACATAAGCTATTAGGTTTAGTGTTAGCATTTCCTCCTCTCTTTCTTTTCTAGGTGTTATGTATACACATTTAAGTCTTGAAATTATTTTCAGAATGCTTTTGTTCATTAGCTGATCCAATTCCAGTTATTTCATAAACCTCTAAAAGTTTGGTTGTGTAAGACATCCATTATTGAACTTCGTGGGATTCTTATGGAAATGAGGGCTGACGTATAGGAGGTTGTTCCCGTGCATAAACACATAAATTAGATTTGTATCAGTATCCTATGAGTCTGTCTACAAGCAATGATTCAGATTGTGTATCGAGGTATGCGGCTTAGTGGCTGTGGTATGGTCATGTCATTAGTCCTCATAGGCTGCTCTAGACCTCTCAAATAAGGCTCATATAACTTTTCACTTGCTACTCATCGCTGTAGAATTGTCTCTCATTTAAGTTTTTTTTTTATATTGCAATGGTAGGCAATTTCAACTACTTAATTTCTCGAGTAAGATGAAAGTGTAGCTTCTTCTCAAGCAGTGGCACCGGCAACTAAACAGTCTTCTATCCAACACCGGTTACTTCTATAAGACCAGAGCGTTATTTATTTCTTCAATAAAAAATAAGAAGAAAACAATTTATAGCTTAGAAAGTGTTGTGTCGTGCCTGGACAATTTCTATTGATACAATAACTTAGCAAGAAAGTGTCTTCTTATGTTCCTTCAACTTTCTTTTTTTCAGTTAAAGTTAGACAGTAAGCTTTGAATCAACCAATGCTTCCTCCTCCAGGATTTGAACATTAGTTAAAAAGCTGCAACTTTTTGTAATTGACAACAGTCGTGAATTGCCGACTGATAAGATTTTAGGGAGAAATATGCTTCCAGTGAACTTGGCAGTTCATGACCACAGAACGATCAGGAAAATACAGACTAAAGGGATCAGTCACACTATATTCTACGTGTCGGTTCCCAAATCCATAAACAGTGCAAGATTTACCACTGTAATACAAGGTCATTCGTACTTCATATTATGCTGAGATCTTAGAGCAGAAGAAATGGAGAGCTTATAGATCTCCTTTTTCAGCCACCGGGCATACATCTGTCAATGAATGATCCTCCACTTCTAAATTGTAATGAAGGCTAAGATGTTTAGATTTCCACAATCTCATGGAGACAAAGGAGATAAATACTAGCCCTACACCAAAACTTTGAAGATCAAATTCATCAGAATTTCCATCTTATGCAAAAGGGTGGTGTTAGAATGGAATAATTCTAGTTTTCCGCAACCGCTTTATTCTTTCAAGAATTGTGTGGTCATGCTGACGAAAATATGTGCTGCTTATTTGAACTATTGACCACCAAAATCTGGGGAATAATACAGCCAGATATCTCTATAAAATCCAAAATATTGAATTCAGTTCTCCATTCATCCAGTGAAAGAGAGAATTAGTTTGAATAATACGAGACGCAGAGAGAAGGGTCATGGGTTAAAAAGCGGCACAAACTGCATAACTGTGATATATATAAGGGGGATAACTAACCTGATGGAGCTTACTAAGATGGAAACAACCAGTGGTCTTGTCAAGCTCACCCCCGAAAGTAGAACCATTCCTCTGTAGCGCCTCCCACTCCTCGGCGGTGCTGATCCTGTACACAAAGAGTTTTTCTCCTTCTTTATTCACTCCCCCCTGCTCCTTTGCTGCTGCCGCCGCCATACTTTTGATTCTCTGCCAATCTCCCTTCCCACTCTCCCGAATTTGAAGAAAAACAGAAAGAAAGGTCCCCAGTTTGTACATTGAGTGGTTGGATGGTGTTTTGAGGGAGATCTTGGAAGGTGGATAGGATGTGATAATTTGTAAAAAGACTTAATTGCCTCCAGTTTGTTGTTTTAATGAATAAATTGATTTGATTTGATTATAATTATAATAAATACATATTAATTACAGTAATATAAATACGTAATAAATACATAAATATATTTAAACTATATTAGATGTTAAAAAAATAATATTTTCGGAAAAAGAATTAAAAAATTAATTAGAGCAAGGCCAATGGAATGGCTATAGCCATTTACCCAATTTGGCACCAAAAAGTCTGAACCTTATTTTTTATAATATGTACTGTATTATTTTTTACCTTTCATTTTGTGGAATTTAATTTTTTAAAAAGGAAAAGAAAAAGTGCCATTGCAATTAAAAATAGCTGTTGGATAGCCTTTGAGAACAACTAATTGCATGGGACATTGATACATTAGATAATTTCTCCCATTCCTTCTAGATATATGTTATACTGATTGTTCTTCCTCCATTTCATTTCTTTAATTTCTCCCCTTCCTTCCAGATGAAGTCCGACGACGAGGTTTCCAGCGAAATTTGACGACGGGCCCGACCAACGAAGGGGTCCGACTTCACCGCTTGTCTCTGTACAGATTTTCTAGTGAAATCTGGCGACGGGGTTCGATGTCGGCAAACCAGATCTAACACCCCAATGCCTCCTCCTTTGGGAAAAAAGGTAGCACAAATACCCGGATTTAAAGGGGTATTTTGGTACCCAAAACTCACAAATCCCCCCTGATTTGCTAACGACAGGGGGAGGCTCTTGTTAGCTACTCCGGGTGCTCCCGGATTTGTACTCCCAACAGTGTTTTTTTTTTTTTTTGGCAAATCCAGGGGTTCAAATGGCATCCCAAACGCCGGCTAAGGGTGGGACCTAGATTACAAATCCGAGTGTGAAGCAAATCCGGGTTCAAATCTGGTCGCCAAACAGGGCCTAAGGGTTGGGAAGTCGGCTTGCATTGGGGGAACCAAATCACTTGTTCCAAAACCTCTTGTTCCTTTGTTGCAGGAGGTTTGGGCCGTTGGATCATACATAAATTTTTAAAGCACAAAAATAAAATTCATCATCCAACGACCCAAACCCCCCTGCAACAAAGGAACAGGAGGGGCTTTGGAACAGGTGATCTGGTACTTGCATTGGGACCTAGTCAAAAACTCTCGAGGGCTACTGAGATTTATGTTCGGTGTTAGAGTATCCCAATGGGATAATCAAAACATCTAAATAACTAAATTTAGCAATGTTTGTCTAAAAATTAGCTCATATTGGCATAATCAAAGTTAACAACCTTTTAGCCAATAACCAAATTTTGGCATTTGGATAATCAAAAGTAATTACATTTTCTCTATAACTAAATTTTGGGGACCACGCCCTATTTATAAGTCTTTTTTTGTAGAAATGAATTCAAAAGTAACAATATTCTCTCTCCATTTTTCAAATATTAACTTCAAAACTCAATTTTTTGCACTTTCTCTCAAAAATTTGAAATTATCAATAGTAAAAAATATTTAAAAATATGTTCAAGATTAGTCTCGTTTTATAGGTATTGTAAATATCTTTTAAATGGTACTAATATTATAAAAAGTATATGTAGAAATTTAAAGTTGTGCCCATTTTATGAATAAAAATATATGTACAAATTCAAAAACTGACACAAATAAATTTTGCAAAACTATTGTGCGTACACCCATCCGCGTACATATATTGCACGAACAATGCATTTTAACCGTGCAAAAGCATTTAACCGGTAAGAGTTAACACTTGTTGGCCAAAGCGTGTTTAAATCCGGATTGGCCTTTACTATTTGTCCAATAAGAGTTAACTCTTCGGGAAATGATTTTCACACCCCCCATTTTACAATCCACATTCCCTTTTTGTCTTTATCTTACATGAATTTACAATATTGCCCTTTTTCAATATACCTTTTTCATACATCCAAGGGTAATATTGTAAATTCATAAAGATAAAGACAAAAAAGGGAGTGTGTTTTGTAAAATGGGGAGGTGTGAAAATCATTTTCCAACTCTTATTGGTCAAAAGAGTGTTTAAATTCAGACTGTTGATTTGTTGAAATAAACGATTAAGATACGCTTGTGCATTTTGCATGCGCAGATTATGTGAAGGAAAATTCTAAAATCAGCTCAGATGGCTATTGTTAAGATTTAAAAGCTGTATTGAAATGTGTGAAAAATATATAAAAGTATATGAAAATATATCAACAAGTGTACAAAATACACTAAAAAATTATCTTCTAATTTGCTTATCTTCTTAAATTGCTACTCCTACAGTAGTGCGGATCAGGAAAAAAAAAACAGAAAATTGTTCTGAAGGACAAATTTGGGGCTTTAAATGGTGTTTAGTCCAGCTTAACTTATTTTAAGGCATCCAATATATTGATAGGAAATTTATCATGTCTCAAGGACAACACTAGACAAAAATACCCTTAATGAACCACACCACTCATGCTCACCATGCAGAGGAATTTCCCACGGACAAAAGCAATTACCCCACGGACAAAAGCAATTGCCCCACTCACGCTCACATCACTGACGATTGTGATGTGACCCGTCACATCAATTGCCCCACGCCGTCCCTCTCTCTCTCTCTCTCTCTCTCTCTCTCTCTCTCTCTCTCTCTCTCATGCGTGGGTTTTGGGTGGGTGGGACAAAATTAATTTTTCTCTCTTCAATTTTGGGGGTGGGTTCAATTTTTGGGGTTCAATATTAATTTTAGGGGGGTTAGGCTCTTTGGGGTAGGGTATAGTGGGTTTAGGCACTTAGGGTGCACTTTCCAATTATAGGGTTTTAGCTGTTTAGGCACTTTCATAGGGTACCCGACTATTTTAGGCACTTTCATAGGGTACCCTAGGGTTTAGGTTTAGGGTGCATATTTCAATTATAGGGTTTTAGTAGTTTAGACATTTTCATAGGGTACCCTAGGGGTTAGGTTTAGGCATTTTCATTAGGTTTGGAGGTTTAGGCAATTTCATTGGCTAGTGGGGGAATTTTTGGAATGTATAGGTGATTTGTCCTTTGGGCATTAAAGAAAAAGTTGATGTCCTTATTGAAGTAAAGACCCCTTTACTATGTCCTCCTTAAAAACGGACCCCCAAAAAAAAAGGGCCCGCGATAATGGTACCGCTAGTGCATCCAAGACATTCCTACGGCTTCCCAACTCCCAAATTGGCCTTCTGGCTGAATCTAAAACCCGCCAAATCAATCAAACCGTCATGAAAAATTGGTTCGGTACGAATTTTTTCAAGTATTGGTTTAGTTTGATTTTAAAATTTTCAAAATTGAGCTCAGTTTCGATTTCATTAAAAATTATGAGAAGGGCCAATGACAGGCCGCCCCACTTTTGTGGAGGCCTACACATCCCACTCCAGCCTTTTGGAAGAAAAAAACACGGAAAACTCCATTGCGGGCTGTCAGTCCACCTAAACTCCATTGCTCGTCTCTCTCTCTTTTTTTATTACGGGCAGGCCCTCTCTCTCTCTCTCTCTCTCTCTCTCTCCCACCCCACCCCACCTAAACCCCAGGGTACCTTATGAAAGTAACAAAATTTAAATCCTAGGGTACCCTATGAAAGTGCCTAAAATCCTAGGGTACCTATGAAATTGTCTAAACCACTAAAAAATCTATAATAGGAAAGTGCACCCTAAACCTAAACACTAGGGTACTCTATGAAAGTGCCTAAACCTAAACCCTAGAGTACTCTATGAAAGTGCCTAAAATCCTAGGGTACCCTATGAAAGTGCCTAAACCACTAAAACCCTATAATAGGAAAGTGCACCCTAAGTGCCTAAACCCCAAAAAAGAGTGATTGACCTTAATGGAGTTAGTGGTAATTAAAAAGAATGATTGAAGGTAGTGGTAATAAATATTTGTTTTTTGAAAAAATCACCCAACCAAACCGTTATTATATACTCCCACCGTCCCAAATTGCTCGTCCCTTACGAAAAGACGTGTAATTTTTTAACCAAAAAATAAAGTACTCATGTGCATAATTTTTTGAAATTTTTTATACCAAATTAAAGTACTAACTCAGGCTAGTTAGCCAAAAATACAACAAAGTTTGCTTTTTTTGAGCCTAAGGACACATTTTTTGCTTTTTAAACATAAGGACAACGCTTGTCAACATTACCAAAGTACCCTCCACAGTTAAAAAACTAGTGAAACTTCACTAATGAAAAGGACACGCGTTTTTTACTTTAGAGTATAAGTGCTTGTCAAGATTACCAAAGTACCCTCCACAGTTTAAAAAACTAATGAAACTTCACTGATCACAAAAACAAACATAAAAAAAAAAACTAGTAAAACTTCACTAATCGTCGTAAACGTAAAATAACATATCAAACTTGGTTCGAGTAGACTTTCGAATTATTGAAATCTCATTAATTAACACAATATGCATTTGATTTCTAGAGTTTCGAATTATTGAAATCTCATTAATTAACGCAACATGCATTAGATTTCTAGACTTTCGAATTATTGAAATCTCATTAATTAACGCAACATGCATTAGATTTCAATGTAATACTGTTTGGTTCTTTTACTTCTTTGCAATGGAAAATAATTGTGTGCGAGCGTGCCAGTGAGAGTTTTCAATCTCCTCCCTCAGATTAACTTTGGAAAACCAAATCTAATCAGGCGATTGTGTTTTAATGGTTCGATTACCTCAATTAAGAGGATTTTTCCTTCAAAGTGAAGAAATACAAACCAATTCACTTAGCAAATTAAAGAACAATAAAGAAACAGGATACTTTGATTAATAAATCAGAAGTAAACTTACTTCGAAATCGTCTTCAACTTCAAACATAAAGATAACAAGAACTTCAAACACTTGATTGTTACAGAAACAATCAACAACTACTTCCTAAAATTACTTCCTAAACTACTTCCTAATCTACTTCGAACTGAGTCGAATTCCTAAAACTACAATTCTACTTGCCAATGAACAAACCAAGCATCATTTTTTGATTGTTGTTTGTTGAAGATTTGTTCGGGGGTTTTTCATTCTTCAACTTCTTCTATTTATAAACCTTGCTTGTAATTTGAACTTCCCGCTCAAAGTATTTGAACTTGGCTTGCTTCGAACTCCATCATTGCATTTAAAATGAGCAGTTTCTTCCCTCCAACAACGTCTGAACTTGAACTTCTTTGATCTTCTTTCAGAAGTTTTAATTTGAATCTGCACGGTTACTCAAACAACTCATATGATTAGTGTTAAGGAAATAACAGCCTTGCATAACGTATTCCACGTGTCAACTGTCAACTACCTCGTTCTATATGTTTACACGTGTAACTCATGCATTTGACAGTTAAAAGCATGGTTTCAAATCCAATTCTTTCATTTATTCGTTGGCTAATAACTGCCAATAACTGTCTTCTAAATTAGATACTAATACGGTATCGTATTAACACATTCGTATCCCATTAATCCAGTACTTTTAATTAACATTGATCTGCCAACGTTTGGCATTCTTAATTACGTGTCAATTAATTACTGGATTTGTTAATTTTTTATGTAAACAAATATTAGTGAAACCTCACTAACCATTATAAAATAAAAAAACTAACTGAACAATAGCAATGTAGGAAAACTAGTGAAACTTCACTAATCATTATAAACGTATTATAACAAATCAAACTGGGTTCGAGTAGAAAAGAAAATGGAAGGTTTTAGGGCTAGCAATCGTGGCGATGGGTGGTGTTTTATCCAGCGATGATGGCGTGGAATAGGCGCATTAGTAGTGGTGACACAACAAACTTCATAGAACACAACAATCCATAAAAACTAGTTATTCTAAAATTAGTGAAACCTCATTGATCCTCATAAAACTGAAAGAAAAAAAATCAATTAGTGACATTTCACTAACATTTGAAAGATTCTAATTTCGTACAGTAAAAATCAACTCCTACATCTGGCCAACCATCACCCCATCTTCAGTTGACCACTTTCGGCAACCCAAAAAATTAATGACATTTCACTACTTTTTAAATGTTTTAATTTTATACAAAAAATTGAAAAAATCACCAATTAGTTAACTACAAGCTCCTGAAACTAGTGACAACTCACTAAATTACATAAAAGCTAAAGAGATCAACGAACAAAGTTATTTTGAATCTAGTGACAAGTCACTAAAACTTCATACCTTGTTTTTTATTGATAAATTAAACAAATAATCAACTCCAGAGGCTAGATTTGCAAAATAAACACAATTAATCAACTTCAGAGGCTAGATTTGAAAAATAAACACGATTCAGAGACATCGGATCGGGGGGAAATGCCGCAAATGGGTTAGACTCGTAGGAGCATCCACCTACGCCGCCATTGCCGACGACAAAGATGCGGTCGGGGCCAAAAGGAGCACTGACATAAGTGATGGAGCAGGTGTTGTGTGAATCAGGGGGAAGTGAGAGAGAGTAAAGTTTTTGCATTTTAGGCTCCGTTTGTTTCGGGTTGAAAATATTTTCCAGAAAACCTTTTCCATGGAAAACTTTTTCTAGAAAAGAAAATGTTTTCCAGTGTTTGGTTGTGACATGAAAACATTTTCTAGAAAACATTTTCCATTGTTTGGTAGACATGGAAAATCACTAATATGAGAAAATGACCAAAATCCACAATACCAAAACAACCATAGATCCACATGAAACAAGTAAAGTTTAACCCAGATCCCTCATTTGGGATTTGTCAGTTGTAACACCTGAACGAAGACAAAATCGACACAACACCTAAATTTCATATCCCCAGAAAGATTAGCCAAATGAAGGCAAAACCCTGTGGCTCAAGGCCCCCAATCAAATCATGCAAAATCAAAATCAAATCACAAAATGTAGTTGAAATTTTAGATAGAAAACGAAATTAGAAGAACAACGCGTGTTGATGCAATTAACATTGTCGTCTTCACCACTGACAACGTATATGGTGGAGCCGATACCGCGCAGTCGAAGAACCACTAATGTTTTTTCGTGGTTTGGGGAGAATCTGGTTGAGGAGTTTGTTTTGAGGTGTCTCCAATTTTCCCTTGATTACGTACCAATCGGACGCAAAATTTCCTTGGACACGAAAGTATATGGGTGGCTCTTCCACTTCCACTTCCCTCCTTGAAGAAGAAGACGAATCTGGCTGTGTCCTTTGGCTGGTGTTTGAGGAGAGAGAGAGAGAGACCCCTGACGTTGGGTTTTGACGGAAAGGGAGGCAGCTCACGGGAAAACGTTTTCCGCCCAAAAATTTCAAAGAGTAAATTACATTAAACCCCCCTAAACTATAACCCATTAGCACTTTGCCCCCTTAAAGTTTAAAACTCAACACTTAACCCCCTCCAACTTTCCAAGCGTGTGCGAGTTGACCCCTTAAGTTACGGAACTCCACCTTCCCAATGTTTTTTTGAAAATCCGAACCGTTAGATGTGTTTAAAAGGTGTTTTCAAGGTCCAACGCGAAGATTTGGCAAAAAAAAACACCCGGAAGGGCTTGATCGGAGCAGTTTTTGTGAAAAAGGTTCGGATTTTCAAAAAAACATTGGGAAGGTGGAGTTCCGTAACTTAAGGGGTCAACTCGCACACGCTTGGAAAGTTGGAGGGGGTTAAGTGTTGAGTTTTAAACTTTAAGGGGGCAAAGTGCTAATGGGTTATAGTTTAGGGGGGTTTAATGTAATTTACTCAATTTCAAAAATAATTTTCTTGCTCAAAAGCTCCCTTTTCCGTTAACTTTGGAAAGTATTTTCCATTGACTTTCATTTTCAAAGCTACCAAACACCGGAAATTGTTTTCCACGGAAAAGGTTTTCCGCTTGAAACAAACAGAGCCTTAGGGAGAAAGAGTGGACTGGTAAAAGAATAAATAGTGTTAAGGATATAGGTTTCCGAAAAAATAAGAACTTGTCCTTTTGTAAAATTAATATTAAAAACAATGTTTTTATGTTTGATTGCAAAAGTTTCTTGTCATTCCCTTAAAAAGGCAAAATATATTTATGCCTAATTTTCCTTCTTTGTTTAATATGGTGCAAAATAATTTTAAAATTGATATACAGAAGTATTGTTTGATCTCAAAATTGTACGACTTTTTGTAGGGTTTCAGCATTTTGGGACAGAGGAAGTAAAAAGATAGCATTATATATACATACATATAGGGCAAAAAAAAGAACTCCTAAGCCTTAAGATATTGTATGTACATACGGATAGGGCACAAAAAAAGAATTCCTTAGCATTACTCTTTGTGATGAATTCATGGCTACAATCGTTGTTGGTTTGGGCAACTATCGTTGGAATTTTGGCTTAATAATAGGAAAAAAAATCTAATAAGCTTAGCCAATCATAATAGTTTCGATCATAACCAATGAACTGAATCAAACCAAACTGAAAATCAAACAGTTTAGCTTAGTTTGGTTTGGTTTGGTTTGCATGTTTAGAAACCGAAAAATTCAATTTCATTCGGAAAAATGCCAAAAATCGAACCGAGCTGGACCGATTCCACCCCTAACAGGCGTTTACATTCTCTCGGTAAAAATCACTTAGACTCCATCATCTATTACTCTTTTTCAGATACACCCCTTCATCTTTAAAAGTGAACACAGATGTGACACCCCGTTTTTTTAAAACATGTAAAATAAAAAAATATAAAAAAATGAAAAAGAGAGAGAGAGAGAGAGAAGAAAAAGCGGATTGGTATTTAGTAGCCGCCTACCGTTAGAATTTAGGAAGTATACATTTTTGTGACTTAAAACATATGAAATAAAATAGCGTAATTTTTGGTATGCATCAAATTTTTTGGGAACATTTTCCAATATCATTTCGACCCTGTTAACGGCGTCGGGACACGAGAATGCGGCAGAAGTCGCCGTGAGGCAACTAACCTTGGGCTCCAAGTAAGGGGTTATCCGGAAGCGGCAAGATGGCATTTACACATTGGGTGAATTCATTAGGGTGGATATTATAAGATTTTATTAGATTTTGCAAGATTTTACCGGATATTGGTAGATTAGGAAGGATGGGGAAACTAACGGTATAAATATGGCCCTCCCCTGCCATTCATCCCCCACACATGCACACACACCACAGAGAAACAATGGGAGAAAATGGAAGAAGAAAAGAGAGAGAAGAGAAGAGAAGAGAGGAAAAACTCATGAGGTGAGTTCACCCAGTCCCTTTCTTTTTCCCCACACAGCACACGTACACTTTTGCCTCTAAGAAGTCTATGAAGAACCATACCCAATTGCGTTAATCCTTTACAAATTTATTGATCAACAAGTGACGCCTTTCATAAATGATCTCATTAAAATTAGTAGTACAAAACAATTCGGAATTAACTCGGCATGAATTCATAAAATGGACCATAACATGATGTTAAAATGTTGGGACAGTTTTATGGACGAGATATGATCCGAGTTGCTCGCGCAACTCGTGGCTTGGCTCAACTCGTTTTGTAGTCGGACCAAACCCGAGCTCAAAGGTTAGGCTCGCACATAGATTTGAGTTAACACATAGAGGGAACATCAAGATCCTCCAGAGTCCCGAACTCTTATGTACCATCCTTATGGAGAGCTCGAATTTGTTTGCAACTGCTCTGATTGGCTAGTGCCCAAGAAAGAAATATAGTTATACACTCAATTCAAACCGATAATAATAATAATAATAATAATAATAATAATAATAATAATAATAATAATAATAATAATAATAATAATAATAATAATAATAATAATAATAATAATAATAATAATATTATTATTATTATTATTATTATTATTATTATTATTATTAAATGATTAAATCAAGCACATGTTTAGTATCTCTAATCATTAATGTGTTATTTTAGGACCCGGTACGTCTCAGTAGATCTTACGGTAAATCTCGGATTCAAGCAGGTGAGTTATGAATTATCTCTGTTACATGTGGTTTTCCGCAAAAAAATTATGTTCCTACAAAATTATGATTATTTATATATGAAAGTATTTTGAAGCAAATATACCATGAAATTCTAATGTTATGCTCAGTTTTTAGAAAAAAATAGTATTATCGATACATCCGGACGATGTCCCTTGAATCTAGGGGACGTTAAAGATACCAGTGGGAACGGTGTTATAAAGGCGGAATGGAAAGGGGCACGACCAGGTGTCCAACTGAATTGATCAATTCACTTTATGCGCATCGGGGGTCGCTCCCTCATAGCTGGCACAGAAATCGTCGGATGGTATATCGTATATGTTATGGCATGTTATGTCGTATACAAGTTTGTTACGAATTTTGGTATACAAGTTTGTTACGAATTTTGGTTACAGTTGAAGCCATGAAAAACTGATCATGCTATATTTTGTTACACTTGAAGCCATGAAAAAGTGATGCTATGAATTATGGTTCATTGACAAAAGTTCTTTTAAAATTCCATGGTAGATCATGTAACTTTGATAATTCATAATCTCACACAAGCAGTGGCTTATGTCGTTGAAATCTTTCTCTTTTCAGGTTATCGGAATTAGAAGAGGACGAGCCAAGTACTTACATATATTAAGCTTTATGATCATGTAACGAATAAGGAAAAATGTAACCACACTGCCGCCGTTAGCATAATTAGTAAAGGACTTTATTAATTTCAGTTTGCTTCCGCTAATATTAAGTTATTTCTATTCAAAAAAAGAAAGAAAGGAAGAAAGAGTAACGATAGAGGCCTTTGATGAGACAGACTCACTGGCCGGTCACGATATTCAAATTCGCTGAATTTGGGTCGTGACAACAGAGACCCCTCATCTATTTAAATTTATCACAAACACCCCTTCTATCCTGTTCCGTCCAATTTTTGGACGGAAAAATGGTTAGACTTCAAAAATGGTAAAATAGGTCCATTATAATTTTCAAAATTAGAGAGGAAATTCCCTACAATAAACCCGATCGTGGTGTCTATAAAACCTGTGCATATATCTCTCCTAGGGGTGCACATACCTCGGGTCGGGCTTAACCTAGATACTAACGAGACTTGTGTATGCCCAAGCCCGGCCCATTAAGAATAGGGCTTCATTTTTTATATTATCGAACCCAATCCAATTAAAGTTTTATTTTCCATACCTGCCCAACAAGCCCATTTATTTTTCTAAAGCATGATATTACAAATATAAATAAATTGAATTTACAACCGGAAATACTTAAATTTTTATGTTCTCGTAGTACTATTAAAAACAAACCCATAAAAACATTATGGTTCTAATGATTAAATTGTCTCTTAAAAGACAATAAATGTGTTTAAAAAGTGGAACTCTCCAACATTCATAAAGCTTGACATGCAAAATAATTATATTATATTCGGGCCGGACCGGGCTCGGGTTGGGCCTTGAGAATATTCCCAAACCCATCCCATTAACTAATCGGACTTAAAATATCAACCCGGCCTAACCCTATAGGCCTAAATTTATATCCAAAACCCTAAAAAAATTGGGTTGGGATGGGTGGGCTAAGCGGGCCACCGGGCCAATGTGCACCCCTAAATTCTCTCCTCCTCCTCCAACAGTCTTCTCCTTCCCATATGTTCCCTTTGACCTATTCCAGGTACAAAAGTTTCCCTGTTTATCCTCTCATCTCTTTTTCCCTTTTTTTTTTATCTCTCTCTCCTTTCCTTTTCCCATTCCTCAATCCAAAACAAACCCTGCCATGGATTCTTTGGATTTCAGTGGGTCGTCCATCAGCACAAAAACCTTAATTTTGGTAAAATACTGTATTCCAACTTTCACGAATCCCCAACAGGTAAGCCTTTACATTTACCTTTTTACCAACTATTATAAAAACCATAGTTTTTCCAAAAATTATTAGATGGAGATTGGTTTGTTACCTATTTTATTTAAATTGCACTCCTTGAATAGACTCAAAGTCTTCAATGAAACGTTTAATCAACTTCGGAGATTTGAGAGCTTCTTAGAGAGAAATGGGGGAGATAGAGGGAGGTGGGAGGAAGAGATCGACTGATTAACTTTGGCTCAATTAGTTGCCCTAAATATAATAAGGGTAATTAGGTAATTGCATCCCTTTTTGTTAATGAAGTTGGACGGAACTGGAGTAAAGGGGTGTTTGTGATAAGTTTAAAAATAGACGAGGGTCTACATTCACATTTAAAGATGAGCGGTGTATTAACGTGATAGATGAGGGGCTCTAAGTTCTTTTTACCCTTCTCTCCTTTCATGTATGTATGCTGCTGAATGTGTGTGTATCTCAGAGACCAGGAGCCCTCGGCTGCAAATGGCTGCTTCTTCTTCAATTGTAAAACCAGGAGCCCTCATTCGTCTTTGCTCTCAGCTGAATGACTTCCAGCTTGTGGGGTCGACTTCAATTCCCGCTTCTAGTCCCAAGTTTAGACACTCCCAAAGTCTCCCTCTTCTTACCCTAAGACCCAAACCTACAAGAAATGCGTCTCTTCTTCCTATAATCAGAGCCCAGGGCTCTCCAGGTATGTGAACATACACATATATACACATACCCACTGTACGACTTCAATCTCTCATTTTCCCTGAGTCTTTTGTTAAACACGATTTCTTGATTGGTTGCTATGTAGACTACTTCCCGGATGCGAATTTTTACAAAGTGGAGGCGATTTTGAGGTGCTGAGATCATCATTTCCATGTCCTATTGTATTTCTTCATGTTTTTATTTTACCTTATTTCTCTTTTAATGTGTCCTGGAATTCCACTCAATTGAGTTTTGGCATGTCTAATTCTTTTTGCTGTTTCTGTTTGTTCTGCTTGTGAATTTCCGACAACAACGTAGACCCTGGCGAATCCCACAGGTTTCATCGGTAAGAGCTACTCAATCATGGCCCTTATGCTTACGTGTTTGCTTTGCTAATCTTAAAGCATCCAGAGATAATATCATGAATAAAACCAAGAAACAGTAAGCACATAGGCATTGATACTCCTCTTGGACTTCCAAGATGGGTAACCTAAACTCAGACCACTGAATAGTCAGTTAAACAAACTGTCTCTCAATGTATCCTTTACCACCACCATTATATTGCTTTCTCTATTTGCACGGAACTAACTCTTTAATATGGATGTGATTCAACTGATATCTGCGGAAGAGGGAAAAATGGCACCTAGTTACGCAATTAGGAAGAAATTTCTATGAAGTCCTAAATTTGCCTTCTTGGCTCTATAGTCATTTCTTTTCAACACCGTTTGTGAAAGCCGTCATTGTAAAAATTGAGTCCACATGACATTGTTGGATTGGAAGGTGGGGACACAGGAGCTTGATTATCAAACTGTTTGGTGATTGTATGTCCCATGCAGAGTTGCTTAGAGCCTTAGACTATATTGTGAAGTATAATTTAGGGTTTTAGTTAATTTTTAGGCTGTCAGTTAAATTATTAGGGTTAAATTGTTAGGGTTTCTGTTAATTGTTAATTATCTTTTATGTTCGGGGTAGTTTAGACTTGTAATCTCTCAAGCTTTCGGAATAAGATTGTTACGATGTTTCTCCTCTCTTTTGCAATGTCACATGTATGACCTCCATACTATGACATAGTGCTCATCTTCAAAGCGTCGTTGTTGCCAATGATGCATGGATAGACTCAGTGTTTTAAAAGGCTCTAGCCGTACCGAGGGACCATGGTCTCCTAGAGCCTAGGCACAAGGCGAGGAGCGCGCCTCATCAATGTGAGGCACAAGGTATAAAAAAATAAGTAGAATTCTAATATAGGCAGAATTTCCAACAAAAGAAATACTCTAACATGTAATGTGCAAATAACCAAATACGAACATCCTTAAAAGGTGATTTAGTAATGTCTAGCTGTGGAGACATAATAAATAAATAGTGGCAATCAAAAATTGAATCATGCACGCCTGTAATTGTCATCAATACTGATTACATCTTCTTCATCATCATTTGATTTATGTCTGTAGACATAAAACCAAGAAGGAGAAGAAGCACCAGCAGCACTTGCTGCTCGTTTCTTGAAGCCAGAGTTAATTATCAAAGCCCTTTAATTTGGAGGGTTTTATTGAGTGTTTCTTAACTTATAGTACCTTATGAATCAATGGGTGAGATGATATCTAAAACAGATCTCGAAAAAGTCACTGAGGCGCTGACCTCAAGTTCGCTTCAAGAATTGTGGCTCCTCTCAAGTATTTGAGGCACTATCGTTGTGCCTCGCTTCGGCTCAGCGCTTTAGAACACTGGATAGATTCAAGCAGATTAGCAGTCACTTGTCACTTTTACAGCTAAGAAGGGTATGATAGAGGGAAATGGGAAGCACGATTTTGAACATCTTAATGATGCTGGCATCAGTTTCATAAAAGGTGTGAGAACCTAGATGTCACGAGTAGCATTAATTCAGAATCTTGGCAAGTTAAGAATGATTAATACCCCTCATCACATGAGGTTGCAAGCCCTGTTTATATTGACACAATCGGTACCATGAAGCATCATTTAAAATGCACCAAACTATGACAAAATGCTTCACAATTGGCCGCTCACCAATTTCTTCCCAGGGCCATCTTTAGGTTTTGTTCTCAACTTGTGGAAAAGAAAGGAAAAGACAGGATAATTTTAAAAAATTCTCTTATTTTGCTTTGAGAAAGAAAAAAGGAGAAATTGGCAAAATAGAGTTCAATGCACAGTTTAATTTTCCTTCAATTTTCTCCCACTTTGCATGAATTCCAAACAAAGCATTAATATTTAGCTTGCCTGAAATTTGAAGCAGTGGTTTACATTTATCAACATATGCACCTAACCACTATCAATAATTTGAACCGTGCCTTGTTGCAACCTATCTAACTTGTCGTTTGACACCCTTTGGGCAATTATGGGATGGGAATTTATCCATAGCATGTTACCTGATTGAGTTATAGCTAAAAATATTAGTCCGATCAGTATAATCTTGATTTCTATGTGTAAATATTTACTAGTGTACATATGGACTGAGCCTTGGATTCACAGGCTAATCATCAATGTTATCTTATAATTGAAACCGCAAAGGTGCTGATAAGGTACCAAGCCAAAAGTAGGCTTTGTACCTTGTTCTTAGGATGTCAGTGCCTCTGCCATTGTTGCAATCCATGATAATGCAACCGGAGGATTTAGCGATTCCAAGTTATGAGGTCATGCTTTTGTCTTGTGGCTTGCATTTGATGTCAGCATTTGGTCTTTTAATGATGTTTGGACGTCAAAATAGGATAGGTTATTTGGTTGAATGTCAGATCTCGCCGCGATACACACCCCCTACAAAGTACTCCATATGAGATTTTGTGGCTCCAAAAATGAAATTTTGTGGCAACAAATATGAGATTTTTTGGCTAGAGGTATGAAAGGGCATACGGTATGCACCCCATACGGATGGACGGCCGAGATTGCGCCACATATGTCCTGTGGGATTTTGTGCCACCTTTGACCATTGACCATATGAGATAGTGTGTATATCGATATGAGAGTTTGTGGACTAAATATGAGATTTGGTGTTCCAATATGAGATTTTGTGACGGATCCAATATTTATTATTGTGATTACCGATATGAGAGTTTGTGGGACTAGATATGAGATTTGGTGTTCTAATATGAGATTTTGTGACTATCCGTATGAAGTCCGCACCAGGTCCACATGGTTCCAATATGAGATTGTGTGGCTTCAAATATGAGATTTTGTGGATTTATATAAGATTTTGTGACTAGTATGAGGGTGCATACCGTATGCCCTTTCATACCTCTAGCCACAAAATCTCATATTTGGAGCCACAATATGGACTAATTTGTAGGGGCTGTGTACCGTAGAATTCTCCTAAATTTCATGAACTTGACCGAAACATACACATCATTTCTTAAATGTCCTTTTTCTACTTGGCCTTGTTTTGTCTCCTTTGACACCTATCTATCAATCTGGCACAAAAGGAAAATGGGATACAAAACATGGTTCTTAGGACAAAAGGTTTGGGTCGAAACCTACTGACACGTGTTGTTTCTGACTTGTTGTATCATTTGTAAAATATGCAGGCTTTACTGAAAATGGGAATCCGCGGTGTTACGGTATCTGATGTTAAAGGTTTTGGTGCCCAAGGGGGTTTGACGGAAAGGCAGGCAGGTTCGTGATTGTCTCATTGAGACCCCATAGGTTTCTGTGTTGACAAATATTCTCCTCTTGTAATTCCCCTTTACAAATCCATTTTCATTTCAACTACTTCCAGAACATTGATTTGAACGAGTTTTTTTCCTCTTTTGGTCCATTATCGAAATGTGAAGTGTACTTTGGTTATACAGTTTTTTTTTTTTTAACTGGCTGGTTATACAATTTGGTTAACATGGTTTCCTTGCTTTTATCTCCATTCAACAGGCTCTGAGTTTTCTGAAGATAAGTTCTTGGCTAAAGTTAAGTTGGAGATTGTGGTGAGCAAGGAGCAGGTATAAAAACTATGAAGGCCCTAAGAGCATCCTCAATGGCCTAACCAAAATTGGATAACCAAAAGTTCCCGCGTCACCTTTTGGTTATCCATTTAGAGGTTGCTAAAGTTAGCAATGTCAAGTCCCACATTGCTAGTTTTGGTTATCCAAGAGCAAAAATTGGTTAGTTGCAAAGAGATTGCTAAATTTGGTTATTCCAATGTGAGCACTTTTTGGAACAAACATTGTTAACCTTAGCAACCGTCGAGTTTTGGTTAGGCCATTGAGGATGCTCGAAGAGGTCTTTCTCAAGTTGTTTTTGCAAACAATATGCCGAAACTCTGAACTTATTTATTTATTTTTCCTTGTCTACAAGTGAAGTTTTCTTGTAAGTTACTATTGGTGAGAGTAGAATTGGCTAAAGCATCACTTCATATTGTTTTAGGTTGAAGCTGTAATAGACAAGATCATTGAAGTGACAAGGACAGGAGAGATTGGGGATGGCAAAATTTTTTGTGAGATTTGATGTTTCTTTCTCTTACAGCTTTTATTTAGTTTATTACCAAATTTTGAATTCTTGTGATTTCTTTTTTCACTATCTTTACAATGCAATCCATGATTTACTGTTACTTAAGATTTCTTACTTTGTTCAACTTCATAATAGCGTGACATACCTGTAATGCATGCATATTTTCTCAACAAAAAGGATATGTAGAAACTCATTATCTTTTAACAAATAGCACCAAAGAAGCTGATAAAAAAAAAAAAATTTGCACCAAAGAAATATAAATAATAAATTACTACTTTTTGGTATGGAAATTTCCTTCTTCTTGGCAGAGATGTTTTGATGGTTTTCTATGAGGTTCTTAGTAGATTAAAACTTGGACAAATTTTTAATGAGGTTTACATGTTTCTTGCAGTGGTGCCTGTATCAGACGTAATAAGAGTTCGCACTGGTAAGTTATTGCACGTTCCCATTTTCTTTTACTGTTTATTCGTTTGCAAAAGCGTCGTTTTCTGAACGAATCATTTGTTTTTAGGAATATGTGCTTTCTAATTTTTAAATCTGGAGCCATTATCAGCATTGCATTTTTCAGGTGAGCGAGGAGAAAGGGCTGAGAGGATGGCAGGAGGCCGAGCTGATATGTCCTCTCCGGTGCAAAATTAGAGCATCTCATCTAGATATAGAGAGTATTACTGGCCCTAGTTTCTTTTTGTGTTATTATGGTGGAGTTGGAAAATAAAGGGACTAAGCAAGTAGCCTCTGTCTCCGTTTGTTACTAGTATACTAAACAAGTTTTGAAAACATAGTTCCTGAAGTTGCTTACCTTACCTTTTACACTGTAACATCACCATAGAAGTATCTGCTGTCAAGTTAAAAATGTTAAGAGGAGTTAAGGTTATGCCTGGTATTACAGACTTTTACCTTGTGATTAAAAATAAGCTTTGAGGATGTGGGAGAAGAGGGAAGCGGTGATTGGGTGGCCGTGGCAGTTGAGACGGGAGAGGAGGTTTTGCATGAGAGAGAAATGGTGAGAGCGGCCGAGTTTGAGGATGAGGGAGTGGAAGGTGGAAGGGGAGTGCTGGATATTGGGGTGGCAAGAGCAGCTAAGTCGAAGATTTGGTTAGCGGTCTGATTGGGAATATATGAGCTTTTAGATTTGGATGGGGATCCGATTACAGCAAAATAACTAATTCACGTAACAGACCTACACAACTATAGCACTTGCTTTAATTACGTGAATTAGAGCAATTTTCAAATGCATGAACTAATCACAACTAATTGTGAATCACGGGACCACACATGTGAGAGAGGGTGTGGTGGGGAGTGGTTGAGAGGGTGTGTACCTATCATTTTTTATTAACAAACCTATGAAACTATAGTATTTGCTCTTATTCACGTAATTTGAAAATAACGACAAATATTTGAAAATAAAGACAAATTACGTGAATTAGAGCAACTTATAGATCTGTTGCATGTTATTAGTGATAAAGAGTATGAAGGTGCATCACAGCAGATCCCTGACCCCAACTCAGTTTGTTAATTAGTTGTAGTTGTTATGATTAGTGTATTAGTTTGTTACTTAAGTCGGTTAAACTGATTTTCCCACGTGTTGTATCTGGCTGAGTATAAACATGTAATCTCTCTCTTGTAATCGTCATTGTGTAATACAATCAGATTTCCATTTCTTCTCATGGTATCAAAGCCCTAGAGCTCTCACGAGCAAGTCTAAACTATGGCCGCCATAGCTTCTTCTTCAAATTCTTTGGTTAAATCCCCTTCTCCATCGTCAAATCTTTCCCTTCTCATCTCAAATCTCAATGCCTTTGTATCTGTCAAACTTGATGCCTCTAATTTCATTATCTGGAAGAATCAATGGCAGAATATACTCAAAGCAACAGGATTGTACTCGTTCGTTGATGGAACAGGAGTAGCACCATCAACAAAGATTCGTGATTCTACAAATCAGGAAGTTACAAATCCAGAATTTCTACAGTGGATGGTTGAAGATGCTCATCTGATGAGTTGTATTTCTGGTACACTTTCTTCTGCTGTTTATCCTGTTGTGATTAACTGTGGATCGAGTCGTGAAACTTGGAGTAATATTGAGAAACGTTTCACATCTCTCTCACGATCTCATGTTCATCAGTTAAAGAATCGTTTAACTGCTACTGTCAAAGGCTCGAACACAATGGATGTGTACTTACAGCAAATCAAGAATCTGAATGATCAACTTAGTTTAGCGGGATCACAAATAGATAGTGAAGATCTGGTGCTAATCACACTCAATGGCTTGTCTGATGACTATCGTGCCTTCAAAACCTCGATACGTACTAGGTCAACACCAATTGCCATGGAAGAACTGTGTGCTTTACTTCTTTCTGAGGCAATTCATGAGGAAACACCTCTAAAATCTCATTCCTCCACTGATCTGAATGTCGCCTTTGTTGCTTCTCGGGGGAGTTATTCTCACCAAGGAAATAGGGGAAATTATCTCTCTCAAGGAAATAGGGGAAATTATTCTAACAGAGAAGGTTATCGAGGAAATTTTCGCAGCAATAATCGAGGAAATTACTCTAATAGGGGTTATCAAACTGGAAAAGGAAACTTTAGAGGTGGAACCAAATCTAACTACACTGGACACTCTCAAGGTCCTTCAGGATATACTCAAGGACCTCAAGGAACTGGTTTTTCTTCTGGTTCATCTGGATCATCTTCTGGTAATATCGTTTGCCAGATCTGTGATAAACCTGGTCATACTGCCTCTAACTGCTGGCACAGATTGAATATGGAGTATCAGCCAAACAACTCCTCTGGTTCATATGCTTCTTCTACCACCTAGGCTTATGTTGCTTCAGTTCCAACACAGACTAATTCGAATTGGTATGTGGACTCTGCTGCATCTACTCACATCACTAATGACTTGTCTTCTCTGTCTCTGTATGAACCTTATCAAGGATCTGAGCAAGTTACAGTTGGAAATGGCACTACTCTGCCTATTCATAATACTGGCAATGGTATTTTACCTACTCCCACTCATTCTTTCTCTTTGAATAATGTTCTCCATGTGCCTGGCATAGCCTCTAATCTTGTGTCTGTCCATCAATTAGCAAAGGATAATGATTGTACAGTTACATTTGATGAAAATTCCTTTGTTGTTCAGGACAAAACCCACAAGCAAGTGCTTTTTCAGGGCCAGCATATTGATGGTCTCTATCAAGTCTCTCCTATACCAAATCCTTCATCTGGTACTTCTCCTTCCTGTTTTTCTGCCAAAGCTCCTCAAGACATTTGGCATCAACGTTTGGGTCATCCTTCAGCTGAGAAATTTCATCACCTTACTAGTAAATTTCATATTCCAGTTGTTAGCAATAATAAGAGAGCTAGTTCTCAGTGTTCTCATTGCTGTGTGGCTAAATCCCACAGACTGCCATTTGCATTGTCTAATTCTACAGTTGATAAACCCTTGGCTCTTATTCATAGTGATGTTTGGGGCCCCTTTCTTCCTTCAGTTTCTGGTTTCAAATACTATGTAATATTTGTTGATGACTATAGTCGCTTTACATGGCTCTATCCTCTACATGTTAAGAGTGATGTTTATCCTAAATTTCTGGAATTCAAAGCTTTTGTTGAAAATCAGTTCTCTACTTCTCTTAAAGTATTTAGAACTGATGGTGGGGATGAATATATTGGTGCTCAATTTGTTGCTTATCTCACTGCTCACGACATAAAACATGAGCTTTGTTGCCCTCATACTCCATCTCAGAATGGGGTAGCTGAGAGAAAACATAGACACCTGGTGGAAACTACTATTACTCTATTACATCACTCCTCTGTGCCTCTGAAATATTGGTATGATGCTCTTGCTACTGCAATTTTTTTGATCAACAGGCTTCCTAGTTCTTCTCTAGGTAACATGACTCCATATGAAAAGTTGTATTGTCGTGTACCAGACTTTTCTATACTTAAGGTCTTTGGCTGTCAATGCTATCCATGGTTAAGACCTTACACTTCTAACAAACTTCAACCACGTTCTATTGCTTGTGTTTTTCTTGGCTATCACCCTTCTTACAAAGGTTATAGATGTTTGGATCCCACAACTGGTCATATATATATCTCAAGACATGTCTTGTTTGATGAAACTGTTTTTTCCTTTTTCCACTCATACTAGTCCTCCTGAGGTCTCTCCTACTCTAGATCAATTACATTCTTTCTTTTGGACTTCTCCTCCAGGATTAGTTTCATCTTGCTCTCAATCTTCATGCTTAGACTCACAGCCACAACAAGAATCTCCTACTGTCTCATCTTCTATCCTGCCTTCCTCTGTGATTGAACCATCCCCAATTCCGTCTAATTCTCTCTCTTCACCTATAATTCAGCATTCTTCTTCCAGACCTTCTCTGTCTCACTCCATGACAACCAGGTCCAAATCAGGAATTTCTAAACCAAGACATCCACTTTGTCTCTCTGCTACTCTTTCTTCTCCTGACCTTTCTACTTCTGAACCTGCTACTGTTGCTCAGGCACTAGAGTCTCCTTTATGGTTCCAGGCCATGAATGAAGAGTATCAAGCTCTTCAAAATCAAGGTACTTGGTCCTTGGTTCCTTTGCCTCCTGGCAAACATCCCATTGCTTGCAAATGGGTCTTTAAGCTCAAGAGAAATTCTGATGGTAGCATAGCAAGATATAAGGCTTGTTTGGTTGCCAAAGGGTATCTTCAAGAAGAGGGAATTGACTATCATGAGACATTCAGTCCTGTGGCCAAGCAACCTACAATTAGAGTGTTGCTTTCCTTGGCACTTGCACACAATTGGACGATTAAACAGATGGATATTTCTAATGCTTTCCTACATGGAACATTAGAGGAAGAGGTTTATCTCCAACAGCCTCAGGGTTTTACTGATGCTCATCATCCTACTCATGTGTGCAGGCTGCATAAAGCACTATATGGGCTTAAACAGGCTCCCAGAGCCTGGTTTTCTACCTTCTCCCAGTTTCTTTTGACCAAAGGATTCAAGTCTAGTCATTGTGACTCTTCTTTATTTGTGCTACAAACACCAACAGCTATCACCATCCTTCTCATTTAGGTGGATGACATATTGCTTACTGGCAGTGATCCTTCTTTTATCACCAAGTTAGTATCTCAGATGCATGCTTCTTTTGCCATGAAAGAGCTTGGTAACATGTCTTACTTCTTAGGTATTTCTGTTACTGCTACTGCTCAAGGCTATTTCTTATCTCAGCACAAGTATGCTTTGGAAATTCTTAACAAGGCAGGGATGTCAACTTGCAAGCCCTATCCTTCTCCCATGGCTGTTAAGCCTATTCATTCACCTACTGATGCAGCTCTTTTTCAAGACCCTTCTCTTTATAGGGGTCTAGTTGGTGCTCTTCAATACATGACTATTACACGTCCTGACTTAGCTTTGGCTGTAAATTCTGCTTGTCAACACATGCATCAATCTTCTATTGGCGATTTTAAAGCTGTCAAACGACTACTTAGGTATCTCAAGGGTACCTTAACTCACGGCATGGTTTTCTCCCCTGGGGATTTTACTCTTACAGCATATTCTGACTCTGATTGGGCTGGCTGTTCTCTGGACCGTAGGTCCACCACTGGCTATTGTGTGTTTTTGGGTCCCAATCTCATTTCTTGGACTGCCAAGAAGCAGCCCACTGTGGCACGCTCCTCCACAGAGGCTGAGTATCGTGCTTTGGCTCAAACTGCAGCAGAGCTCAGTTGGTTGATCATGCCTTTACGAGATTTTGGTCTTGTCTCTGTTCCCTCTCCCGTCTTATGGTGTGATAATCTTTCTGCCCTTGCCTTGGCTGCCAATCCTGTGTTCCATGCTCGCTCTAAACATATTGAAGTAGATTACCACTTTGTTCGGGAAAAAGTTATGGCTCGTCAATTGATTGTTCGTCATATTCCCACAAGTGAGCAATTGGCTGATTTGTTTACCAAACCTCTAAGTGTAGCTCGGTTCAATTATCTCAAGGACAAGCTCATGGTGCAATCTGATCCCACCATGACCTTGCGGGGGCATGATAAAGAGTATGAAGGTGCATCACAGCAGATCCCTGACCCCAACTCAGTTTGTTAATTAGTTGTAGTTGTTATGATTAGTGTATTAGTTTGTAACTTAAGTCGGTTAAACTGATTTTCCCACGTGTTGTATCTGGCTGAGTATAAACATGTAATCTCTCTCTTGTAATCGTCATTGTGTAATACAATCAGATTTCCATTTCTTCTCAATTAGATCTATTGTAGGTCTGTTAATGTATTATGTATTTCATTTTAACCATAAGGTGTTAGATGCGTATCGGGTCTTGTCTTGTTGGATCCATGGAGAGATTAGAGTGTGTTTGTGATGGCTACATCCGTGTGAGCTTTGACTCCGTTCCCTGGTGATGGTGTCGGTGTTGATGGTGATGGTGCAATATTTGTGTCCTGGTGGGTGAGAATCCGGTTATGGTTGACCGGTCTGTGTCGGTTGTCGTTGAATGGGCTCGATCCAGCCAGCGGCTTTCTCCGTTAAAGGGTTTTATTTATTTATTTATTTAAATTTTTTTAATTTCTTATCTTTTGGATGACTGATCTGTGTCGGCCGTCGATGAAATGGGTTCGATCCTAACAGCAGTTATTCGTCCGGTTTACGCTCGCTGTAAAACGTTTGTTATGTTTTTCGGAGTTTATAGAGACGGCTGTGGATTGACATTTGTGGGATTAATTGGGTATGATTGGAGTTCGGCTTGGGACTTGTGGAGTTGTTTTCCGTTGGATTGTTGTTTATTGGATTGTTAGGTTTTTTTTTTTTTTTTTATCAATATTTGCACTGTAGTTGGTTTCTCAGCAATCTAGTTGCATGAGGTATTTTTTGTACACGCATTGCTTTCTACATGGAGTGCTAGAGTCACTTGCTTGGTATCGGTTAGTTTTTTTAAAAAATTTCATCAATAGTAGAACTACCGTGACAGCTGCTCATCGACAACTTGCATGACAACTTGCATACCCCTTTCATCATCCGCTCGATTGGAAATTCAAAAGTGGAATATGGGATTCAATAATGTTACGCTTACACCCTCTTTTTTACACCTTACGCCCCTTTTCTCTCCTTAACTTTCTCTCTCTCCTTCCGTCCTCTCTCACTCTCTCCCTGAATTTTCTCTCTCCTCTACCCACTCCCCTCGCTTTTCTCTCATTTTTTATTTTTTACAAATTAAAATGTTTATAACTATTATTTTTTATATCCAATATTGAAATATATATATAGAATAAACTTCCGGTCCAAACTCCCGGACCCTCTTAAGTTACGGACCTCCACTTTCCGGCCCAAATTTCGACGATCCGAACCGTTAGATGTGTTTAAAAGGTGTTTTCAAGGTCCAACGCGAAGATTTGGCAAAAAAAAATACCCGGAAGGGCGATCGGAGCAGTTTTTCACAAAAACGCTATATAATTTTTTGCCAAATCTTCGCGTTGGACCTTGAAAACCTTTTAAACACATCTAACGGTTCGGATCGTCGAAATTTGGTCCGGAAAGTGGAGGTCCGTAACTTAACTAAGTTAAGGGAGTTTGGATAGGAAGGGGACTATATATATATATATACAATCCGGATCCAATCCGGATCCAATCCGGACACCCGGATTTACCTTATATCCGCACTTTTCATCTCAGCCGTTGGATCGCATCCAACGGCTCTGATAAAAGGGAGGATCTCGCGGGTTAAAACATACCGGGTCCGGGTAATATGTCTCGCGGGTCATACACTTCACAATACGGGTCATTTCCTCCCTTCCCCTTTCAAACAGTTCACCAGCAACGAAGAGAGAGAAAGAGGCGATTGAACGAACGAAGAGAGAGAGAGAGAGAGAGAGAGAGAGAGAGAGAGAGAGAGAGAGAGAGAGAGAGAGAGATCGCGAAGAAGAAGAAGAACTCGAGGTCGAACAACAACAAATCGACATTCCCAGGTTCGAATCTGTCTCTCTATCTCGTTTTTGGGGTTCGAACAGTTCTAGGGTTTCAAACTATGGTTTCGAAACCCTTTTTCTAGTTCGAAATCAAACAAGGCTCCATGTTTTCGCTTCAAATCTCTCGTTTCTGGTTCGAATCTGTCTCTCTTGGTCACGACACTGTTCGTTTTGTATGTGTGCGATTTCAAACAACCAAACCCTAGTTTTGGTCACGACACTGTTCGTGTTGAATGTGTAGATGAACTAAGCCAACATAATTTAGCTGCAAGTCACAATCTGTTGTACCTGACAGGTATACGATGATATACTAGTAGAAGCAAGTCTCTACAGTATAGAATGAAGTATTGTATTAATAACTTTGATTTAGTCACTGAAAGGGAATATATAGGATGAAACAAAAAAGCCAATTTTGAGACTACAAATACAGAGGTAAAATGCTGATACAATTTCCTTGAAGTTGTTTATGGGATCGAACTACTACTTGTGGTAGCTGAGGACCAAGAATGGGACCAGTGCCTCATTTCTATATTAATTCTTTTGTTTGAAAGCATTATTTTGTATTTCAATAATGTCATTCTCTCAGTCTCCTTTGTAAATCACGACAAGTTATTTAGACTATTTAGAAAATGGTTTCACACTCGGATGAGGTTATTGTTAATTAATGATTCAGTATCTTGGCTCTCCATAGTTCCATTTTTTAAAGTTATGTGTAAGAATGGTCTGCATTTTCTGGGATTTTGTAAGAATGGTTATTGTTCCATCGTAATGCCACTAGATATCACACAATTTCTGATTTACATTGTGGCATGATTTGTTTAAGCTCAAATCATAGGTCCCAAGAATCCCATGGGACACATTATAGCTTAAGACTTTTTTTTTTTTTCTCTAGATTTATCTTTTACTGTCTCATGTTTTAGGGTTCACTTTCTAAATTTGATTGCAACATGGATGAGTTAGCTTCCGATGATGAAGGATTGGCTTCGGGTGATTTCTTCCCACAAACTAATGATTCTATGGAAATTGAACAACCAAGGTACGAACTGAATCCGGAAACCGAGCATCCACTATTCTAATGTAAAAATCTAGTCTTGGTTTTAACTTAGGTTTATTGTTGTGTATTTATTTTTTAGAAAGGAGAGCTTGGAAGATATAGAACTTGTATCACCGTCACCATTTGAACCGTGTCAATCATTTGCTAATTCTTCCCAAATACTTTACACTCCTCAAGTTAAAAACTGCTTGGTACCGAAAGTTGGACAACATTTTGACAATTTAGACGATGTTCAAAAGTTTTACAATGAGTATGCTAGAGAATCTGGGTTTGGTACGCGAAAAAACTCTAGCAAAAGGAATAGGGAACATGAAATCATTAGGAAGGAGTTCGTTTGTTGCAAAGAAGGGGTCAGAAAATGTACTGTAAAAAATTCTCAACCTATACGGAAACGGGGGGAAACTAGAGAAGGTTGTGGTGCAAAACTGGTTGTGGTCAAAGACTCGAAAGGGCCGGGGTTTGTTGTCAAGCAATTTATTGAGGGTCATACCCACCCGCTTACGACCCCAAGGAGGGTGCATTTGCTACACTCTCATCGTGATGTGTCACTTGCAAAGAGAGCTTTAACCCGACAACTAGCCGCTGCTAATGTGCCAACCCACCAACAAATGAGTATTTTAGAAATGGAAGCCGGTGGTCTTGAAAACGTTGAAAGCTGCCAAAGAGTGGAGAAAAATTATAAAATAGGCTAAAGGAGGTAATTCTTACAACTGATTATGTGGAACTGAAACAAGCCCTAAGCAAATGGATGATCAGAGCAACAACCATGGCAGTACATTTCCACATATATGACCACTCAAAGTTCACTACGAACCAGATTTTCACCACTACAAAACTAAGTTACTACATACTAAGTATTAACTATTTAGCTAAAAAGGCTTACAACTCACGCAACAGCAGCAGAATTTCCAAACCAAAAATTTGAATGAAACATGGATTCATGATGGAACAATAATTACCATATGCAAATAGGTCATATATGTTCATTATGGGTAAAATTTATGAACCTTTTGAGGATACAGTGATGAAAATTTGAATTTTTTTACCGAGCCACCATGACCAAACCGGTTCAATTCTCTCTCCAAAACTAGAAGAATATGCTTTCTTTTAAAAGTCAGCAGGTTGATTGCAAATAGTCATAAAGTTAGAACTACAATGAGATATCAAATGTTACAACTACAATGAGATATCAAGAAAATACAACTGAATCAACTGATTATAGAACAATACAAATCCAACAAGTAGTTTATATCAAATGTTGCAACATTCTGAATATGATTCTGATATGCTGATCATAAATCTCATCATCCTTGTAGCAGCAGTTCAAACAAACTTTACACAGCAGCAGTTCAAACAACAGTAAAAAAGTGCAGCAGTTCAAACAACAGTAAAAAAGAGCAGCAGTTCAAACAAACACTTGACAGCAGCAGCAGTCGAAAACCAGATTCTACCATTCAAACATACTTCATACAGCAGCAGCAACCAGATTAAACTACAAACAGATTAACCAGATTAAACTACAAAGCATCATCAATTACATTGTGTAAGTTACAAAATCTGAACCGTAGTTCTTGAAAAATCTGAAATTGGAAGTAGCATCAGCATCTTGAAATTTCGAACAGTGAAGTGACAGAAACAACCCTAGATTTCGAGTTTGAAACCATAGTATAGTTCGAGTTTGAAACTAACCCTAACCCTAGTTCGTGAAAATCGAACTATACTAGGGTTTTGGTAGAAATCGAGTTTGAAACCCTAGATCGATTCGAAATCGAACAAAAGCCCTAACTCTAGTTCTTGAAAATCGAACCACAGGATGAGAGGGAGAAAGAAAAGACTTTGGACCCAAGATTTTTCGATTTGTACCAAAACCCTAGATCGATTTGAACCAGAAACGAGAGAGAGAGAGAGAGAGAGAGAGAGAGAGAGAGAGAACGAGAGACAGAGACCTGGATGTCGATTATGTCGATTTTCTCTTCGGAATCGGATCGATTTGGTGGTACGTGGTGAATCGCCGTGAATCGCCTAGAGCCCCCTCTTTCTCTCTCTTCGTTTGAAAGGGGAAGAAGAGAATGACGTACTGTGAAGCTATGGTTGACCCGCGAGACATATTACCCGGACCCGGTATGTTTTAACCCGCGAGATCCTCCTTTTTATCAGAGCCGTTGGATGCGATCCAACAGCTGAGATGAAAAGTGCGGATATAAGGTAAATCTGGGTGTCCGGATTGGATCCGGATTGTATATATATATATATATATATATATATAGTCCAGATCTAATCCGGGATCCCTAGGTCCGGGACTCATAGTTCCGGATCAAATTTTCATGACCCGAACCGTCCAACGTGTTTAAAATGTGTTTTCAAGGGTCCCCGCGAGAAATCGTCCAAAAAAATACCGGGAATGGCTTGATCCGAGCAGTTTTTCGCAAAATTGTGAAAAACTGTTCGGATCAAGTCCTTCCCGGTATTTGTTTTGGACGATTTCTCGCGAGGACTTTTGAAAACACTTTTTAAACACATTGGACGGTTTGGTTCATGCAAAAACATGTTTTAAAACCTTCAAAACATCAAAAACCTCCAATCCGGGATCTCGGATTGGATAACTAGCGTGTGTATATATATATATATATATATATATATATATATATATATACTAGCGGATGCCTGTGTCTGAAGGCACGACTTGAACAATTAGCGTGCACTCGAACAATTAGCGTGCACCTTAAAAACATTAGAGCTGCATTAACCTTGGAGGAAATAACCATTAGCTGCAATGCGTGCACGTGTGTGTGTGTGTGTGTGTGTGAGAGAGAGAGAGAGCAGTATATTTTGAAAGTAGATCTCAACCAAAACCAAACCTTAATTTCCCCACCAGAGAGATTGGATAATGTTCGCTACGTCGAGAAAATTTTCCCAAGAGTGACAATGGAAAGTGTCGTGGCTCTAACAAAAGTAGTTGTGGAATTAGGAGCATCCAATCATATGTTAATCTAATGTAAAACACAAATTATCAATTTTTAGCTAATAACCAAAGCAAAAAACCATCCATAGATCAATTAGATTATGAGCCCCAAAAATAGAATGTGATTTGCCTTATATCAAAAGCCTTGGCCAATGTTTGAAGGTCCGATCACCCAAATCATCCCTGCTGCCTTTCCCACCACAGCACAACAATCTCTACCCCTCTCTTCCACTATTACATATCTCCATGCTCACCACACTGTATTTGCACCAAAACTAAAGAGTGCCATCACCACATTTAAAAAAAAAGAGTTAAAAAACAATTAAAACAGTATATTCGTGTTAGAACAACTAAACTAAGGTCTTGTAGAAAACTAAAATAAGTTGATGCTATTAGTGTGCAAGATGGGAGGTAGAGAAGTGTGCAAGATAGGTTTAAAAAAAGGGGAGTTAGGCCATAAACCTGCCCAATCAAACCCAAAAAAAGTAACTGTCAAAGATGGTTCAAAAGATCAAAGAGCTTGATTACCTGTTTTATGGATGGAAAAAAGAAGGGTAGGACAATTTGCCGCAAGCACAACTGCTAATTTAGCTTCTCCTGCCATTGTCAATAGACCTTTAACAAACCCTCCAACATAAATTAACTCATGCACAGATAAGACATCAGAGAGAACCTGATTAAAGTACATGCAACTACACTGATAGTCCAAAACAAAAAGGTTTAGAGCGTAAGTCAATTAGCTAGAGTAAGCTGAAAAAGCAACCGTACACCTTTCCCATATAAAGAGGGGTTGCGTTAACTATAGTTATACAACTAACTACAGCTGTATCAATGGTTTTTGTCACTGCAATCCAATACTTGCACAATAAATTGCAATAAATTTCAAAAAGAACAGTGATATACCATGGTTTGGAATAAAAAAGTGCCAAAACTTTTTTAAAAATTTTAAAAAAAACATATTGTACCCACTGGATGTCTAAATTGCGGAACGCTAGGGGGTAGGCTTCTATAGATAACAAAATCAAAACTTACCCTTCCAAGGGATAAACATCCAGTAAAACTAAGATTTTTTTTTTCCCTTATTATTCTTACTTATTCATGCAAAAGAACATTTATAAGAACATGGTGACCGAATTCCATTCCTTCTCGATGCATGTATTAGATTTTGGAATTGTTTAGGGGATCGCTTTGGATCGCTATATTTACCGTTTGGGAAAGGAAGTGTACCATGTTTTGGAACATTCGTACCAAAACGTAATTTGCTAGGGTAGTGTTCCCTAGTAATACACACTTAGCTATCCAACTCACTCAAAGGAGATAACATACCCAATGTCAATCTCCAAACCTCAGCTCCCATAGCACAATCCTATTACATTCACGTGTTGAACTGAAAAATGTGAACTTTAGGATTCAATCTTATTAACTCAAAGCAGAGGAAGTTAAACTCTACCAAAATGTTCGGTTTTGTGTTTGAAAACCGATTTTTCGGGCCAGAGTCTCAATTAATTTGCAACACTCTAATTTAATGAGTTCTTTGTTGCTTCAAATCATAACCAGCGAGAAAAGTAATGGCAGCGAGAAAAGGAATGGAGTTGGCTCTCTGGCTCTCTCGCGCGCGCGATATGAAATCAAACAAAATTTTCACAACTTACTGCTACCAAAACGAAAAAAAGAGAAGAAGTCGAAGCCCGAACTTACCTGACGCGCTGTGTGTTGGAACCGGCTCAAACGGCAGTTGATTTACCATTGTCCTGAAGATTTTGCTCAGAGAAACGAAGAAATCTTCAACACTGGAAATTAGTTTTGATGGGGTAGTAACGTTGAGGGAGAAAGAGAAGTTCATGGGGTTTTATTTGAGAGGGAGGCGAGAACGTGGGTGTGAGAGAGCAAGGGAGAGTGAAAAGTTGTGTGTTGGAACGTGGGTGGATAGTTTGGAGAAGGGAGAACGTGGGTAAAGAGAGAGGGGGAGGGAAAAGTGAAAAGTTCGTGGGTTTTATTTTCTGCTGAGTCCTTCCCTTGCAATCTGAGCCCTTGGATTAAGATCCAAGGGTCTAAAATATAGGAAATTCAAAACCTGAGCTCCCTTATTATATAGATTTAAAATCTACTCAACGACATCTATCAAACAAGACTAATATTGAATGGAATATGTGTAGAAAAAAAATTATTTTTTTGGGTATAGGCTCTTTTTCGCTTACTTCGAGTTCATGAATTTAATTTGATTTGAGCTCATAAATATTATTAAGGAAGATAGAGATTATCATAGTTCAAAACATTACTCCTATGTAGTTCAACTTCAATGTGCTTTAAGATTATTCAGTGCTCTAAGTGGCAGCCAATGGAGAAGTTTCCAGAGCCCATACAAACAGTAACACTGTAACTCAGGCCGTGCGTGTGGCCCCTCCGGCGGTCAGACGGTGACCGGAAAGGGTGCTTTGGGATCGTCTCGAACTAAGGTGCTTGGTGTTGGGCTTATTTTTGGTTTTGAGCATTTTCCTGAGCTAGCAAAGGACGGTAACGATTCCGGGTTTTGCGATCAGCCTTCTCCGTTCAACTCCGTCTGATTGGTTTTGTTCATTTGTTTCGGCTGGAGAAGTAGATGGAGTACGTGGTAGTCGATTAGTGGTCGTTTGCTGGCCGGTTTTTGAGCCCATATTGTAAGGTTAGGGTTTATTTGCCTTGTATTTGGTTCTATGGTAGTGTTGGGCATCTCACTGGATTTTGAAATTTCATTTGCTTTCGGGGTTAATTAGTGGCTTTTGTTGGTGCTTGGTGCTTTACCTAGTGTTTGTGGGTATTGCGTGCTGTGTTTTCTAGTCGTTGCGGGCCTTGTTCTGCTATGTTTAGTTTGTGTCTGTGAAACCAGTCCTCTCGTGTGCGTCTTTCTTCCTTTGTATGATGGCTAAGGGGTTTCGGCTGTCCAAGGGGTTTTTGAAGGAATTGCGTCATCTCTCCAAGGAGGCTAAGAAGAAGAATCATGTTTGTTCCAAAGTTGCGGATCCTCTTAGGGGCAATCGGCAATCTTACTCTGTGTCAGTTGAGAGGCATCGAGCTTAGATGACTTTGATGCTTCCGATTTGGAATTGATTTCTAATCGGCGACTTGTTAAAGCAAGGGAGGATGCCCAAGCTCGCTTACGTGAGATTTTCGATCCGAATTACGAGCCGTGGGAAGAGGTGCTAGATGATTTGGACCAATCGGATTTGGACCCATCGGATGTGAATTATATGGAGGTTAATCAGTCGGGTGTGGATACTCATGGTTCTTCTCGACTTGATCCATATGTTTGCAATTTTCAGGTTGGTGAATCCTCACATTTTAATTCTCAAAGGGAGGCATGTGAGTCTTTAGTGGCGAAAGGTCTGTGTGAGGTGGGTTATCCGAATTGTGGCGCTATGTCTGGTGGTGTTGGCTCTTTCGTTCACCATTATGAACTTGGTGAAGTAGGCAAGGTTGTGGAACACTCTGTTAATAGGGAGCGTCTGATAGGTGCTGAAAAGCACCCATTAATCCTTCCAATTTATGCTTTGTTAGTTAGGTTATATAGTTAACTGATTAGCGTTAGTTGGTGTGTGGTGTTTCAGGCCTTAGAAGCTCGAGAACTTGGAAAACGTGTTTTGGAGTGATTTTAAAGCGCCGAGGATGGGAAGATGTGCATAAAAAGGAGCGGAAATTCAAGTTGCAGCATCTCTGGACCGGACCAACACTTTCCGGGACCGGACCAACGCTTAACACGACAAAACCTACCTTGCAGCACCCTTCGTCCGGACGAGGAAAATTCTTGGTCCGAACGAAGCATACCGGCGGGTTCGTACTGCTCCCAGCTTCTCTGGTCCAGACCACCATGTCTTGGTCCGGTCAAACGAACACGAAAATCAGCTTTTTGGACGCGTTTTATGAAACTTTTAGGTCTCCTAGTATAAATAGAACATCAGAACATAATGCTAGGGTTCCCAATTATTCGAAGAGGCAGCTTTAGAGAGAGAAACTCATTGTTCTTCATGTTCTTCGCGAGTTCTCTGATTTCAAGCGTTTCAATTCTCTCCATGGCCGGCTAAACCCCTTTTCTAGGGGGAGGATGAAACTCTACACCAAGTAACCTCGTTTTTCTGCATAGACTATGGTTAATATTCGGATCGGATTATATGTTCAGAACTTGGTTTCATATGATCAATGGAATCGTTTTTAATTCTTTTAATCAATTGAGTATTTGTATACATGTTTCCAAATACCCGTTCATATAATTGTTTTCAACGTTGTGCTTGGAGTTCTGAGATAAACTATGCTCGTGAGACGGATCGTGCCGTTGGGCGGCGTGACACTGTACCAGTGAGACGGTCCGTGCCGTGGGATAGTTTATGCCTTTTAACAATCACAAATATTTTCTTGATGATTATCGATGGGGATTGCAAGCCCTAGCGATAATCCCTTGTGATTCGATTATTAACCTAACCTATGCGGAAGCCGTGGCTACGAGGGTGGAGTGGATTCTAAACCCTAGATCCCCTCTCCATCAATTTAAATCACTTTTAATTATTGTGCTCTTCAGTTCAACAATTTCACAACCAATCAAACATCTTTTTACCGAATTAAATTAAAAGTTAATTGGAAATAACGCAACTCAGCCAGTTTGTCTTCGTGGATCGATACTCGGACTTAGCCACTATTCTCTGGAGTAGTAGTTAATTCTTAGTTGTTATAAATATATTTTTGACTCGGAACGACACGGTCAGCGTCCTAGTCCAACAGTTTATCGACAACGACAGAAGAAGGTTATTGTGGGTCGGCAATTTCTCCTTGTTGACCGTCACTGCCTTAGGGACCTGGGTAATGGTAAAAAGTTTCAATTCTTCCATTCGCAGAGTCTGTCAGTTGTTGAAGTTAGGGGTCAAGAGCTCCCACAGGAGGCTGGTTTTGGTGGGAAGAAGAATGATGTTCTGGAGCTCCTGTAAGAGGCTTGTCATAGTGGGTAAAATAATGATGTTCTGATGGATGCTGAGCCAGTACCTCTTATTACCACCCAGATGGAAGCGGATTCTTCGTCCCAGCTTAGTTGCGTGTCCTTGTCTTCACTGCTACTACTTGTATCGCCTCAGCCTAGTTCTGCGGGCTCCTCGTCTGATAAGGTTGGAGATGCCCTTCACGACACTGCTACTAGGCCTTTGAATTTGCGGTCTAAGAGGATTATGGTTGTTAGGCGAGATCAGTTTGAGAAGTGGGGCAATGATTTGGGTAGGTGCCATGGCAAGCGGAGTCGGAAGAAAATGGACAATGTAAAATTCAATGAGGATGGTGCTAAGGCTATTCCAAACCATGTTAGAAGGAAGCGCAAACGGATTAGAGTTATTGAAGACAGTTGCAGTGACCCTGTTACTTTTCGTGGCCCTCAGCGTCGTGCTTTATTTTGATATATTTCTCTTGGTTCCTAATCTTGCTTTGTAGGGTTAGGTGGCAAGGTTTTGGAGTGGTCTTGGTTTGATTGTTAGCTTTGGTCTTGGTTATGTCTTTCTTTGACTTTGTTGTATGTGCCTTGTTTGTATGTGCCTTGATGTACTCTTTATGATATCAATGATATATATGATATGTTTTGGTTTGCTCAAAAAAACTTCAATGTGCTTTATATAAGCGGTGTCTCTATGGCTGATCTTGGCGACTTTCTGTTTTATCTTTGTGTTGTAAAGAAGGAAACTGCCCCAAAAATCATCTTCCAAGAATCTGGAAGAAAGGAAAATATAGATCAACTAAGGAGACTAATTAAATCCTCTATGGCATGAACAGATAGTAGGAAAAGACAACTGATTCTCAGAATCTCAAATACCCGCCTCTTGAACCAGTTGCACTCCCTGTAGTTCAAATTATAGAAGGAGCTTTCACATAGCTATCGAACCATCATCACTTTTGGAAACTTGCATTGATGAACCAAAAGCAGCCAACTTCTGTGTTAAGTTCCGCAGCGTTTCCTCCTTGTTCGCCAATTCTAGGATCACCTTGATCCTCCTAAATGAAACATTGCTTGGCCTTTGCCCCTTCTCCACCATCTGCAAGAAACACTGCTCTGCTTCCACCCACTTCCCCACATCACAAAGCAAATCAAACAAAACATCAGACACCAATATATAAGACCCAAATCCCTTCTCCACCATGTCTTTCCAGAGCTCAAGTGCCATATCTACTTTTTCCTGCCTCCTACACAACCTGATTAGAAACAAACAAGATTGTGTGTTTGGTGGGCACCCAGTTCTCTTCATCAAAAAAAAAATGTGAACTTGCATCTGAAAAAATTTCACTATTTTTTAAGAATCAAACACGGGGAGGAAATTTATTTAAATTCCAAACATTTTCTCTCTATCTTTCCACAGGTTAACGATGCTAGGACTTTTTTTGTTTTCAAAAGTCAATATTGTTGGGTGTAATTTGTGATGTTTGAAAATAAATAAAAATACGATACATATACAATAATAATATATGTACAACATTGCATTAGAGTAGTAAAGAAAAAATAATGGTGATTGCCAACTTGACTATTACTCCATTTACATGCATTACATTAATAGGAGTAAAAATTAGGGCTTTGATTTGTATTCTTCTTGGAAAAATCACGGGATAACCCCAATTGTTTTACCCTAATAACAAATCAGAACCCATGTTTTTAATTTTTTCTTCTTAAACCGTACATTTCACATGTGATGCCAATGTTCACTCTCCCGCCATTTCCGTCAGTTTAGAAGTCATTTTGTGGAAATTAACTTCCTTACAACTCCGTCATTTTTTCCAAAATCCTTGTATCATTATCCATGATCCTCACCCTAACAAAACCGATTTTAACGAAAATATGTAACGTAAGTGGGTGACCGCAGCGATGTGACCGAAAATGGGAAATAGATTTGAAGGAAAAGTTGAAACACTATAAAGAAGGTTCAATTAACATTGAGCCACACGGACCCACACCCTATGTGAGTGGGGTTGTGGTTGGTTGTGGCACAAAATTTGTGTCACAATCGTTTTTGATAAAATTGCAATTACAGAGGTTTTTTTTTTTTTTTTTGCCATTCGTTAATCCTAATCTACTCTATCCTAGGACTTGGGGAGGGAGATGGGTGCTTACGGGAATCGAACCCTGCCCATGTGCATGGGAGTATAAGGGAGGCACCAATTGCACTGCACTCCACTCCACTTGCCAATTACAGAGGTTATGTACGTTCCATTAAGAGTGACCATCTATGAGCATCTCGATTTCCTTTTTAATTTCATACTATTCAAAAGAGAAGTAAAGTCAAATAAATGAATTTAAAGAGATGGGCATGCAATTTGACTTTTAATCCATACACGCTCCTCTTTGGATTTCATTTTCCATCCACATAATCAAGAAGGTGGAATCGGATTTTCAAATATATGGAGATGAAGTAATATACAAACAGGCGCCATGATTCATGCAAGAAGAACAAAGGACAATACGAAATGCCTAGCCTAAACAACATCTTAAGTACTCAGAAGGGAAAAATTGCTGGGGGGACTTCATATATATACCCATTAACTCAACTTTGAGGCGTAAATGGAATATAAGGGAAAAAACCAGGGTATAGGCTTTGTGGTGTACAAGGTAGTGCATATATACTGATTGATATAAGTATATGTGTACAGTGTTTGCATGTAAGAATTTCTCAGAGAGAGAGAATACTATAGGAAGGAAGCATATCCTCAAAAATCCAGTAACGCCTCTTGAACGATTCCCAACCCGAGTGAGCAGCGAGTGAGAGGTGAGTGATCCTTCCTCAAACCCCTGCACACGTAACGCCCGTCGTTAGTACCCAACCTGGCCGGAATGTGGCCAGGGAAGGGCACTCTGACGATCTAATAAGAGATCGGAGAAGAAAGATGTATGAGAGAGTAATTGTAGAGAGAGAAAGTGTTCTCCCCTTGTTAAGGCCTCTTCGCTTCGTTTATATAGGCTTCCCAAGTACAGGGGCAAACCAGTTATTTCGGCTCGGATGACGTCACCTAGCATCACGAATCGGCCTCACAAGTATTGCATGTACGCATTCTCCAATGTGGCTATGACACGTAGCATAACCGCTCGGGTACCATCATGCTGACATAGGGACAGCTTGTCACATGCACATGTGCCTTCCCCAAGTTTGTTACAATCGTTAACCGCCCCGGGTGACGTCACAGAGGATGTCACCGATATCTCGGATCACCGGAGCTTGTCATCTCGGATACGTTCCGTCTCGGATGACTCGTCCGGTTCATAGTTTATACCGGCCGAGACCCTGGCTTGTCTCGGATGGTCAGTCGCGTCTCATTCACGAACTGGGCTTGGTGGTCCGCTTGGGTCTTGGCTCTTCCGGACTCATCGTCCGAGCCTCATTAGAACTGTTAGATTTCGGCCCACTACAAAAGGGTAAACAAGTATATATAAGAGGGAGTGATCAGAAAATGTATCAAGTACCGATGATGATCATTATGCACAAGTATGATATCAAAGATATATCATGTGTAAGCTCCATAGGCTGAGCTCCTTTTTCGGTTGGCAATTCCATGACACAATATCGCGTTGTACTTTTTATTTTCAATATTCTAGATGCGTCTGTTTAGGTTGTGGAAGGAATCATGTTGTATTTGTACTAGTGCTCGAGCACATTTTTCTCTCGTATCAAGCACATTGGCTGTTGGCAAAGTTCTAGCATAGTGCTCAAGCACTTTCATGCCTCGGGTCCAGCAAGTAGGCTGTTAGGAAAGTGCTCGAGCAACTTGAATGTGCTCAAGCAGGCGCTCAAAACATCCTATAAAAGGGCAGCAGCTAGGGTTACGGTTTTTACATCTTCAGTAGCCGATTTTTGACATTAAGAAGCAAGGAGAGAGACAAGGCTACGTGTTGCATCTTTGTGGTATGACTTGGAGTTCTTGCATGAAGTTTTGAGCAACCAAATCAAATACTCCAAGATCTTATTCAACCTTTGATTCAATCGTTCTTCCGGTGGATTTCTGGAAGTATCTCGGAAGGCTTGAGGATTCAAGGCTTGCGGCAATCAAACACTTGGTGCGATGAACGTGGATTCGGCAATCGGGTCTTGGGTCAATTGAGAGGATTTTCAATTGTAAGTATAGGTCGATTGTAATCGCACAATGGTATTTTTAGTGTTTTGATTCCTTCCCGTGGTTTTTACCCTATTCGGGGTTTTCCACGTATATCGCGTGTTTATCGTTTCTTCGTTTATTTTTAATTCCTATTATTGCATGATTATTCGACTGCTAGCAAAATAGGATTTTTCATCATGCACAAGAACGACATCAAATATATATCCACGAAGAGTAAAACCCTTCATATAATTATTGTTTCAAGTTGGTGGCCATGAATTTAGCAAAACTAGGGCTTAGTAGAGGCCCGATTACAATATTCGTTGGTAAGGACTGTAAGCAAGTTGAGCATTGAGTTGTTCAAATGACTCCAAATCTTAAAGATATTAAAAAAATGTATTCGATTTTACCTTACTTATGATTCAATTTATTGAGGTAAAGCAACTTAGATTAGTAAAACTCTCGAAGCATTTTCTCTCTGTATTTGTGCTCAACAATTTTTCTAATTAACAATCTATGTCCTCAATTGGAAATTATCACGTTGTGCCTAATTGTTGCTTTTCAGTGTCACTTTAGTTTCATGACCTGTATTTTTTGGGCATACTAGTACTAGTCCTAAAATGTCAAAGTCTGTGGTGTTGACATAACGCTAGAACCTAGAAATAAGTGGGCATCGGATTGTAACCGGTTGGTTTTTTTTTTGTTGTCCTTTTACCAGAATTATGGAAAAAATTGAGGTATTTAAATTTGTAATGATACGTGAGGTGATAAGAAGCACTCCTTCTTAAAAACACAACAATGAGAAAGAAAGAAAGAGAGAGAGAGAGACGAACCGATGTTGACTGATCAACAACGAGGAGGCCCACTTTATTCTTTCTTTTTCAGAGAGAGCAGGAAAGTTTCCAACAAATTACTGTACTAGAAGACTGTTATGAAAGTCCTAAGTGGATGACCATTGAACAGTTATATTGGTGAGAGTTGGGGGACATCTTGAATGAGATGAACCCTTTCTAATAACTTTCTTCTCCGATTCATTCTTCTATAAATACATATGTAACCTATCCGAACAATTACCGAGAAATACAAAGAAAGCCAGAAAGGAAAAAAAAAGCCTAGACACAAAGAAAACAATCATGCAAAAAGGTAATGAGAATAAAAATCGGTCTGGAAGATCAATCTCAATAGTTCTTGAAGAACTATTTCATATACATATTGTGTTTAATATTTGTCTTACTTTTATGCAAAACTCTTTCATTATTTGCTTAATTTTATAACCAAGACATGTTTATTAATTAGTCATAGTTTTTAGAAGGGTCTTGCTAACCTCCACTCATTACGTGAAGGATGATATGTACGTAATAGTAACAAGCAAGTTTAGAAATATTGAATACACCTTTCACACATCAATACACTTTTCTCTTAATCCTATGCACTTTTTACACATTATACTCCGCTCCTTAGAGCATCCTTATCAGAAGAACCAAAATTTTCACCAAATTTAACTTCAAAAACACATTTTATAAATTAGCAAGTCACTTTATCAAAAACTCACAAAATCAGACTCTCTATTTTAACTTCACTATATTAAACTATTCCCCTCAAATCTATAAAAAAAAAAAAAAAATTCTTCCTCAGCCATAACATTTCGGTACAAACAAATGGAGTAGTGGCCCACGTGTCATCACCCCCACCCACCCCTTCAACCATTAACATTTCTTCCCCACACACGCGTCGCCGCCGTGCCCCCGTTTTTACAGCAACCAACCGGAAATAATAATAAAAACTAATTGGTGCGGTACTGTAGCAAAAATGATTTGAGGAGTGAAAATAGAGAGGCTGATATTAAGTGTTTTTGGGGGTTTGGCTCCCTATTTTAACTTGTGAGTTAAAATAGGGGGCTTGATGAGGATGCCCTTAGGGACCCTAAGGGTGGAGGTTAGTATTTCTCTTTAAAATGGGCGGCAATGCATTGAGGGTGACTTTCTGAAACTGTTTGGTTCAATGAACCTTTACCTCTCAGTAGCTGGAGAACAAAAGAGTTGCATCAAGTCAAATGCAACTAAAATCTGCGATGTGATTTAGTTGGGTGGGTGATTGTGACAGAAAAGCCAATTGACGGGCCAATCAGCATGGTTTGAGCTAGCAGAGCTGATGGTGTTGGCCACGGTTTACTTGCGAAATTGGAATGACTGATTAAATCGCTGAAAATTAATTGCACAAAATTAAGCAACTTAGATGTACCGATCGAATATATATATACACATGTATGTGGCTGTTGATCCTATAGCTAGCTAGCTAGTAAGGTTACGTAGACCCCTAAGAGCATCCTCATCAGGATCACCAAAATTTTCACCAAATTTAACTTCAAACCACCTTTTATAAATTAGCAAGTCACTTTATCAAAAACTCACAAAATCAGACTCTCTATTTTAACTTTACTATATTAAACTATTCCCCTCAAATCTAAAAAAAAAAAAAAACCTCCCCAAACTCCCCGCCTGGGGAGATGTTTGGTACAAAAGTCAAGTGGTGGCCACGTGTCAGGACCCCCACCGACCCTTCAGCCATTAACTTTGCTTCCCCCACTGACCTTTCGCCATGTGTCCCCCCTCCCTCTCTCCTCCTGCGCAGCACAGCAACCGGAAATGATAAAAAATTATTTGGTGCGTGAACAGTACCGCACCAAATTTGGTGCGGTACTGTAGCAAAAATGTTTTGATGAGTGAGAATAGGGAGGCTGATTTTGGTGGGTTTTTAAGGGATTGGCTCCCTATTTTAGCCAAAAAACTATTTTGGTCATCCTGATGGGGATGCTCTAAGGGGGTGTTCCACTAACAAATTTTTTTCAAAAATTAGTTTTTTTCAAAAATCAAGACTGATCATTTTCTCACAATACATCACATAAAAAAGTGTGAATACAAAAACAAAGCAGTTTTAAAACAAAACTCCTTTAGTGGAACACCCCTTAATTCGAGTCATACAAGTTGGTATTCAAATCAAAGTTTACTATTGGAACAGAAGATTAATGTTGACTAGTTGTTATGGTTTGACCCCATGCAATGAATTCTCTTTGATCACTCATACACTAGCTAGCTTGTTTTACATGTATTTTCATCCATCAATTCTCACACCACAAGCATATAATGCAAAGAATTCTCTTTGATCACTCATACACCACAAGCATATAATTAAATGGAAAGAAATGCACAGAGGAAGACCTTCACACCAAAAATTTCCCATTGGATAAAATTACGAACACTCCAATTCGCTGTAGACATCTACTGTGTTATATTTATACACTGCTATTTGTTTTCCAAACATATGTCAATTTAATCTTGAATTCAAACAAGTGATGTTAGATGATTTGCGTCCGAGCTGATGGAGTTTCAAGAGTACGTCGTAACTCAGATCATTTCACAAGGTCCCTTTGATATGACAGAATTTCGTCATTAGTAGGATGAGTCTTGAAAAAGTCAAGACGAGAATCTCCCAAGCGTAGAGAGTAAGCAGTTTTCTTGAACTCACTCCAAGTGAAGGGGTTGTAGAGAAATGGTTTTCGGGGTGAGACCAACTCTGGAAGAGGAGAGATCCATGCATTAAGAGGGGGAGCCCCAAAATACATCATCGACATTCTCGATTTTACTGAATTTGCAACCAATACTCGGTGTCTCACGCTCACAAACCTTCCATTCGTCATAGCCTAATTCATTGCCAACATGAATTAGTAATCAAGAGCTTGTGATTAGAAACAAAAACATTTTCCAAAATTCTACGACAAGAATGAAAAAAATACAAACACACCCCAAAAAATAAATAAATAAATCCTATATATGGACTTGTAGTTTTGAAAATATGAGTGTTCTAATTATTTTATAAACAAAAATTAATAAGCCCAACGATACTCTGATCAGGAATGAAGGAGTGATTTACAGTAGCACGAACCTGTAAAGCATCACCCACAAACACACAGAACTCAGAGGGGTCAGGAGGAACAGGGACCCATGAGCCATCCTGAGTACAAATTTGAAGGCCTTCAACATCGTTTGAGCGGAGGATGGTCAAGATCTGAGGGTCAGAATGCTCTCCAAATCCCATTTGAGGAGTAGTAGTTAGTTTTGGATTTGGAGATGTAGATAATATTGAGTAGTTTGGCTGCTGCTGCTGCTTGAGAGGAGGGTAGTGATTGAGCCTGAAGCAGGAGTCACTTTGGACATCTCTGATGAGCTTACTGAATACTGATTTGTTTTGGAACCCCAGGCCTTCACCCAATAGATCCAGAATCTCACACGCCACCTCCCTAACCGCTTCTATGTAATCATTCACTGCACAACTGCAAATTAAGCATTCCCAATTCCATTTCAAACAGTGTGTGATCATATATGGGAAAAAATAAAATACTAGTAGAAATTAAGTACCCAATGATGCATTAGGCCCTTTCTCTTTCTTTGCATCTCACTCTGGTGTGTTGTTTTATGTACCTATTACCACTAAATAAAATTCCTTTTTCAAGAATCATCGTTGGACGAAGCTGCAGGGTCCTTTTGCATGATAACTTTAATGTGTGGACATGAAAGTTCCATATAGTAGAATTAATACATTACATTTGTATTATTGAAATAATCCAACATGGCATTCAAATTGTTGTAAATGGCCTTTCACAAAATGCTAGAAATTAATATGATGTCAACTCTTTGTTAGTTTTTTTTTCCCTTTTTCTTTAATTTTATTTTAATCGGCAAAAGAAATTTTATAGATGAAACTTGATAAGGGTACATCAAGAAAAGGGAAGTGGCAACCACCAAGGATTGAATGACAGAAGAAAAAAAGGAAATAACAAAAAAGAAAAAACCAATCTTTGGTGAGAGTTAGTAAGAAGCTTCACAATTTGAAGCATAATGAGAGTGATGCATGCATGTAAAATACTAGTAATATTTCAGACTGAGCAATAGTTGAAAAGTATGAAAATGCTACAGATTGAAGATTCTTAATTTGTATGGAGATCGATCAATAAATAAAAAAAGCTTAATTCAGTTGTCAAGTTGAGAGGTACTCGAGAGAAGTCCCGGGGCCTAGCCAGCTAGATATCTCAGTTGGTAATCAAAAGGGTTTGACCTTTTGGCTGCCGTGTACAGATATCGTCGAAACCCACACTCAACCCTCTCATGTATCAAAAATGCTTCTTGTACAACTGTTTCAACTCTAATCATTTACAATTCATTCACATACACGTAGGGCCTATATCTATAATTGTGTGTGGACTCCACATGTATGTGAATGAATTGTAAATAATTGGAGCCGAAATGGTTGTACATGTAGCATTATTCCTGATACGACTAATTAATCTAATACCTAGCTAGCTACTAGTATGAGTTTTCCTTCTTTGGGTACTTTGTTTTCGGCCCACCAATCATGGACTCAAAGTAATCCCGGTTTAGGGGCGGGCGGGCGGGCGGGCGGGCGCACGTGTAACCTATCTAATTTCTAAATTGTGTTTCTTCCAACCTTGTGCTTTCATTGGCCCTTAATTAATTAGCTAAAATGTGACGCAAGGAATGACTTCACTACACAAAATTAATTCTAACTACAGGAAATTTCTAACTGATTTTTATTTTTATTTTTTATATATCTAACTCTCGGCAAATGAGTAATCATAATAAAAAGAGCATTCCATACAATTGATTAATATATCTCTTCATAAATTGATGATATTCTTTTTACCCAGAAAACTGCCTAAATTGATTAAGCTTGAAAGAGATACACGCGGTGTGGACAGATGGATGGATCGCTCAGATTATATATATACGTTTAGCAGTCTCCAAAAGAAATGGCAAAAGTCGATCTATGATGCTCTCCTTTTTTCTTTTTTCTTTTTTTACAAGTAAATGAACACGTTGCCTGAAAGTTCAGTGATCTCCTGCCGAATAGATCATCAACATTATTCCAATGGCACTATTGATTGTGCCATTTTAAATAATCTCAAGACTCCTCCTAAATTAAACTACTATTAGTATTATCTTGTTTATTTTTTTTTATTAAAAAGAGATCTATGATGTCTCCAGCTATCTCGTTATTTAATGGAACAAGGCATCAAGGACAATTAACTAATACATTCTACCACTTTCATTCGCAAAAAAGTAGAGTGTAGTAGTATATTATTTGATGGCCAAAGTACCCCGATCAAATTAATTCAATGTTCGAAATCTATTATTAAGGCAAAGGGATCATACATAGCAAGTATTACGGCTTCGTTCTTCAACAGATTTTTGTTTCATAAAATCTCACATTTTATGACACTCCAATCTCAATACATAAAATGTAAAAGTGATTTTATGAGATTTTCATAAAATCTAAAGGAAAACCACTACATTTTATCAGTTGGGAAAACAACCTCATTTTATCACTCTTCCATAAAATGTTCATTTTATATGAGATTTTTATAAAATATACCTAAAATCTATTGGAAAACAAGGCCGTAAATATACAATCAATGAATTTAAAATTCGATTAAAGAATTCATACGTACAAAAGTCATTGGTCAAACATGTCTGGCAATAAAATATTAGTTTCAAGTGGAAACACGGAGAAATAGATACCTGAAGTTGTTAGGGGAGGAGATAAGTTGGAATATGTCAGAAGAAATGGAGGTGCAGGAGTCATGAGGAGGGGGGTTGGTTGTGGGAAGAAGAAGATACTCAAGCTCACCCATATCGCCATTGAAGCCGATGCTTTTGCAACCATAACCAAAAGGACTAGTTGCTGCTCGCCCACCAGCTTGTTGCTTCTCGGACAGCGTTTTTGCGAAGAAACCATTCCCTTGATATTCCATTGTTGAAATAACCTCCTTTGGAACGCCGTGGTTCACCACCTTGAAGAAACCGTACTCTTCACACGCTTGCACAATCTTATGGGACAACGACGACCTGATCTCGTGATCATGATCATCGACACATGACAGATCGATTGTTGGAATATTTATATTTATTCCCACACCCAGCTGGGGGGGCGGCGATCTCTTCTTTTTGGTGGTACTGGTCCTTGTTAATATCGGAGTTGGTGGCACAACCACAACCATCCTAGCTTAGCTTCGAATTACTAAATTCTAGTACGTTATATTAAGTAAGGAGTAGAAGGGATGAAGGTGGAAATTAAAAGATTAATGTGAGAGAGAGAGAGAGACAGTAAAATAAACAGGATTAATGTTCCCCAAGTTTCAGGTTTGAAGGAGCTAGGGATCGTTCATGCTATATTTATAGGGGGAGAGAGCTCGAAAGCGAAAGACTTTTTATGCTTTTGGGGAATAACGAAAGAAATTTAGACTTCATTGCTTAAATGTTGACCAATCCTATTTGTCTTTTGAAGCCCAAATTAAAAAGAGTTGTTAATATAAAATATTATGTACTACGAGAAAACTGATTTTGGTAAAGGTACCAATCAATCTACGCCTGTGATGTAAAATATGTTCGCGTACACACGAGGCACCGCCGCACCAGAATAACACACAAGAGAGAGAGAGAGAGAGAGAGAGAGAGAGAATCTCATGTACGTATTGAAGAAGGTTGTGGGTGCTTCATAACTAGGGGAGTTTCTTTTTTTTTGCTTCTTGTTTTATCAAACAATAAGATGATAGTAATATGTTAGTAGTAGACAAGTAGTTTAGTTACTACGAGAGTCAACCTATAAGAGTCAAACCGTAGAAAAGGGAGGAGTCCAGTAGCCGATATGCAGAAATTATTAGGTACTCTTGATGCACTGTCACATACGTATTGCTATGCCTATAACCCTTGTTCATAATCTGTATGCTCATGTAAAACTCACGGTTATATTGCAGCGCCAACGCAATAACATAACCTGAGGTTTTTGAGACTGGGTCTGTGGTGTGGCCTGTAGGAATTTAGGGGCTACCTACCTAGCTGGAGCTAAAAAAATTGGGTGGTCTTGGGGCACCGCCACATAGTGCTCTAACTTCACGCATTTTTGTATGGCCACTTCTGAGTGTATGAACCCTACACAAATCCATGGTGTTGAGGAGTGCACCACAGGATTGTGCCCCAACCAAGGTTACTGAATAATTATGATGGAATTGTGCCTTGAATTTCCTCTTTTGGAGATTTCCTATTGTGTTTAGGATTTCCTATTATGTTTGGGATTTCCTATTGCGTTCGGGATTTCCTATTATGTTTAGACTTCTATGGTAATGCTTTGATTGTGTTTCTTATAAATAGGAGTCTTGTGGCCTCCTAAGGCTTTGGACTTCTTGAGTGAATCCCTTTGAAAGAGCCCCATGGGGTTTCCCGTAGTGTGTTAGGGTTTCTTCATCGTTCTATTGATAGTCTTTAGTTCATGGATTGGATATTAGGGTTTTGTGTGTCTCTATTGTATTTGTGAGACGTTTGATGCTCTGTAAGTAGCTCCTCAAAGAGATTTGTCCCTAGATATCTGTTGGGTGCTTCAACTGAGAGTTACGAGTATAGCCGGCTCTGTGTATTTCTCCATGTTCATAGCGAATCCCTCTCTTGCTCTTCACCCGTAAATCTTTGTGTCTCGTTTTCTTTGTTGATTTGTTATATTCTCATACTTCGAGTTTTGACACAGCAAATTAATCTCAGAGCTGAAGGGTTAGCCCACCCCACCTCTTTAATTGGGAATTTGCATCCCAAGTTTTTCCAATGACGTGTAATACTATCAGAAGGAGCTAGGACATGCACAATGCATATTGTATCTTTTGACTTATCACCCAGAAATTCAAATTTGGCCTGTAAATTAAAGGATTGAAAATGAGATTCCATTTTGGGGACCATATTCTGCAAAAGAGAAGAATTCAGCCGCAAATTCTAAATTGAAAATTGTGATTTATAGGTCGCCACAATTTTCCAAAAACAAATAATTAAAAAGTAGTTGTTTTTCAATGATCTGCACATGCATGCATAGAGCAAAGAAAATCCGTTGAACGTTGATATATATATATATATATATATATTTTAGTATAAAGTCTTTCGTTATACATTGATTAAATTAATAAGTGTCCATACACTTTTGCCGCAAAAAGAAGAGACCTACTAGAGACCATAGTACTAGTAGGTGTTCTTATCTTACTGTACTGAACAACCAATTCAGTTTCAAATGGTAACCAGATTGGCGATCGAGAACATGCATTGTGCTATTGGCTAGTTATAAATCGTATGCAAGAAACTATCAAATTTTGGATGTATTTTTTGATCCCCTCAACCCATGGTGAAACCGCCTGTGGTTTAACGGGCATAATGGAAATAAAGACAAGAGACCTCGGAAAGGGTCAAAGAACGCTAGAAAAGTCAGTGCTGATCTCGGACCGAGTCTTAACAGCCAGGACAACTAGATTTCGGCAAGATCATTCGCAGTTCCAAGCACAAGCTCGATCAATGACAGGTCGTACATAGTTCTAGGTCCCAAAAAGTCCCGAGGTCTCGGCAATCAATAGCTCCCATCCAAGGTCATTTCCGACTGTTAAAATCGGGCAAAGTTGTCGCTAACGGTCTTCTCTTTTGCAATTAATAGATAAAAGGAGGAAAATTCTTTTATTCTAAACAAGAGCTCAAAGGTTAATACTGGAGTAATTCCTATGAAATAGAGAGAGAGTCATAAAGCCGGCCTCCATACATGTTCGTTAATCCAAAAAATAAATAAATAAATAAAATCCTCTAATGGTCGGTGTGTGTACTTTGACTTTTGATGACATGAAGAATCAAGGATGATTGATAGTAATTCACATCGAATTTAATATCACTAGAGCACATGCAAATCGATCGGTGAGAAAAATAATTCTGGGAATTGATAAACTTTAGGAGATTGTTAATTAGGGCAGTTGTGCAAAAAAGTCGTTAACATGTGGGGAAGTGTTTACAACAGGAATACCTACCTAATCAAACACCTTAATTTAGGAAAGGATGTTCCCTAAAACGCGGACACATTTCTCCTTTACTTTCATGGACAAGGCAATTAAAGCCCGGGTCGGCCATGTCAAATCCCAAAATTACAACAACCAAAAAACATACTCCTAACCTAGAAAAAGGACGCAGTAGTAGTATTCTACATTCGTTTCAAAATTATTTGGTGGGTCCTATCCTAACTCCTAGCTAGTTGTCCTCGCTTGGCACAACAAGTCTCTGCATAATTTGTATGCTGACTGCTTTCCAAACATATACACTAAAAATTAGATGTACCTGCACTGCATATAGTGATTGATGCCCAAAGGGAATATGCATTTTTGTCACAAATTTATTTGGTTGTTACTCTGTCTCTGGTGTGTAATGTGGTTGTTACTCTACGTTTCTTCTCTAATACTAGTATTCTGAGAGGCCGGGGTTTGTATTCTTTAAACAAATTTACAACTAACAAACCCACAACTTGAAAGTCTGTCTTTGGTTGGTGAGGTCTTCAGTTAATTCAACTTTCACAAGGGAAACAAAATCTATAGATTTGCTTTGTTATTGTTGCACTTGTCAAAGATGTGTTACTAAAAAAGCTTTACACAGTTGAATCTCAATTTGAATGAAATATCTACATACGCATATTATCTTTTGAGTTTTGACTACCTACAAAGGAAACCAAATGGAGGGATATATTGGTGATGCATAGGTATGAAAAAACAAATCCAACGGCACATGTTATATCTACAAACAATTCAGACACAACACATGGACTAGGAGCCAATTCAGTTTGTCAATCTTGCTATATTTAAACAAATGCATTCATCGTCTAAGAAACGGAGATAAAAATTTAAATGAAGACATTTGCCGTTCGGATTTCTAACTCCTATAAATTAAAAAAAGTGACACAACCGAAGAATAGACATGCAACTTCCATTGTCCCAGCCCCTAAAAGTAATTATATAGTGGTCTTGGGTCACATACACTTGGTACTGGCCTCACATAAGTGTGACGTGGAGATGGATGCTTGGGCACCACAACCCAAACAGCACCCAATTATTTTTCCAGTCCCTAGACAGTAGACATTCTACACCAAAGAAGCACAAGAGCACAGATGATCATGAAGAGGAGATTAATAACTATTTACCCAACAACAAAAAAATGACAATAACTAAAAAGATTTACTGGAAAACATATTCAATCAACCTACAAAGCATCAACACTGCTTGAGATTGCTGTATCTATGTCTGTAGCATGCATATACCTTCGGTCGATAATGCGTTAGATAGGAGTCCTAACATAAAATATTTACTGGCTTCCATGTAGGGCTGCATAGCTTAAAACGTTATTTAAAAGAAATTTTCTGTATCCCCAACCGTGTGTCGTGTCCTTTATCCGTATCCTTGTCTCCGCTGTGTCCAAATCGTGCTACATAACAATCCACTAATAGAGAAGTGCACATACTCCTTTATTTGAGTGTGGCATGCAAGCATGACTGTGTGGACCAAGTCTTAATTTTTCTACTTAATCTTGTAATTACAACTTACTCAAATAAATATCAAAAAAATAGAAAACAAAAACAACAAGAAGAGAATATGTACCGTGATCTTTAGACCAATAAACATATAGTTGGATCTGATTGAGGGTTTGGAGCTTCTGATTATCTTCAAATCCAAGCAACTACTAAACACACACAATCGATCATATTACATTGTTATCTCCTGACTTATTCTGTTAACTATCAAGTCATCACCTACATGTGCCCCAACACGGAAAACGCATTTGACAATTGAATGATTTCAGACTTGAATAATATAAAATGGGTAGTGAGTAGGGACATTAATCGGTGGAAGAGGGAAAGACAGACATCGTACTAGCGTATACAGCACTTCTGATTTGGGATGAGTACTGAACATGGGATGGATCCTTGTGTGGGACAATATGGTTAAAACCTGACATAGGTTTTGATTTTTGAATTGATGCTTGGGGCAGGCTGGTCTCTATTTGTCCATGTTTTTTTGTTCGCATTGTTGTACCCAGTGCACGTGTCTCTCCCAAAAACAAAAAGAGGTTTAGACAATATCTTAACCAATATGCCTCTTTTTTTTATCAACACCTTTATGCCTTCGATATCCACAGTTATAGCAAACGAAGATGATGAAGCACACAATAACTTTGAAGAACATGCATAACACAATAGATTCTCCAACAGGACCATGACCATGTCTTTTAGCTTCTATTAATCATTTTTTACATGTTTGAACCTTGGATGCTTGCCTGTTTGGAAATCATTTGCGATACAAGGAGGCAGAGGGATCATCTTATTGTGACAGTTCTTTTCCTGAAACTGCATGTATGCTACTAGGTTATAAATTTGCTTAGATCCTGTTTGTAAATAGCATATGTATACACACTAGCCTCCTCAACTACTCAAATTGTTTTTTTGCATAAGATGCTCTGGAAGTTATAGACATTTGGTTCTACACGCTAAGCCGATGCATGCAGAAGCCAAAAAATAAATAGCGTTTGCAGCATGGTGTTGATCAGGACCTCATATGCATCATTCAACACCTTAAGTTCTGGAGAATTGTTGTTTTAGGTGACAAGGGAAATTCAAATATTTGCTATCTTCCCTTTTGTCATATTTAGATCTGTGGATGAGATCGGTAGGTTTGTTATGCAGTTAAGTTGAATGACAAATGAGATTTCAGGGGAAAGAGCTGGTAAAAGGGACAAGAAGCATAAGCTACACAAATAATCATCCATTTTGCCTATTTCACATACATTAATAAATTATATTTGCTGCTTCTTTTTCTTCCTATTGTCGATTAATTGGAACCTCAACAATTTTGGCTTGAAGGCATTTGGAAGGTTGTCAGAACCTCCATCATCACCAGCTTGGTCTAACACGCCTTGGTAATTGAAGGCATCAGGCTTCAGATAGAAAACAAGGCAAATGTGTTTTTTTTGATGCTCCAACTGAAAGACATATATTGGATGTCGTAGTTGGACATATTTTCTTTGCTTGCATGTGCAAAGGATTCACGGTATACAGATCAAGCAGCAACTTCCTATCAACATTAGCCAAAGTCTTTCTGCGGGCTGAACTTAAAGAGCCAAGTTTCAGGCAGCATAATAGGTCCTAACTAGGGCATGAATGAATGTAGTTTTACCAGAAAACCTAAGATTAGTTCACAGGCCTCAGAACATATAGGATTCATTGAATTCAACTTTATCGAGTGAAAAAATTCTGAATAGCATGAAATGTTCTACGTTCTCCACCACTGCCAACTTAAAAAGTTGCCTTCCACCAGATAACAAAATTTCACTCGACCAATGATTTAATATTTGGGAGATTTCATGTCTCTGCCAAACAAAACCAGATAAATGGTGCAAAGACTTGCCCACCAAACACCAGCAAGCAAGGGAATTGAGGTTTGAGCAACACATAAGAAGTGAATTTTGTGGTCGAGCAGTACAAGCCTTTGTTGACAAAGGGACTGTAAATTGTGGATACAGGATATTCGTATTAGTATAGACGTTGAGAGATTTAAACAGAATTCCACGACGGTGCTTAAACTATCACCCATCTCATGAAGAATGTTCAACAAAATCCATGTTACCTTCTTCCGTCAGCTTCCAAGATTCAGAGCAGCCTAACCAGATAGCACAACATTTGTTATGTCTGGAAACTTCTCCTTGATCGCTGCTTTAATTCCTGATCCAATGGACTCAGGCCCAATATACTTTACAAGGCAATCTGCACCCTCCACAGATAATACTTCTACACTACCACCGTAGTTCTTAATGGCTGGTCTCAATATGTCAAGATGTCCATTGACCGCCTACATTTGTTCATCAGGAAATTCAAGTCACTTAACATTCCCCCGCAGCTCATCACATCCTCGCTAACTAGGGTTGGGAAAAAACTCACCTCGACCGTTGTTTCTCTTATTTGTTCATCGTCTACTTGGCGAATATCCTTGACTGCATCTCCAAATTTTTCCTTCAGTACCTTTTCAATTCCCATCTTCATTGTTGTCGTTGAGCTAGGACAGCTACCACATGCTCCTGTTTTCCATTTACCATCGAAGACTTAGCCGGTCATGACAAAAAAATGCATTTGCTATACCCAAAAATCTTCAAAACAAACATCAAGCAGTGCAAATACAATATACACACTGACGCAAGCAAGGTGATGACAGGGAGGAGTGAAGAGTAAAGAGAGGTGCAAAGCTCCCAGGAGGGTTTAAAGTAACTGAAGGTAGCATATTCCTTTAAGTTTAAGAGAGTTTTAGTGTGCATGCGTAATAAGCCTTGTGTGTTTATGCAAAAGCTCTTAAATGTCAAATGACAAAGCTCTTAATCCTAGAAACATTGTCCAGAAAACAGTGGTAGTAATATTAAGGACCAGTCAGACAATGAGAAAATACAAATGTTCTCAAGTTTAGACCAGTCACCCCAACCTTATCAGCATCAAGCTTCAGCCGTTTCGAATTGGTACAGAACAAGAAGTTCAGCAATCATTCACATGTCATCTTACAGCAATCACAGTAGATGAGGTGAAATGTGGTAAACACTACATACGAAGTTACAAACAAATTCAAAGAATGAAGCTTTAAGTATGCCTCATTTTGCTTATTGTATGCTCTGATTTTAGTATGTGTTCATAGAAATGGTAAATATTTCAAATACTTTCAATTTCATCAAAAACGGTGTCGTGCTGTCTCATGAAATTCATCATCTATACAAGGATGCTTCGTCTGCAAGCATTGTGATACTCGTAGACTGTAGTAAGTTGGAAGTTAAAAACGCATGCCAGTTATATTCTTCCTCTTTTGTTCTTCATTGGCTCTGAGGTATGGGATCTAAAAGGCACCACATAGAGGCACTTAAATCACCGTAGTAGTGATCATGTTTGACACACTTTATAAACAAATTCTGTTCACAGATGTATCAGAACATGAAAAGAGGACTCAAACTTTTGTTTGGTTACTGGTTCTTCAAAACTGTTTTCTAAAACATCTGTTTTTTTTTTTTTTCCAGGAAAGATCTAAAAGCCGTCCTCTATTTCTGATTTCCCTCAATGGAAAACAGGATTCTTGAATTCTACCAAACATAGTAAAAAAAAAAAAAAAAAAAAGATTCCTAAGACCATCTCCACCCATTAAATAAAATATGGGTAAAAAGTTTTGTTTGCTCAAATTTTAGGCTAAACTTCATCATTGGCGTAACTTCAAATTAGCCTCCACAAAATGACCTTAAAATTTTCAATTATAAGAAAAATGCTACACAGACCCTTTGATCAAATAGTGGGAATTGAGTTGGATGAAAATAAAGGTATCTGAAGTCCAATAAGATTGTATGTAACCGCCACTTCATAGAGACCTTAATTGAAGAGCAGGTCCTGATAGTAAATAAATAAATAGAAAAAAAGAAAAAAAAAAAAAAGAAAAGAAAAGAAAGATAACACAGAGCATAAAAACATGAAAGAAGAAGAGGACAAGTAACAAGACCTTGTAGTTTGAGAGAGATGACACCGTCGTCGACGGAGACGACGTCGACGTTCCCACCATCGGCGATGAGGTAAGGGCGTACGTCCTCCAGCACCATATCCACGTTCTGAGGAGTGAGTTCGAATATCTTAGACGAGTACAGCCCCGGAGGAGCAGGAGAACCACTGCCTCCTGAGGCAGAGGCTTTGACTGCCCCCAGGCTGCCCAATCTCTGTATTTGATACACAGATCTGCGTCTTTCGAAGGACACCAAAGATGGAGATTTGTTAGGATTAGGGATATTGGGGATAGGAGGGAGGGATTGATTTCTGGACACCCCAGTTGCTGCTAATAGATGGAGGGAAACCATCGCTGTGTGTAGACGGGTGAGCAGAGAGAGAGCGAGAGTGGAAAGCAGATTCTCCCTTCCACTGCCATTTACGCGGGTGGGAATCAACTACCGGCACACAGGTCGCACGCGAAAACTATACTTTGCCTCCTTAAAGTTTTCGTCATTTCCACTTTACTTCTTTCATTAGCAATTTCATCCTTGATTATCCAATTAGGCTCCGTTTGTTTCGCGTAAAATATTTGGTAATTGATATTCACATCTCAAATTGTTATCTACACCCCTTTTTGTCTTTTAGTGAGATTTTTACACATAAAAATTTCACTAGAAGACAAAAAAGAGTGTTGATAACAATTTTGGGGGTGTGGAAATCACTCCCCAAAATATTTTTCCGGTAAAACTTTATACTTTTTGAATATTTGGTTGAATGATTCACAGGTAATATATATATTTTCCTAGTATCCATTAAAGAAGTTATCAGTTGTTGGACTAGTCTCACCAACTTTCTTAGACTCGGGGTGGATCGGGAATTGTGTGGAGGAATTAGACTTTGTCTCTTTAACATTTGGTCTAGATTTTTGGCATTTGAGCGAAATGGATCTACAATAATTAATGTTGAATACAACAATCTTTTTCTGCTGCTTGCATGAAAATCATCCATCCAAAAACGACCCATTTTAATTGGCACTAAACATCCCTTATAAACCAGGAAAATATCACAATAAACATTTCTTGCATGCAAACCACCCATTTTAATTGGCACTAAACATCCCTTATAAACCAGGAAAATATTGTTCATATTAGTGTGATTGCGATTCTATTACCAGATTTGCTCATAAGGAAACTATCACCAATAATAATCTTGCATATTTTTTCTCCACAGTATGCAAATTTGTGAAAAGTACTGACAACTTGACTAGGAACAATAATTGGAGGACACAACCTTTACTCGTAACATATTATTTCTTGTTCTACTATCAGTTTTCAAAATCATTGAGGGCGTTTGCAAGACATTCCATGGAAGCGGGATCCATTTTGTAGGCTGGAAGGAAACAAGAAGCACAAAATATTTGACCTTTTTTTGCAAAATTACTCATTTCCAGTGAATAAAGATAGTAACCTAAATTTTTAAAATGGAAAATATTACCTTCAGAATATCAAATTTGAGCTCCCAATTTTTTGTTGAAAAGGTTGCTTGCTTGATATTGTTAGAACTTAATCGTTGAGATGAATTGAACCTCTCTCTCTCTCTCTCTCTCTCTCTCTCTCTCTCTCTCTCTCTCAGTCTTCTTCTTCTTCTTATTCTTTTGATGGTTTAAAGAAAATGATGAATCAGAAGAATAAAACCAAAAAAGGAAGGGATTGATGTTAACTCTGATACCTAAGTTGATGTAAGAAGAGAAAATAAAATGATAAATAAAGATAAATCCTAAGGAATCTGCACCTAAGGAACCCTAGAAATCCGCAATTAGGGAATGTAATGACATCCACACCAATACAAAATAGAAATTCACTTTATATCATAACTGTTTCATATAATAAATGAAGAGTTCTTTAAATAGGCTCCTCCAAAAGGTAGCAACAAGATAAATAAGGTATCAAAAAGATAAAGACTACCATGACAACATTATTTAAAGGGAAAATGTCACACCCTCGATTTTCAACATAATAAGATAAGCATTTCTCGTAAACGAAATTATATAAGGACCACACATTCATTTCCAAATTATCTCACCAGGACCTTCCAATATCCATCCATGCCGTAAAATCTAGTGGATACCCATATTCCATAATAAGACATAAATAAAAGTGTTAAGTCATTACATTTGTCCAAGTTAAAGGAGGTCAAATGAGTTACACGTTCATCTACCCAAAATAAAGTTCACAAGATGATCAAATAACTCTTTCCTTGCATGCTTTCAAAAGATGCAACACACTGCATGCACTCCACTTCATGTTCCTTGACGTATACCTGAAAATGATAGGGTGAGCCTGTAAGGACCGGTGTTTTTAAATGATTTTCTAAAAATAATATTGGGAAAATGTGAGAAATGTTTTAAAATTTAAAGTGGGGTCAATGTGAGTTTAGTAATTGCATTTGGGTGTTTTTTAAACACATTTGTGGGGGCTGATTTTTTTTTTCTTCCAAATAAACACTCCTCTCTCTCTCTCTCTCTCTCTCTCTCTCTCTCTCTCTCTCTCTCTCTCTCTCTCTCGGGCCGGCTGCCCCTTTTTCTCTCCCCTCTCCATTTTTCCTTCATCTCTCTTACCAAATCTACCTCCTACCTCCACCTCTTCAAGATCCAACCTCAAATCCTTCCACTACATGTGATTTGGAGTCAAGGACTCCGTGGTTTCACATGGAGCAAGCATTTTTTGGTTGGAATGCATTGGCTCTCAAATCCTCCTAACTTTTAGTATTCTCCACTAAAATAGGTTTTCTTCCTATTTTGATCTTGATCTATTAAATTATTTTTTGAATTGCTCAATTGGTAGTTGATTTACTCTCCCTCCGTATTTATTTGTTGTTTGACATCTCAAATTTGGGTTTAAATCATCAAAATATGACTTGGGTTGAAATTCCACACCTAAAAGGGTGAAAATCTGTATTTGTTGAGAGCCCAGAATCTGCCCCGACCACCCGGGTAGGATTGGGGGCAGCTCAGGTGGAAAATCCAGCAACCACCGCTTCATCTGGTTTCATCCCGGTAGGTTCGTTCCTTTATGCCCGTTTGGTCCCCGATCGCTCATATCTTCTTATAATCGACCATTGGCATCAAGATAACCTTCGAATTCACTTTGAAGTCTTTAAAATAAGATTACGACACATGATTTTATTGAACACTTTGTTATACGTATCGGACACACACCAAATTGAGTCGGTTTGACAAATTTGATGATATTTGTGACAATTGGAACAGAATGTGAAGTTTGGTTATGATTTAGTGAATGAGACGTGCTTTAATGTTCTAAAATGGGAATTGGGACAAGATATAAATTGATGCACTGGGCCACCACTCGGTGAATCGCTAGGAAGGGTTCCATGAGGCCCGAAGGACTCGGACATGGGTTCCACGAGGTCCGAAAGACTCGGACATGGGTTCCACGAGGCCCGAAAGACTTGAAGAAGATTTCAACATCCTCAAGCTTGAAATTGATGAACTGGTGAGATTGATAGCTTAAAGTATGAAAGTGGTTATACGTGGATACTTATGAGATACGTGAATGCTCGGGGACACAATCGGATAGTTCATGGACATGGTTTGACACGTTGCGGTCACCTGTGGGTAACATATGGACACTTGGCTTTATTTTTCCTATCTTTGGACATTACATGGATACTTTTTTTGACACTTAGGGTATTTTTGGACACTTATATATTTCATTGGATACTTGGGTATTTTGCGGGCAATGAGCACTTGTTTTAGTCATTCATGTCATACTTTGCTCATTTCACTCATGGTATTGAACTGTGCACATCATTCTTTATACACCTAGCATTAGTAGAGTATTTTCCTAATGGGCTAGTGAGTTCACCCTATCATTTTCAGGTAATCGGCAAGGAGCATGAGATGGATGCTTGGATGTGAATGCATGGTTTGAAGCATACATAAATCATGGAGTTATCTTGTCATCTTGATAATTAATATTTTTAGAAGGCGATTTTGTAACTTTAATTTTCTTAAATCTCTTGTCAATTTCGAGCTATGTAATAACATTAAACCCTTTTGATACTTATGTACTTGAGTTTGGGTATTCGTTGACTAGTGACACGTTGAACTTGACTTTGGAATTGGATATTTGATTTTGACTTTTCAACGGATACATGTACGACTTTGATCTATCCTACATGAATTTTATATGAATTTCGATTATTAAATGAGGGCGTGACAGAGCCACACTCCTAGTAGAAATTTCTTCCAGCATTGCTAAATGCAAATGGAATGACATGTGCATTCAGAGTATAGCGAAATATAAGGTAATCAACGAGGGAAGGACATCAAGAAATGACCAAGTTTAAAATCAAACTATCTTCGTGTTCACAAAACCTCTTTTCGTTAATGAAATTCCTTTTTTTTTTCTTGGTAAAGTCCAATGTGTCCATGTAAACATTTCACCCAGTTTCCTCTTTCATTCCAAAATCCATAGTTATTCACATTTTCAAAACTGGGAATTTTGGGTTCCGTGTCCCCTTCTGAGATTCTTGGGCCTCGTTATCCCTGCTGAGCATTCGGGATGTCTCGCTATGATCTCATCACCCTCTGCCGATATTCATGGGCCTCGTTACCCTTGCCTAGGGGTACACCGAATGGTAGCCCTAGTAATAACATTCCAACATTTGACCAATTACTTCTCAAATTTTCTCAAAATAATCAAGCGCCCCTCCATTTTCAATTGTGTCCATGAATACTTCATACAATAACGCTACGTGTCAAATTAAAGCTCATAAATGTCGTATCCATTTTTTTTTTTTTTTTGCAAACTTTTATCACAATGGTGTGTGCAATCCCATTTGAAATATAGCTACTTTTAAAGACTCATATGGTGGAAACCCCGAGTATCACGAAGAAACAATGCACACAAGAGTTAAACGATTGCCAATGGAGAGTCCTGATCAAAAAACAATGACCGGGGTGAAATCTGTCAAAACTGTCCGAACGGTTGGGGTACCCTGTCCGGACGAAAAATGTAGGGAGCCAATACGCGCACAATAGTTACAGAACTTCACAGGGGTCTCAACCAAAACTCATGGAAACAAGATTAAAGCATGTCATTCTCAACAAAACTAACCCCAAACACTAAATCATTAATGGATTACAACCAAATCAAGGAAAATACAACCAAGAGCAAGGATCAAGCATTGACTAATTTGTTTGAACACCAAGAACATGGGTTTCATGGGTACCAACTAAATCATGAAATCAATGATCATGGCTTGGGATATATTCTACCAATCAACCATTAACACCTAGAAATAGGAGAAGTAGATCCCTACCTCTAGTGTTTGACCTCAAATCTAGCTCCTAGCAAAACCCTAGCTCTCCAAAAATTAAAAACCCACCGAATACGACTCCATCGAGCTTCTACACGCAAATAACTGGGCTAGATGGCGTGGGTACGAAGGATATATGGTGGAACTATGTAGGTTTAGTGTGTGGGTGAGAGATTTTGATGGGAGAGAGAGAGAGAGAGACGGCAGTTTGAGAGGGGAGGGGAAAATGATATTTTCTCCTAACTTTCTCCTTTTATAGTGTAAATCACAACACACACACCCTCCCATTACAAACATGCTACAAATAAGTCCAAAACTACGTGTCTTCTCCCATTAAACCCATATATTTCAGAATTTTCACATTTTTGCACAAATCCCAACTTTTTTTTTTGAAAAAAAAAAACTTCTAAGATTGCGAGTCTTTACAATAAATCCTAAAATAACAATTAGAACTACTAGATAATTATCCTTACAATCAATAACAATTACGTACATAAACATCCCCCAAAATCAACCACGAATAATCTATCCTCATCTTTATCAGGTGGCATGGGTTAAATAACGGACATTATCATCATCTGATGGTGGTCAAGTCATATGGAACTAGGGAAAGGCCACCCATCGGTGGAAGGAATAGACTTGTTATGGAGCTAACGTATTGTAACATTATCATTCAAGGCATATCAAGAGTCCTATGAAACATGAACTATGGTATAGTTGTGGAGTACAGATTTGTGTCTATGCTTGAGATTGATGATGCAACCTACAAATCCAAACCATACTAACAACCTGTTGTTTTATATTACATGAAAACTCACTCAAAATATATAGAGAATGAAGGATGGAGAGAAGAAGAAGAAATCGGAGAAACCTATCTAGTTCACTAAGTTCCTTGAAACCACAAGGAGAACATAAGAGAAAAGAAGAAAGGGGGAGAAAATAGTAGAAACTCTACGTACCTTGATTCGAATAAGGAGAACATTGAGCGAAAGAAAAGAGGAGCGAAAACAAATGAGTTCGGATTTCAATATGCATTTCACGGTTTATAATACACTTTCACGGTATTAATACACATTCCTCGGATATCGATACACCTTTTACACATTATCCTCCATTAGGTTGGCATTTTTCAAAAGTTAAAGGCATCCAAAGTGAGCTCCTAAAATAGCTCATAGGCGAGGCTCCTAATATTTGGCAACTTATTTGCTCAACTGCTCATAGAAGCTCTTAAGGATAGCTCATTAGCATGACTCCTACCACATTAGCTAAGTTTATGGAAGGAGTTGGGAGTGAGGAGAAGAGAGAGAAAGAGAGAAGGAGAAGATGGAGGGGGGAATGGAGGAGTCCTCTTAAATTTGTGTGCTTAAATAATCTCTAGGACGTAGTTCAGGAGCCAATTTAGAAGTCCATCGAAGTACTCTCACATTCTTAAATTAGCAAATTAGTAAGTGGACCTCATTTTTTCTTATTTGTGTACTTTAAAAGTCATTTTAGGGCACTTTCACATGTTACCCTAGGATTTTAGGCATTTTCATAGGGTACTCTAGGGTTTAGGTTTAGACACTTTCATAGGGTATCCAAGGGTTTGGGTTTTAGGGTGCACTTTCCTATTATAGGGTTTTAGTGGTTTAGACACTTTCATAAGGTACCCTAGGACTTAAGTTTAGGCACTTTCATAGGGTACCCCAAGATTTAAGCACTTTCATACGATTTGGGAAGTTGAGGAGAGAGATAAATTATTTCCATGTGGGGTGGAGAGAGAGAGAGAGAGAGAGAGAGAGTGTGTGTGTGTGTGTGTGTGTGAACCTAGTTGTACCTGCACGTGCAATCCAGAAAGCGGGATGTACCTGGGCGTAAATAGTTGAAGTGGGCTATATCGACCTACCATTCTCTCTTTTAGGAACTTTAGGGAGCTCACTGTGGATACCTAAAGGAGAAAGAAGTTTTAGCGGTAGTACTCCCTCCATCCCTAATTTTTGGTCCAAAAAATATTCCCAATTGAAAAGTAATGAGTAAAACGGAATGAGTTTACTTTTTTACCCTTATTCTTTGAAATGATTCAAATGAAGTATATGCAATGATGATGTTTTGAAAGGTAAAAGGAAAAAAGAAAAAAATATGACAAATGTAATAATAATGTTTCTCTGATAAGTTGGAATATTAACGAAGGGAGTAGTTAGTGTTAACATCTGTCCATTACCCACTTATGTCAGGTAATTAATACGTCGGGCACCTATAAATGTAATCTATCCCAATCACTCTCTGGGTCTCTAGCTTGCAATAGCTATTTGGGTTCTGGGTTTTCCTAATTAAAGGATAAATAATCAATCGGAAATGGGAAAGGAGGAGGAGGAGGAGGAGTGGTTCAAGAGAGGAGCTGAGGTGGAAGTGAGCTTCAACGAACAGGGTTTCAGGGGGTCATGGTACACCGGCACTGTCCTTCGAACAGTCTCGAAGAAGAACAAGAAGATATTCATCGAGTTCGATACCCTCAAGGCAGATGACAAGAAGTGCTCCAAACCTCTTAGACAATTCGTAGACGTTGTAGACGTTAGGCCTGTGGCGCCTCGAGAGCTCACCCGAAGCTTCAACCTCAGCGATCTGGTCGACGCCTTCCACAATGACGGTTGGTGGGAAGGTACTATCACACATGTCCTACATAATTCCATCTACTCCGTTTTCTTCAGAAGTTCAAGGGAGCAGATTGAGTTTCACGAGTCGGATCTGCGCTTGCACCGTGAGTGGGACCATGGCAACTGGAAACCCCCTTTGGAACCACCACCACAACACCTACTAGATCAGCAGCAAGCTACCCTCACCCGCCCATCTTAATTAATTAGTTGCCGCCGGCCCCCAGCAGGTCTCTCTCTCTCTCTCTCTCTCTCTCTCTCTCTCTCTCTCTCTCTCTCTCTCTCTCTCTCTCTCTCTCTCTCTCAGTCGTTCTTTTGTTTCGTGGTTTGATTGGCGAGATTATATTGTTATAACAAGGATAGGTACCCTCAGGGCCCCCCCAAGAGTGTTGTTGCCCTCTGCAATTGGAAATAGAAAACAAAGAGAGGAAAAATTATAAGGAAATACTTCCTGCAATTAATTGTATATGTAATTTCTAGCCATTTCTGTCGGAGATGGCTAGGAATATCCCTCATAAAGCGGAGATTTAGTATCTGGATTGTTCCTCCTGGCTCCTACTGATACCTCATGGTTGTCTGGGGTGCGCAGAATACAGGATCTACACATGCCTAGGGTTTAGTCAGCTGCTCGCAATCATCTAGACACCTTGTTAGCCCAAACAAAAAACGAATATGGATTTAATGTGTTGAATGATTTAGAAAGGAAAATTATGTGTTTAAACACCTTGTTGGGAGTCTAATCCGCCTGAAGTCCTTCCCGTGTGCACATTGGTTCAATCCATTGGCAAGTATCCACAGAGTCCACCACATCATCTGGACCCAATATACATTGAATGATCCATATCCACTTAAAAGACTAAGTCTTATAAGCGATGAGCCATCCAATTGTATATTAAGGTCTAACCCTTTTTCTATTTGTTCGATGTGGGACTCATCCTTCACAACACAAATGTTCCCAACACAACCCCAGCTGTGCATATCTCACTATGAACATTCGCAGTTTGTGTTGTATTGCTACTCTTTTTGCTGGTGCCTGGTGGTCCTATGTTAAGAGTAGAGGGCAGTATGAATGCTTCGAACTTTGAGTACCTTGTCTTTGCCATGCATGCCAAAATAGGATAGTAGAATTTTTGTCAATTAGTTTGTCGTGATTGATTTGGCTCTACTGGACATGTGCTCTGATCAAGAGTGCTTAAGAAACCATGTTTGAGGCTAGGACTAGATGCAAGGCCATCCTTATCTATTATGTATAAAAGAAAGGAATTCGATAGTTTTCATGGCAGGTGAGGTGAAACAAGCTAACTTATATGGGGTGGTAGTAGTATAGGCATGGTGTATGGATATACATTGAATGATCCATATCCACTTAAAACGCCGAGTCTTATAAGTGGTGAGCCATCCAATTGTATATTAAGGCCCAAACCGCTATGTAGGCATTCCGGTCTATCTCTTATCTTGGTCTTGGACAATTGGCCCAATACTTTCAGCCCATGAGTGTGCTAAGGCTTAGCACACTCTGGGTCTCTTTTCATCGAACCGACCCATAACCTTGTGTGGATTTGTCCCACTACAACAGGCACGGTGTATGGAAGTATTGTTCTTCCCTTTTCATGACTGGCAACCTATGGTTGGCAAAGTTTTAATTGACAGTGACTGATCTAGTTGTATTATGTCATTACCTGTAGAAACATCTGGTATTGTGAGGAAAACTAAAGGTAGTAAGGTTATATCACCATCATAGCAGAATAACTGATTGCCTTTATAGGCAGTAGTGTTGGAAATTAAAGGGGACGCACAAGTTCCAGAGAGGTTGAGTGATGGAAGATGAATGCATAAACTTGCGATGTTAGATTCCACTTTCTTGAAATTATGTGGGTATACGAGGTAAGCATAGGATTTAAAAATGTACCATATCGATAGTCGATACCTTCCTATGTGGATGTAATTTCTTGGAGTACATAAACCACACTTAACATGAATGTAGATAGTCAAGACTTTTCATAATTCGGCAGGTAGAAAATCTTTAAATGATTTTTACTGGCGACATTTGTTTTCCTTGCTGACGAGGGTGTCTGGGGTTTCGTCCCAACTAATCCCAGGGGGTGTGTAGCTCCCACCCGACATGTACGAAGCATATCAGCTGTAAGTCCTATAGGTAGTCTTAGGAGGAGTGAGCAATGGAATATCTAATCATTTCCCATTGTTTCGTTTGATTGGCAATATTATTTACTACTCCGCTTTTTATGTCTGCATTATTCCCCGCTTTGATTCAAGTCACGCATCTATTGGAGCAGGTTGCCTGGGAAGCATTTCTGGCGTATACTGGTACTTCTTCCATTGTTGTGAAGTCTGTCTTGAAATATCATAATGTGGTTTTTCTTTACAAGTGCTGGTAGAGAAGACAAGAAATTTATCTATATCGCACTGAAGTATGCGCGACTTCCGAGGCTAATTGCCCTATGGAGTGATGAAAGCTGATTTTTGCACACTCTTGTATCTATGGATTAAATGTCGCGTTTTGATTTTGCATTATTTGGTAGCTCATATTTTTTTTTTTTCCCTTCTTCCGAGTCTATTTGTATTTGTATGCGGGTACTGATGACAACATTACTTATGACTCTTTGCACTATAGTAGTAGTTAGATGAGGATAGCTGTTTCAAATTTCAAAGGAACACATGATCATGATTTTGTGCATCATTATCCGGCATTCAAATATCCAAGATAACATTTTGATCTTGAAAAGAACGAACTGACCAAATAACCTTTGCATGATTTCTGATTAGGCTATACTATATTGTTTCGTGTCACATAATTATTTGCCTGAAATGACGTTCATCAAGTTAACCAACTATTGATCTGAATTTATATCCCTGCATTATGAGCAAACTATGTTGAGTAACATGAGATCGTAAGTCTGGTCATAACTCAACTGAGAGAAAGTTGCACGAAGATGAATGTGGAATAGAGTAGTACATCGCCGTTTATACGCCTCGCTATATGATGGTCCAACGTATTGAACAATGATCTCCAATAACCTAGTCATAATATTACTGCTGCACCTAACTCAGCCTCTTTGTAAAGTGATGATTTAGGGTTTGTGGTGGTCCAGGTTTAGCGTTGCATCTAACATTTGCTGGTTTTGGTTGAAGTGGGCCACAGACTCATGATTAAACCCTCCTACAATCCTCTTACTTTGATAATTGGAGTAAATTTTGTGCCATTTTTAGAAATGTTCTCATCTAGTAAAAGCGAGAATTATATAATAAGGAAAATATTCTCTTAGTCTTTTAGACTACTTATGGGAAGAAAATTAGAGGCGTATGTGAAAAAGTGATATTGGAAACATGATACCACCCCAAAAATAAAAATAAAGAAAAGCCATCATTGTAAGTTTTTTTTTTTTTTTTTTTTTTTTATCCAAGCCATCATTGTAAGTTAAAATTATGAAAATGTAAGAGGAAGAAGCCCACTGACAAACGTTCAGAAAAGAAAGGGCAAAAAACAAAGCCCATTGACACTCCAAATAAATGAGGAATCTCCAGGAAGGTTTCTACAGCTCTGGACCAGTCTTAAATTAAACAATCTCTAAACAATGGTACATGAGAACTGGGCTCTGCTGAGAACAACGCTGAGCAAATACAGTCCAGAAAATATCCTTCCAAATTAAAAGCTCAGGAACATGTTAACCAAGGGAAGGAAAAACACGGAGACTTCTTTACTTTTTGTTCTTGCTCTCTTCCCTCTCCTTTTCCCGTTTCTTGTAAAGCTTCTCGAGAACACGCCTTGCCTCACATTGAGGGAAGTTTTCAAGGTCGAAGTAGTGCGGTGCTATATCAATTATCCTGAACAAACGCAACGCAAAAACATAAAACAAGAAAGCATAAAAATTATATTCAAAGATCAAGCTGTTTGAAATTGAACATTTCCAACCTCATTTGTAGTAGGTGACAAAAAGTAAACCCTCATTTAAAACAACAGTTACTAATATATCTGGGTTTGATAAAAATATATATATATATATATATATATATATATATATATATATATATATATATATAGAGTCCGGTTCTAGTCCGGGAGTCCCGGATCCGGGACTCCACTTCCCGATATTTTTTTGACGATCGATCCGTCAATGTGTTGAAGGTGTTTTCCAAGGTCACGCCGAAAATCTTCAAAAAAAAATACCGGGAAGGGCTTGATCCAAGCAGTTTTCGCAAAAACTTTATATTTACAGTTTTTGCGAAAAACTACTTGGATTAAGCCCTTCCCGGTATTTTTTTTGAAGATTTCCCGCGTGGACCTTGGAAAACACCTTTTGAAGACATTGGACGGCTCGGATTTCCCAAAAACAATTTTTAAAAGCATCAAAACACCAAAAAACCCTTCAATCCGGGAAATCCGGGATCCTTGACAGGATCGCCGGTGATATATATATATATATCTGGGTTCCCTAAATACATCTCAAGCTCTTGGAAACAAAACACAAGTTCAAACTTTAACATATTAAATCTAAACCACGTCTGATAACTTGTTTTTGATCTATAACTGACCACAGAAAACATAATGCCAACAATTTTAAAACTTTTCTTTGAAATAATTTCCAAAAACAGCCCCTTCTTAAAGAAAGAAAACCAAAGTACCCCAGTATGGGTGGGTGTTGCCCCGGTCTACGCAAAAAACCCCGCCAGCTTATCTTAGTATTATTCATTTTTTGCTGGTATTGCTCTAGTCAGCAAATTCACAATACAAGAGACTAAACAAACATTAGGAAAAAGTTTTATAAAGGTACCAATATATCAAGTAGAAGAAGCTTTGTGGATGAACAGAGCACCCAGGATCTTTATGAAGCAAGAAAATATCAGTACCTTATCTCTGGCTCTCTCTGTCATGGGTGTATGATATTTCGATTTTACAGCGTATGCTATATTAGACTCCCTATACCCCAGTCCCCGGTGAATCATATACTACATATATGATTAGATCGAAAAACAAAAGAACTGCATACAAGAAAAAGAAACTAACCATTCACCACGAACATCTGTCACTGTGCGGATGAAATTTCTGCTTGTCAAGACAAACTCATTATATATGACCCACTCTGGCTTATGATCCAGGCAATTTGAAGGGTGCAAGTGAACCACCTGCATTGACCATGTTTTAGTTTTTGACAAATGCGAATCCTAAGAAAAGAGTGCTCTGTCTCGTATGACAAATATACCATTCCCAAGGTAAAAACCAGAGATGAATCCTCATGATTACCTGCTTGTCCTTCACAGTCAAATAATGTCCAGCGCGCTCCAGATGAGCCACCTGCATGAAATATCCAGCTAGCATAGCCTTTCTGATGTTGATATAGTAATCACGACTGTTGAAATCTGTGCTGCACAGCTTGAGATTATACCGAACCATGATCCGAGTTAGCTGTTGTCTCACATTATCAGCAGCTTTCAATGCCCTATGATTGATAAAGTTCTCGTAACACCAAGATGGGTCCTCATCTACACCCCAGTGACACATAATGCAAAAGATGAGACATGTAAATGGGATTTATAACAGCCTCTGGCTGTTCAATACAAAAAAAAAAAAAAAAAGCGATAACAGCCTAAAAGGCAAATACTCACTGTTCTTCTTGTATGCATGGTATACATTCAATAGCGTGAGGTGATCCCCATCGATGTGCACAAACATAGCTTTTGCTTCATCTGCAGCTTTTTGTGCCTCCCTAGGCCGGAGAAAGCAATTGGGTACTAGAGAAAAAATGGGTTATCACAGAGGAGGCCCACGGTAGGTCAGCAGATGCAAAGAGGCGAGACGACATCATTTGCTTCATGAGAGAAAACTGAGAAACTGCAACTATCTGCATCAGCACTAACTTAGAATATCTATGGTGCATGCCCACGGGGGGCATGGAACCCAGGACAAGACAGTTGCTGATGACAAACTAAGTGGACAGGCATACATTTAACTGGGCTCATTAACCCCTATACGGCTATTTTTACATTTATTAAATAAAACGCGCGTTTTCCATCTTTATTCCCAAACTATGTTAAATCATGCTTAGCAATCATGCTTTTAGAGAAACGTGTTGGCGCAACACACCTTTGTTGTTTAACCATAAAGCATGGTTACAAAGCGTGATTTTAAAACACTTTTTTGTCCTTAAAACTGCAAACGTGTTACGGTATCACGCTATATGTGTGATACCAGTGGCCATTTTTCCTTCCTCACACACCTCCCCAGTTCGAAACAAAAATCGATCATCTTTGACATCAACAGCGCCGGTTACCTGATCTAACGCCGGCGGCTGGCGATCCAACAGACCAGGGAAAATCCCTCCCCCCGTCCCTCCCTCCCTCTCTCTCACTCTGTGTTTTCTAGCTGGCCTTTGAAATTGGATTGTTACTATTCGGTTTGGTTTAATATTGGAGTCCAATTCTGGAAAGGGGAGTACACACACACACACACAAGAGAGAGAGAGAGAGAGAGAGAGACTTCCTGAGCAATTTTTGGGATCTGAGCGGTGGGTTACAGGGTTTGAGGCTTTGATTCTACTGAGTATGCTTTAAAGGGGTTTGATTTCATTGTTTCTTGATGGAGCAGATGGGACCACAATTCCTACAAGCAATCTTTCAGGGATTGCGAAAAAAGTTATGAAGAAACTATGGATAAGGGAAGAGGAGATGAAGCAGAATCATGGTTTGGGTAAAGAACAAGGGCGTGTTTGGCAAACATGTCTTCTAAAACCATGATTCAGAAACACGTTTTTTTAATTAAGTCTGTAATCTCCAAAAATCTTGCTTAACCATCACCAAATCGTTTTTGTGAAACACACTTCATTAAAAGCGTGATTTGAACTAACGTTTAAACGTAGTTTGGGAATCAAGTTCAAAAAAGACACGTTTTATTTAATCACATAACAAAAGAAAAAAACCTGTTTTCAAAATACAGTTCATATAATGGTTTTCACTGACGTGGTTGGAGTTCTGAGATGGATTATGCTCGTGTCGCGCTAGTGAGATGGTCCGTGTTTTGGGATAGTCCATGCCTTGTAACAATCCCAATATTCTCTTGATGATTATCGGAAGGGTTTGCAAGCCCTAGCGATAATTCTTTGTGATTCGAATATTAATCCTGTCTATACAATGCATGCTTATGCGGCTGGGGTGGATTCTAAACCCTAGATCCTTTTCCTCATAGTTTTCATCCAAATCAATTTACTATTTTTCTTTAGTTTAATTATTTCAAGAATTCACAACAAACCAATGAATCTTTTCCTGAATTAAATTAGAAACTAATCAGAATTAGCGCAACTCAGCCCAACTGTCCCGTAGATCGACACTTACACTTAACCACTATTCTCTGGAATAAGGGTTAACTCCTAGTTCTTACTCCCTCCGTCCCAAATTGCTTGCCCCTCGTGGGAGTGCGTGTATTTTGTATGCAAAAAATAACATGTTTATAAAAACTTTTTTGGAAAAAAAAACTACACCAAATTTTTCTTCTCAATGAGATCTTTAAATTGGTGTAAAGTTTGTTAAAAAAAGATTAATGCTTGTACATTATTTTTTGCGTGCAAAATGCACGCACTCCCAAAAAGGGCAAGCAAATTGGGACGGAGGGAGTATTAACTTATTTTCAGTACGGTACGACACAATCATGGGCACGCATTCATAAATAAAGCAGCATTCTCAGCCTATCATTGAACTTAAACACGCGACTAGAATCAACACACAGAAAAAAACAAGACAAGCGACCACTTACTTGAAAGCATGGCTGAGATAGACAGAATCTCATTTGAACAGTTAAATTCTGGGCTGATAACAAGCATCTTTGCCATCTGGGGATCTAGCGGAATTTCACTCATTATCTCACCCGGCTTGGTCAAGTTTCCGTCATCATCTAATGCTCCCAAGTAATTCAAAACCTCTAATGCTCGCATTAACGTCTCCGGGGCAGGTGGGTCCATAAAATCAAAATGGACCAGATCATCTATCCCCAGTTTCTTCAAGGTGAGAACTGTGTTTGCGAGGTTGGAACGCAGAATTTCCGGGTAGGTCTGCGGCTGAAGATCGTTATGAAAGCTCTTCTCAGTGTAAAGTCTAAAACATTTGCCTGGCTGCGTTCTACCAGCACGCCCTGTTCTTTGGTGAGCACTGGCCTTTGATATCGGAGAGACCAATAAAGATTCAACACGTATTCGAGGGTTGTAGACTTTTTGTTTTGCAAATCCAGGGTCTATTACATAAACTATGCCATCTATGGTGAGAGAGGTCTCTGCAATGTTTGTTGACACTACAATCTTCCTCCCAGGAGGGCCGCCCTCCATTAGGGGGGGAGGAGCAGGATCAAATATCTTCTGCTGCATAGCTGGAGGAAGCGTAGAATACAAAGGCACTACTTTGATAGGCCCGTAGTTGTCACCCATATTCGCTACTTCTTTTGATATTTTCTTACAAGCATCTTCTATCTCCTCCTCTCCAGTAAGGAATACAAGTATGTCACCAGGTGCTTCGTACTGGTGTATCTGCATAACTGTGCGAATTGCTGCCTCGAGATAGTCTCTCTCCGGCTCTTGCGTGTAAAAAATCTCCACGGGATGAAGCCTTCCTGGTACTTTCATAAGAGGTGCACCATAGAAATAACCCTGAAACTTTTCAGCCTCAAGAGTAGCACTCATAACGACTAGTTTCAAATCAGGTCTATTCTTGAGTACTTCCTTCAGAAGTCCAAATAAAACATCTGTTGCTAGAGTCCTTTCGTGAGCCTCATCAAGAATTATCACTTTGTAACGTTCTAGAAGGGGATCTGCCATAGCTTCTCTTAAAAGCATACCATCTGTCAAATATCTTCATGCAAAAGGGGAAGCACATAAGTAAATTCTCACCACAAGACTTAGCAAGAGAAGACAAAAGATTAAAACACACACGCTGTGAACGGTTATTAAATCGTTAACCAAAAAACTGACAATCAAAAAGTGATACCAAAAAATGTACTAGTAGGGAATGAAATTTTTACTTCAAAATAGTTCTTGAACTGGTGCAGTCTTCAAAACGGATGCTATAACCAACTTCATCCCCAATATTTACATCCATCTCTTCAGCGACCCGACGTGAAACAGACATTGCAGCGACCCTGCGAGGCTGGGTGCAGCCAATCATAAATTTCCTGCGCTTGTCTGGGGTCTCTAGTTCAACAGCTTCCAGAACAAATTGAGGAATCTGTGCATAGATTATTAAACAGCAATATTTAAAACTCTAGGTTAAATCAGTGCTATATGTAATGGACCATGATAGAATAATTACACAAACATGATGACCATATCTACGATAAGGAAGGAGAGACGACTCAAAAGTCTGAGTTTGAAATGCACATGAATCTAAAGTAACTGTTATGCTCTAAAACTGACAAAGAAAGGGGCGTGCCAAAACTGTGACGTGGTCTACTCGAGAATCAGCTTCTAGGGCCTAATTCTAACTTCTAACCAGGGGATTGTATTCAAGGCCCTTGGAAAGACCCTGAATTGAGATTCGATTGTGCCTTGCTCGTTAAGGACTTACAATTTGATGAATAACAGTATGGGAAATGTTGATAACTCTGGTGAATTAAACAACAATAGCGTAATTACAAGGAAATAAAAGAAGCTCACTAACACAGTGATTAGTAGCTTTAAACGTGAAAGGGTAATGCAAGCTAAGAAACTTGAACAAGCGTGAAATTCAAACAATGCATAAGATAAAGTTTGTGAGCGCGGAGCCGAAAAAAGATTAATATAGCCGGAGCTTTGAGTTGTGTGTTTGGTCAGGTCCTTTTTCCTATCTTGCAACTCTGTATGTATTTATGGGCACCAAGCATGTAGGGAGAGAGCAAGATCGTTGGGTGAAAAAGGAACTGCCGAAGAGGGCATTGAATTATTGAAACACGGGATCAAGGTCCTCAATTTGGGGATGATTTTTGCCGCTTCAATTGTAGACAAGCCAAGTGTCCCATGAACTATTAAAACCAACTTCCATGAACCCATTACTTGAACCATTTTATTTCCATGTAATCCAAATGATACAAACAGTAATATAACTGGAGCAACACTAGTCTAGTAGGGAAAGCAGAAAGTGTAATTGACCTGAGTGGTTTTACCACTACCAGTTTCACCAACTAAGATAAGGATTTGATTAGCCTTCAATGCTTGCAAGAATTCATCTTTCTGGTGCCAAACGGGGAGCGTCTTCCTCTTCTCGAGTATCTCGTAGTACCTCTGCGAGTAGTGCCGCCCATTCCACCGGTTCACCGAAGTATTCAGGTGGTCACCGTTCCCGTGAGCTGAGCAGCCGTTAGATGTGGCCGCCGTTCCCTTAAGCAGAGATTCGTCCACCACATCGAACAAGCTGATCACCCCCCTCTTTCTCTGCTTGCCCATCTAATCCCAGAATCCTCACTCCTGAACTATAATCGAAACCCTAGAGACCCAAACGAGAACAGTGCTATTGCTTGAGTGGGCGGGGCAGCTAACCGGTTCTGCGCAATTGCACTTGGATGAAATGATGAATAACTTAAGGCTCTGTTTGGAACTTTCCTTTCACCGTCTGAAAATGAAGGTACAAAATTGCTATTCACCCGTTTTAAAGAGGGTGTTTGGGAGCCAATTTTTCAGCTTTCATTTTTTGCTTTTTGGATTATGACCAGAATGAATTTTGAATCTGGGAAGAGTGTTTGGGAGAAATGTGCAGAATGCATTTTGTAAAAGTAGTAGTGTTTGAGAGAAAAATGATGAAAATGAGTTTTGGTTTGAATTTTACCAATTTAACCCTGACAACCATGCCAACGGGGCAAACTACCCACCATGCCTTCGGAATTACTGTTGGTATTTTTACACAAACTGGGAACATGCATGTTTGGGAAAACATATTTGGGCACAACAAGATTTCTATTTTTTTTTTTTTCAAATTACGTTTGGGAATATTTTTGTTACAGAAAACCTTGAAATTTGAGGCTTTTTTTATGGAAAATATTATTAGATGGTCCTTTTTTCCTTTTTTTTTTTTTTTACACAATTTGATGTTCCTCCGTAATAAGAAAATATTGTTTTTAACAAGTTTTTTCAAGTCATAATAGGAAATACTTTTTTAAACGTGACCCGCCCAATTTTGAAATTTGTTATGTTATTGGAAAATATTTTTTGGTCATCTTTTATTTGGTAATTAAAATTCTCCCGTATTTAATAAGAATTATGTAAAATGAAAATAATTGCAACAAATAACATTAAAAAAAGTACTTGTGGGGTGAAACATTACACAAAGATAAACATTCCAAATTTAAATAACATTAAAAAAAAACTACAAGCCACATGGAAAAAAAAAGTATTGAAGTGTTGGATTGTCAACCAATATAAACTTCAGGGGAAAACTGTAATTTTAGCTTCTTTTTCTTCCTTACGCATGTGCCAAAACTAGATCTAACGTGAGAATAGGAACTTCTCACGCTCCAAGTTCAATACGCGCGTGTCGCTTCCTCACTGATCAGACAGCCACCGGAAAAACACATCTGTAATCCTCTTCGCAAGCCGAACAAAACCCACAAATCAAAATCAACATTTGAGCAGTCTCAATTTTCAGTTTGACAAACCAGAGGTCGTTAATGGACAAGAGAGAAAGGGGATCCAGAGGTGTGTAGAGAAATTGAAGGGGAAAATCAGAATGAGAAGTAGAATGAGAAAAGTAGCCTAGGACCTCTTTTTCACTTCTCTCCTGGATTGTTCAAAATCCGAAACGAGTTCTGGAGAATGAGTTCTCCTTCTCAGTAGGCCAACACGGCTCCCAACCAGGCTCAAAATTTAAAAACTTTCCTTTCACCCGTTTGGTTACTTGTATATGGTATATCGAGAGGGAAAGAAAATACTCCTAGTAGAAAGGAAAACGAAACGAAAAACCTCACTCTCTCTCAAACTAGAGGTGGAACTGGAGCAAGAGAGAAAGTTGGTTAAGGATTAAAGATTCCATTTTTGTTATTTTCCTTTCATTTTTCCTTTAAAACCAAACAAATACTTTCCTTCCATTTCCTGCTAACATCCAAACAAAGAAAATTTCTAGGTTTTCCTCTTAACTTTGCTCAAAAACCAAACAGAGCCTAAAGCAAAAATGACTTTAGCAAAAAGTTCGAGATAGGTCCTTCATTGACTTTGAAAAAATTGTTTGGAATTACCCGATTTAAGAATGTCATTCACGTTTTCACCTAATTTGAGCTTGGAAAAATTACTTGGAAGGGTTGAAAAAAATGAAGAGTATTTTTTTTTTATGTGGTCCTATGCACTGTGTTTTCTGGAATTGGATTGCAATGTGATTATTGGACTTAATAAACTGGGTCATGCTAGTCAAGTTATGTGATCTAATTGGCAGCATGGTTTTTCTTATTGGGTAGTGGTTTCCCAATTATAATTGGTGAGATTAAATCCCCACCATTGATTCCATTGTTTCTATGATGGGAAGGGAAACATATGGTGTACTTGTTGTAGAGAAGCCATCCCCCTGTGGTTATTTTGTGTTGGCTCCTTATATAAAAGGACCAACATTATGGAGAAGCCCATCTATTCTATTATATCTAATATATAAAGGGAGAGCACCATTTTGGTGTGGATTGTTTTTGAAGCTGGCTCACATTTTTTAATTCCTAAAATATCCTCACTGCAACAAGTTCCATTGCATTGGTAGTTTAAATTATAGGGGTAAAACTGTACATTCATACGGCAGTTGCATACTACATGGCTTGGTAACCGCTTCCTCATCCAACATATGTCTGTTTGAAACTTCATACAATCAAATCCAATATGCTTTGTCTTCTTTTGATTAATCGAAGTGTATTAAGGTTTTATATCTTGATCATGGTGTATCACTACTCCAGTTTTTTATTCCTCGTAGTAAACCCACACTGGCAACAATTTGAAGATTTGTTTATGGTTTTTCCTAGTAGTGATCCAATATAGAGATATTCCCACAAGGTTTGATATATTTAGTTTACTATTGCTTGTTGTGTTTGTTGCAAGGAAAGTTTTCGCATTATGTGGATACATTTACCTTTCTTGATCCTGGATTGTGAACATTGCAGTTTAGATATTTATTGGGGTTTTAGAAAGATCATTATTGTGACCGTTCAAAAAAAAGTGTGAGTTTAGTCTGCCCAAAGGTGACTAACTCCTGGAGTTGTTATTTTCTCATCTTATTACGGTCATGTTGTGCACTCATTTGCATTAGGTACTTAGTTCTGTCTAAAGGTAATCGAAGTGTCTAATGCCTGTGGGTGGATAGAATGATTGAGACTATTTGAATTAGAACTAGATACCTTTCTTGCCTAAAGGTAGTGGGAGTATTTAGCGATTTTTCAAATACAATCAACTAGGTCTATGCACATGCTATATGCGATCTTGGGGGGTAATATATTGTTTAATTTCTGCCCAAAGGAGTTTTTAAATGCATATTGCCTGTTCCCGTAGGGTGACAAGGTTTCTAGTGAAGTTTTATACACCCTGAGTAATTCGATTATAACCCGAAACACGAATTACATTTTTTTGTCCTGATTGTTTCATAATATGACATCTTATCATTTCCACTTCATTTATGGATGGTTCTGCAGTTTATATAGACAGCTCACAGGGATTGAACCATTAAATAGTTCGAATTATTCCACTTGGAGGATAGCAGTTGACATCAAGTTGGGTGTGTCTGATTATGAGTTTGTTCTTACTGAGGCAAAAACTCCTACGCCTACTGCGAATACCATGTTTGTATATATCGTGGTAATGATTTAGTTGGACATGGATGCTAGGTTAATGATTTATATTAGTTGTTGCTACATGAAGCCCATATGCCTGCATTATGTTTACTGTTGACTCTACATCTATTGGATCAAAGTGCATTCTTATTGATGAAAATTCTGCAATGTTGGGGCATATGTTCTTCTAGACCAGTGAAGTTTGTTGAGCATGTCAGTTCCCGTGGGAGTCTAGAACATTGCGGTATTAGTTCTTTCGAAGAACATGTGACAAAGTTGGGTGTTGCGAGTCATTATTCTGTGATACGTGACTTGTATTTTCTTGGGAGTTATGTTGTCGCTACATTATTAGTAATCTTGACCTAGTTTACTATTTTGCTTGGGGTGACATTGGTAACAAATGTCAATGAAGTTGCGATGCATTGGTGTTTATTTTTCTCATTATGTTAATAGCTTGTGCACTTGCTGAAATTTAATTGTTTGGAGGAGTTTCGATACCCCATAAAGTAAGTTTGGACTAAATGTAGGTTGGACACAAATTAGTAAATCCAAGCACTATTGTTGAAGTTTGCCTGGGAGTTATTTTAGACTCCATGAGGATAGCTTGGGCTAGATATGGGATTGGCTCCACATCGGTAAACTCGCACGCTAAACAAAGATTAGAAATTGATGTTATATGTCTAGGTGACATGCCATTATGGTATGAAGCAAGACGGCGGTGAGATGTGTTCTAGATCACATGAAGTTTACATATCCTCACTAAATGAAGCAAAAACCACGTGAAGTATAATTGCTCAAGTCCTAGAAAGAATTGATATTGTGATTATGGAACTATTTAGGCTAATATATTGCATGCCTAAGCATTCATAGTCTTTTATCAAGGAAGTCTATGGATAAGGGTGTTTTGAAGTATCAATCTATTGGTCTGATAATTGTTTTAAAGTAAAATGAGTGGCCACTCGAGTTTTTGATACTCGTTGCAATCCATATATTATAGTTTTATGTATGTACAGTATGACCAAGTGGGAGATTGTTGGAAAAAATAAAGAGTATTTTTTTTTAATGTGGTCCTATGCACCGTGTTTTTTGAAATTGGATTGCAATGTGATTATTGGACTTAATAGACTGGGTCATGCTAGTCAAGTTATGTGATCTAATTGGCAACATGATTTTTCTTATTGGGTAGTGGCTTCCCAATTATAATTGGTGAGATTAAATCCCCACCATTGATTCCATTGTTTCTATGATGAGAAGGGAAACATATGGTGTACTTGTTGTAGAGAAGCCATCCCTCTGTGGTTATTTTGTGTTGACTCCTTATATAAAAGGAGACCAACATTCTGGAGAAGCCCATCGTTAGAAATAACCAACAGTAGAAAGGGGTAGAGCTCTCTACCTTAGGTCGGTGATCAGAGAAGAAGGGAGGGAGATGAACTTTCATCCTGGTATGTGGAAAACTCTTCTTTTCTCTTGATTAATCGATGATTTCTGTAAGATATCCCTAAGATTTCTCAGTTTTTCCCCACAGGAAGTACCCGACTTAAGAATGTGTGCCCTGTTGTGGAACAACCTATCTTATTTGTCTTTGCGAACCTTAAGTTAGGTGTTGCGAATCACAGTTCGTCTGTTTATGATGGTCCATTTTGGGTTTTCCACTTTTTTTGAGGAAACATGATGATTGTTTTGTACAATTCTTGTTTTTTCTATCTTACTCTTCAATCATGATTGATTTGTTAACTAAATATTTGAAGCCAATGGTAAAATTGATGGAATCTGCTTATCGACTTTCAAACATAGACAAAATGTAAGGGAAGAAAAAGTATATTTGTGGACCAACAAACACGACGGAGAGAGTACTCTCCCCGTCTGAAAAATGAAGGGCCAAAATTACTATTCACACATTTTAAAAAATCATCGTTAGTTTTAATTTAATATGCAATATGAATTTTATTTGATTAATCTCATAAAATTTTATTAACTAAAATTTCTGAAATTGTTATTATAAATTATAAAATATGAATAAAATTTTAAAATATGTGAATAGTAATTTTGGGCGTACACCTTCGAACGCAATGCATGGAGCATATGGAGGAGTATCGTAGACATGAGAGGATGAGAAGTTTAGTTTTTTTTTTTTTCTCTCAAAACCTAACGTGATAGTTTTCTTAATTAATATATGCCACAAATGTATTAGCAAGCAATAAACGAGCCTAAAGATTAGTACACAAGATATTGTCCAATGAATTTGGAATGAGATTCAATGACAGGGGTAAAAATGTCATACAATAGTGGAAAATGTTACAATACACACCCCATATTTGGGTGTGCCTGATACGCACCCAAAGTTACGAATTTTGTATAAAAGTTACGATTTTTTTTTTTATAGAAGTTACGAGACACACCAAAATGTTACGAATCATAAAAAATGTTATAAATCATATTGCTGAAAAGTTACGAATCACTAAAAAATGTTACGATTGCTAATGAGGTCGTACAATATGGATCATACCATAGGTGCATATGGTACACAACTTTAATGGGTGTGTATTAAACAATATGATTCGTAACATTTTATATGATTTATAACATTTTTGTGTGTTTCGTAACTTTTATAATAAATAAAAAATCGTAACTTTTATTAATAATTTGTAACTTTTATAAGTGTGTGTATTGTAGTTTTTCCCGTGGTTTTACACACAAGTCCCCCTGTAAACTACTAATTTAACCCACTAACTTTCCGCAAATTTATCATTGTTTATCAAACAGTGTGAGGAAACTTGACATGGTTATATTATCAGAAACCTAGCACCTATTACACCATTGAATTGTGTTGAATATCACAAAAAAATAGCAGCCATGTACATTAAACCGCCAAAATAAGAAGAATAGGATGCCATATACGGTCTTATTGAATGATAAAATAGTAGTTCCGCATTCCGATGATATTAGTTTTTAAGCTATATACATTGTCAACAAACAATAGTGACAGCAAAATCTGTTTGAAGGAGGGAAAGATCAAAATAAATGAAGCAATTACTTTAATGAATCATGTCATCCATAAGGCCTCCCCAATTTAACTAGGAAATCTCATTTTTGAACCAAAATCGTGCTCATCTACTGCAATAACATGAAACAAAAAAAATAAATTAAGAAATGCATAAGATTGTACAGGGGTGAGATCGCAATAAGTTCACATAACGAAAATGGAAGTCACGGAAGGTGGTCGAAGATGCAAAGCAATCCCGTGCGTATTGAGAAAGATGCGCTTACGAACTAAGAACCCATCCCACTGCCATAAGATTGTGCAGGGGTGAGATCGCAATAAGTTCACATAACGAAAATGGAAGCCACGGAAGGTGGTCGAAGATGCAAAGCAATCCCGTATTGAGAAAGATGCGCTTACGAACTAAGAACCCATCCCACTGCCATAATTTGCTGAAGGGTTGTTGTAAAACTCCACTGAAATAAAACATTTTGAAGCTAATGCCGGCTCCGGAGACCCCTTAAAACACACACTGGAATCAATTTGGGAGCGAAATCCTACAAACATTCTCTGAACATAAACCTACGCAATTTCCACTTTTCCTATTCTCTTGCTCTTCATTTCACTTTTCGTTTAAAACGAAATCAAATTTGGTGAACTCATCTTATCCTAGAGTAGATAAATGCAGGAATGCTAGCCACATAAACCTCATTGAAGCAGATATAAAGAAAAATGGAAAAGCTGGTAAAAAATGGCAATTTTATTTGTATCGTTGTCAGCAGCCAAGTATATTCTTTTCTTCTATAATCCTGCAGAACCAAAATTTGAACACAGAGTAAAACTAGTCAAATTTTGAAAATCAGACTTGAACAACTCAATTCTCAACTTGATTCAGCTAATTTACAGCCTAAAACCTCAATTGGGAACACAGAATCGGGGCCTAGCGAATTATCTTCACTAGTATTTTTTTTTTCTTTTTATGGTTCCAATCTTCATTTTTTATTCGATTGAAGACAAGTCATTCACCCCAGAACTAAATGATTTACAAGAATTATTCTCTTATTGTCTAATCTCAATAATCAAATCATGATCATGATCAATTATGCTGGTCTATTCTCTTGTCAGCAAGCTCTTAGAGCCACTAGGAGTTATATTCGGTCATTACTATCAAAGCTCTGAATTAACCAAATTTTGGAAAACATCCCATATCAAACTACTGGCTCAGATATGCGATTATTAAAAAAAAAAATATTCGCAGAAAGTAAACTCATCAACCAACCTATCTTGAGTATCTTCACTTTATATCCTGTGTCTTATAGCCTTTGCCTTCTGTGTTCCTCAAAGATACAGAACTGCCCACATGGCCTTACGGTTAGAGTCCTTCACTCCACTAGCACAACCTCCATCACCCACCCAAGATTCCAAGCCCACTAACCTCCCCTTTCAAACTCTAAAACCAACTCAACAACCAGAAAACCAAAAACAATTCACGTCTAATTACCCATTCACTAATGTTCTCAGCGGCCGTGTAAATTCTAGAACTTATGCTTCAATCATCGAACCCTGTGAATACCCGAGTCTTGGGAAACAAGTCCACGCCCATGCCCTTAAAATGGGTTTTCACGGCCACGAGTTTGTGCAAACCAAGTTACTTCTGATGTACGGAAGATGTGGTTGTCTTAATGATGCAACTCAACTGTTCGACACAATGCCTGTTAGAAACTTACATTCATGGGCAGCGATCCTGAGTTTGTACGTGGGTCATGGGTTTTTTGAGGAAGCTTTTTTGCTATACGAGGAATTGTTGTTAGAGGATGTTGGGTTGGAATTCTTTGTCTTTCCAGTGGTGTTGAAAATATGTAATGGTCTTGGTAGGGGTGAATTGGGAAGGCAGTTACATGGGTTTGTGATAAAGAATAGGTTTGTGTGTAATATTTACGTGGGGAATGCCTTGATTGATATGTATGGTAAATGTGGAAGTCTAAACGATGCTAAGAAAGTTTTCGATGGAATTCCGGAGAGAGATTGCGTATCATGGAATTCTATTGTCAGTGCTTGCACTTCCAATGGAATGGTTTATGAGGCATTGGAGTATTTGAAGCGAATGTCAGATGAATCAGCACCAAATCTTATCACATGGAGTGCTGTTATTGGTGGATTGTCACAAAACGGGTATGACAAAGAAGCCATTGAGGTGATGTATAAAATGCAAGCAGAAGGTTTTGAACCAAATGCTCAAATGCTTGCTAGTGTTCTTCCTGCTTGTGCAAGATTAGAAAAGCTAAGCCTTGGGAAAGAAATCCACGGGTATATCACAAGACATGGAATTATGTCTAACCCTATTGTCATCAACGGGTTACTTGATGTGTATAGGAGGTGTGCCAATATGGTGAGCGCACTGAAGATCTTTACAATATTTTCGGCGAAGAATGCGGTCTCTTTTAATACGATGATTGTTGGGTACTGCGAGACTGGGGATATTTCAAAGGCGAAGGAGTTGTTTATTCAAATGAAGCAGGGGATTGGGAATGACATAATCTCGTGGAACTCAATGATTTCGGGCTATGTAGATAACTCCATGTTCCATAAGGCTCTGAGTATGTATAAAGAGTTACTAATGGAAGGAGGGGTTGAAGTTGATTCTTTTACTTTAGGGAGTGCCATAACTGCTTGTACTGAATTGGATTCTTTAAGAATAGGAAAGGAAGTACATTCACAAGCCATCGTCAGAAGCTTGCAGTCAAACCCTTTTGTTGGTAGAGCAGTGGTAGAGATGTACTCCAAATATAAAGACCTAAACGCTGCTCAGAGGGCTTTTGATGAAATAACAGAAAAGGATATAGTGACATGGAATGCACTGATCTCGGGCTATGCTCACTGCAATCATATGGAAAGTATTCCAGATATCCTTAAAAAGATGAAAGAAGATGGACTTGACCCAAACATATATACATGGAATGGAATTATTTCAGGTCATGTCCAAAATGGTTATTACGAGTTAGCTATGCGATTGTTCTCTGAGATGCAGGGTTCAAATATGAGACCTGACATTTATACAGTTGGAATAATTCTACCTGCTTGCTCAAAGTTGGCAACAATTGAACGTGGGAAGCAAGTTCACGCACACACGATAAGAAATGGGTACGAATCAGATGTCCACATTGGCGCAGCCCTTGTGGATATGTATGCAAAATGTGGAAACATGAGACACGCACTGGCAGCTTATAGTAGGATCTCACAGCCTAATTTGATCAGTCAAAATGCCATGCTTACAGCGTATGCACTGTGTGGGCATGGAGAGGAAGGAATTGATTTCTTCCTTAGAATGCTACAATACGGTTTTATACCAGACAGCATAACTTTCTTATCTGTTCTGTCTTCATGTGTTCATGTAGGGTCTGTTGAGAGAGGAAGAGAGTTTTTCAACTTGATGGTGGATTATAATGTGCGACCCACGTTGAAACACTACACATGTATGGTAGACCTACTTAGCCGTGCAGGCCAGATTCACCAAGCATACAAGGTTATTCAAGAAATGCCCATGGACCCTGATTCGGTGATCTGGGGTGCCTTGCTTGGGGGATGTGTGATGTGGGGAAATGTTGATGTAGGAGAAATCGCAGCAGAGAGGTTGATAAAACTGGAACCAGATAACACGGGGAATTATGTGATGTTGACAAATTTGTATGCTTCAACAGGGAGATGGAGTGATGTAAGTAGAACGAGACAGTTGATTAAGGAAAGGAAAATGCAGAAGAAACCCGGTTGCAGTTGGATTGAGGATAGAAACCAAGTTCATGTGTTTGTTGCGTGTGACACATCCCACCAGAGAACAGTGGAGATCTATGAAACTTTGGATCTTTTAACATCTCATATAAGTATGGCAAAGTTAGAACAAGTATACCATTAGTGGGACTGGCATAAGATCTCTGTTATATATGTATCAATTCACATCAACCATTAGTGGGATTGGCATAAGATCTCTGTTATATATGTATCAATTCACAACACAAGCAACCCGTCCATCCTCTTGTCAAACTCTCTCTCTCTCTCTCTCTCTCTCTCTCTCTCTCTCTCTCTCTCTCTCTCTCTCTCTCTCTCTCTCTCTGAGGAAATGGCGGATGCTTACTGGAGGTACGGAGACAGTAGGCAGCAGCAGCCGACTCTTCCCCCTCTCGTCGGGAAATGCCCCCGCTCGGATTACGGTACCATTTCTCTCTCTCTCTCTCTCTGAATGTATGAATATACATGTATGTGTGTTTGTGCCCGCATAGGGTTCTTATAAGGGTCTGGAATGATTCTTATTTTCTTTTTTTGCTGAGTAATACGGTCGTCGATTTTCATTGAATGGGGTATGAGATAAAAACGACAGCTTTTTAAGTTACACTATGTTACAGTTGATGGGTTTTGATGGGGAAGTGTTGAACTGAAGGATAAGGAGTGTAGGGGTTAATATTTACTGCATATGGATAGTTAAACTCGGAAGCATATGGTATGAAGATTTGTGCTCTTTTCTCAATGTAAATTTGAGAGCAAACAAGGGGGCAATATTGTGAGGGGGGAGAGTGAGAGTCCTACTACTTATCTGGTGATACGTTCTCTTTTGAAAGACTGGTTGTTTCACTCGTTTGAGTGATCTTGTTAGGCAAGGTTTCACTCTTTTTCTTTTTTTCTTTTTTCTTTTTCCTGAAAGAGGGGTTTCCTTCATACTTACTTGTTTGGCATATCAATCTACATCAAAGATTGTTATCCTTTGCTTTGTTAGAGTCTGATTCACACCATGTACACACTTACACTTAGTGACTCTTTTTGCTCTTTCGTTTTTCTCCCTTTTGCTCCTCAACCTTATGCTGAACACCACAACCCCCTCCTCTCCTACTCCTCCTTTCCTTTTGATTGCTTATATTTTGTTGCTTGATTGTCAGATGGTTCCGGTGGTCTCCAGTTGGGTGGCTATTTTGCTCGTGACGATGAAAGAACAGCAAACCGTGTACTTAGAGATACAGATTCCCTTGGAGCATCATATGATCGTTACTTGCGAAATGCGGTATATTATTATCCTGTTTTAAATTCAGTGCCTATGTTTTTGTGTTTTTAGGAAGTTGTATGGTCATTTATGTATTCCTATGGTATGTTTATCAGCAAATTACATCTTATGGTGATGGAGATCCTGCTAGACCCATTAGTGGTGGACTAAGTGGTCACTCTGTTGATGACCCACGAATGATTGGCATTGTGGGCTCAGACCCAATGTTGGCAGTGAAAAGACTTTCCGTGGGATTGGAAGGTGGTAGGACGGAACATCCCCTTCCTCCTGCTAGCAGTACGCTTTTTGTGGAGGGCTTGCCTGCAAACTGTACATGCAGGGAAGTATCTCATATCCTTTGATGATGTGCTAACTGTTCTTTTATTACGTTTTAGCTTGTGGTTGTGTTTCTTAATATGGTTTGTAGATATCTTTTGACCATTTATACGTTACAAAGAAGTGAGACTGGTGAGCAAGGAATCAAGACGTGTAAGTTCTCCTTTTTTTAGTCACTTCTCTATCATGATTTTCTTTGAACTTCTTTCTAGCTCTGTGCCGCTTTTTATTAGTCCTTCTACACTAAATTCTCTGACTGAAATTCTGCAGGCTGACGGTGATTCACCGATGCTTTGTTTTGTGAATTTTGTGAGTCCAGCTCATGTTGCCACTGCTATGGACACGTTGCAAGGTTAGTTAGATTTGAACATGCCTTTTGGGTATAAGGACTGTTGGCAATAACTGCTCCAATGTACCTTAGAGGTTCAAAATCAATAGTTGCATTTAACGATGCTACAAAACCTGGCTAACGAGTTATTGCTCCTTCGAGAATATAGTGGTGGACAAAAGAAAGTAATGGAGAAGTTTATAGCCGAAACAAAAATGTTTTTTTTAGATTGGCCAAATTCGCTATAGTGTTGTCACAGGTTTTCCATAATGCTGAAACTAGAGTGAATTCCTAGTCCTTGATGCATAACTCAAGATACCAAATTTACTGATTGAATTCATTTTATGGTTCCTCATGAGTAGCCGATATGGAAATGATGTACTGTGAGCGACAAGTCTTTTGACTTCCATTTGGGCCATATTGGGACAGTGCTGCTGGGACCATAGAAGCAATGTTGCAGAAACAAAGTCGTTGCAATGTAGCTCCATATGAACAATAAAGAAGCACCTGGCTTGCTATAAGAATTAATGACATTCTCTTTTCTTCAACGCATCAAGAATAACTTACATAGACCTGCTCCGATTGGATATAAGCAGACTGTGGACCGCTGCTCCGATTGGATATAACTTACATTTACACTTTTTTTACTTGATAGGGATTGCAATTCGAAGAGGGAGCAACGTGACCTCGCCACCTCGGATAGTAGGTGGACATAGATGCTACAGTGGATATAGTGAAATCAATCTTTATTCCTCATTGCCCTGACCAACTTGGAATTACTATAGGGTATAGGCTTATTGGACATTGTAGTTTTCAGTCTCATGAAATTAGTCATACAGCAAGTCTTTTGTTGTATGAATCCAAATCTAGTTAGTGGGCCTTTAATTGAAGCTAGCCATGCTTCCACTGCCTCTCGTTGCGCATTCCTTTACATAGAAGTAGTTGCAAAATATGATGCAGTCCAGCAATTTCTTGAATATCAGCTGCCCTGGTACATGATTTTGGACCTCCAAAAATGATAGAGGTCCAAACAAACCACACACCATGTGAGTGTGTTGGAGCAATGTTGTACATGTATCACTTTTGTTTGGACCTCTGATACTGATACTTAGCAGCCGATAGTGTTAGATATTGGCTGATAGAAGTGTGTGTGGGCTCCACACATCATGTGAGTGAGCAGCCGATAGTGTTAGATATTGGCTGATAGATGGCCATATCAAAAGATACCGATACAAATCTTGATACCTTGATTTATAACCCTGATTGACGCTCAAAAGGTCCTCTTAGCCCATCTTATTTGGAAAATTGTCCCTCTCAACCTCCTGATCCCACTCTTGCTCCCAGAAACTCGATGAACTTGTGAATTAGGTCATTACCTTCACATTGGTTGGTGATGCAATCTACTTAATGAATGTTAAAGGTAGCTGCTAATCAGCCTCTTGGTCATTTTTTAGGTTCTCTGCAGCATATACCTAATTTATCATGCACTTGCATGTTGTAATCTCACACAATCTTTCAAATCCTGGGCATTATTAAATACTTGAAGATTTATTTTCTGTGAAACTAGTTTGAAAAACAAATATATTCTCGGGCAATACAAAAAAATGACACAATAGTGTAAGAATAAACTTTTCATGTTGTAACTCCCTGAGCTTCTAAAATTTTCCAAAGAGACACCCAAATCGTGAAGTACTCTCATACTCTTCAGTCCAATGTTGGTGACTAATATTTCCTCTTGAGCTGAACGCTCAATTTGGAACTAGGAAAATGAGATCCCTTGTTGGATGCGATGTGCTAAGTTTCTCATAAAACATTTTGTCCACTTTATGCATTTTTAGCATCGGCTTTGCATATGTATTTTTCACCAAGACCCCCAAAAAGTGACTGTGGGCCAAATTATGGAACTACCTCCTCAATGGTTTGGTGGTTCTATTTTAGAACCAAACAGTTTAAAATTAAATAACTTTTCATCTACCTCATTTTTCCTTATATTTTCAACCCTAATTCAATTATCTACGTCATTTTCAACCGCCATCGTTCTCAATTACTTTTTCAACCCCCGTTCCCAACTAATTTTTCTATCCCCATTCTCAGTATATTTTTTCAACCCGTGTTCTCAATATATTTTTCAACCCTCGTTCCCAATTTTTTTTTTGGAAGATGTTTTTGGAACAAAGAAAGAAATTTGTGTGGAGTTGTTTAAACCCATTTGGATATTATAGAGAAAACAAAAAAGTAGCTGTTGAAATTAAAATAGCCCATTTTCCCCCATTTTTTTTACTTGGAATTTCATTTCCCTCTTGTACGTGATCACTAGTCACTACGTGTCCAACAAGTCATTCCTGTGACTTCTTCATTCTCTCTCTCTCTCACGGATTCGAACCAAACTCGTAGATCGAAACACCCGGAAGGGGGTCCCTGGTGCACAACAGTGTGTGTTGCAGGGATCCGGCCGTCAATTGTGAAAATGCACGGCTAGGATTTAATGCAAGCAATGAATGATTCGAATTTACATGAGGCTCAAATTAAAATCGAGTCGTGCATTTTCACAATGGATATCTGGATGCCCCCACCACACGGTGCCTTGCACGGTATGAATTCCTTCCAAAATAACCCCCCCCCCCTGTTCAGATCTCTCTCTCTCTCTCTCTCTCTCTCTCTCTCTCTCTCAAGGGTTTCCGCATGATTGCATATTCCAGAGATATTCTCCATCTTCCTGCTACAATTCTACTTTCCGGCCATTTTCAATTATACTCCGACTTTCTCTCTCGATAGATGGCAGTTGGGATTTGTGTTGACACCCATTTTTGCCCCGCCGCTCCAGATAAAGCAGGGCACGGGAAAGAAATTTTTCGGAAGTAGCAATTCGCGATTCAATGCCCTCACCATGGTGATATGGGCGACAATACAAATGCAACAACATATTTTGTGGCACAATCGGATAAAGTTGGCGTTTTCGGCAATGTAAAATGTGCGCAAAATAAAGCAATTCGAGGCCTCAAAATGGTATTGCAAAATTCAAGAATCCCTACGTAATTCGAATGGATAGGTGTACGTGTTTCAGAAGTTTGGAGGGGCAGCCATACGCGTCTCAAGATGCGAAAGGGTATTACGGTTTCCGGAGAATACTTTGGCATTAAGAAAATGGCATTCATTGGCCAAAAATGAACCGCCAATTGTGATTGGACCGTACAAGAAATGTACCCCATCTGTAGTCGCGGCTCAAAAGCCCCATCTCTAGATAGGGCTCATGGGGCCCACAGATTCTCACCGCCCTGGTTAAACCGCCTATGCACAAACCGCCCCAATTCATGCCTATAAGACCAAGTGCAACAGATGACTCAAATTTTTCTCTAAAAAAAGTAGCGAACAGTACACATTTTTCATTTTACCAATCCATGTCTCCAACAATCCTCCCTATTACCCTCCCTATTTTTAATAAAATATAATATATGGGGGAGAAGTAAGAGAGAGACAAGAGAGAGAGAGAATAAAAAAAGAAAAAAAAAAAGAAAAAGCTACGGCAAAGAGGGGAAGGGAGAGAGAGAAAGAATAAAAAAATGGGTAGGGAGTGAATAGTGCCTCCCTAAATGGGGGGGATTTTAGGGAGGTACTATTCACTTTTGTATTTTAGGGAGGTGTTTAGGGAGTCTCTTGGAGGCTAGTTTTGGAGTTTGGCTCCCTAAAATAGGGATGGGAGGGGGATAGAGAGCATTGTTGGGGATGCTCTAAGTAGGCTTGCTGTCCGTGCATGCGGGGAAAAAAGAAGAGAAAAAATGGCACCAAGAGAAAAAGGGAGGAGAAACATTTTGGGGGTTTTCAAAGAGTTAAAAAAGAGAGAATCTAGGCTCCACTTATGTTAATTTTTCAAGGGGTAGTTGTTCTAGGGTTCAGAAGTTGAGACTTATTGAGTCATTTAATCCATGTTAAAGTTTTACAAAGTTTAAGGTCCATAATTTTTTTTTTTGAAATTTAGGTACTTTCAAAGAGTACCCTAGGGTTTAGGTTTTAGGGTGCACTTTCCTATTATAGGATTTTAGTGGTTTAGGCACTTTCATAGGGAACCCTAGGGTTTTAGGCACTTTCATAGGGTACAAACTTTTTGACACTTTCATAGGGTACCCTAGGGTTTAGGTTTTAGGGTGCACTTTCCTATTATAGGATTTTAGTGGTTTAGACACTTTCATAAGGTACCCTAGGATTTTAGGCACTTTCATAGGGTACAAAATTTTTTTTGGTAAGGGTAAAAAAAAAAAAAAAAAAAAAGATGTCAGCGTTAGGACTGGATAGGTTATAAACTTGTTTGGTGGATTAATGGGGTTACAAATTCTTTGCCTAGGACTTTTGAACAAGTCGCCCATTTTTCAAAGTCGTTTCTTGTGATTGTCCTGATTCACAAGTAAACATCAGTGGTGTTCATTAGTTTTTCGATTGTGAGTTCAGTAGAAAGAAAGAGAGTTTGTTCTTTAGTTTATTTTCTTTTGTAGCCAGTGTTAGTAGAATTTTATGTAGCAAAGAGGGCATCAAATATTCGCCAGAAGAAGGACTCTGGATGCAACAATGTTAGCATAGCCCGCGATAGTTGAACATATTACTATTTCGGATTATGGTTTCATTTTGCTAAGCATTGTCTTTCATGCTGTAATTCAGAATTCAAGGTAATATAAATGTTTGTTCTCATTATTATCATCTCCGTATTGTTCATCTTGTCGTTATGCATTTAAATCAACTCAAAATATAAATATCTTTTTTTATTTAATTTGAAAGATCGTGGCACGGTTGCACTGAAACCCGCCGATTTTTCAAATTATAATTCCTGTTTAATGTGTAAATATCCTTTCCATTTTAATTCAAAAAACTGTAGTACGGTTACATTATCACCTGCTGGTTTTTCGAGTCATTATTTATGGCGCGAAACCTAGTCCATTGTCATTGGCAGCCGGAGGATGTCACCAAGTGCCAGGAATATGACGTGCTCTAGATTTCCCGATATAAATTCTTATTTGGAGTTAAATTCATATCTTGAAAATTGATCCAACATCATTGGTAGTCGGAGGATGTCACCAAGTGCTAGGAATATGATTTATTCTAGTTTCCACAATGTGAATTCGACTCGCCAGTTAAAAAGGAAAGGATATTTATATTTTATTCATGGCGCCATACTATCAGAATCAAATTTGTATCTTGGAAACTGATCCAATATCATTGGCAATCGGAGGAACTGAGTCACCAAATGCTAGAGATATGATTTATTCTAGTTTCTACAATGCAAATTCGATTCGTGAGTAAGGGGAAAAGGATATTTATGTTTTACTTGTCATTGCTGCCATTTTCAATTTGCAAGCAAGGGGAAAAAGGATATTCATACTTTGTTTTTCTTGGTTTCATTGTTGCCTTGTCTATCTCATTTTCTTGTATAATTTGAGATGTGAATTATCCCCTCTCGCAGTTCGAAGTTTATTTGCATGTACCGGCGGTCGACGAATTCAGTAGTCCGCTGACGGTACCAAAAATGAGATTTGCACGTTCGTGCATTTTTCATTATCCAAGTTAATGCAAATCGATTTTTATTTCCCTCATCTGAGGTTAATTTATATTGAATTGAGGATTCTAGGCGCCGTCGAATTCAGTAGTCCGTGCTTGGTATCAAAAATAAAATTTGCTATCACAAGCATTTTTTATTAACCAGTTCAATATAAATTGACTTTGGAAGCTTTTAAAAAATTCGGAGTTTAGATGTTACCCTGGTGTCGTTGTTACAATCAGTTGCTTAAAGTTAGTTTATATTGAATCGAGAATCCCTGGACCTCGTGGTTAGTTTTCATTAACCGGTCCAATGTAAATTAATTTTGAAATGTTTGAAGTTAATGTGCATCGAATTGAGGATCCCGAGCGCCGTCAAATTTAGTAGTCCGCGCTTGGAGTCTAAAATGAAATGTGCCCTCACGGGTATTTTTCATTAACCAGTTTGATGCACGGTGACTTTGAAGTCTTCAAGATTATCCGTATCTCCACAGAAATGAAAACGAGGGTATGAACGGTAAAGTCCGATCTCGCCGTTATGCCGTCCGTACACTCGAGTTTACGTTCCTGTGGAGATTTTCTGTGTCTTTTATTTCCCCCGGCTAGAGATAATTTTAAAAAGGGTTAATTTTGAAAAAGAAGTACCGAAAGGGCGATGTAGGGTGCCTAACACCTTCCCTACTCGTAACAGTAAATCCTCGAGCCCATTCTCTGTTTTCGTAGACCAAAAAGGCAAAATCGTCGAAATATTTTCCTAGGGATGTTTTTCTCTAAAAATATCTTTAGGGGGACCCAAATTCATTGTTAAGTGGCGATTCTGAAAAGCAAGTTACAGCTGTCAAATTTCATTAATACAATCGTCGCATATTTGTCAAGTATTCGCTCGTGCCGTTTTCTCGAAATTGGGGAAACGCTCGCAGCGGAAAATTCTGGGCGCAACAATTTGGTGAGGTGGCAAGGATCACTATAGTCGTATAGTCATCCTTTGTTCCAAATATAGGAGCAATTTTTCAGTGCCGAGCGGGTACAATTTTTCAGTGCCGAGCGGGTACCATTTTTCAGTCCGGATTATGGAGAGAGAAACAGGAGAGAGAAAGGGGAAAGAGAGGGTTTCGATCTGGGCCGTCCAATACACTTGTGGACGGCCCGGATGCAACATTCGGGTACCACATAGGCTCGGCCACTGTGGTACCCATTCGGTACCCAAATTTTTTTCCAAATATAGAATCAATTATCCATCTGTTCCATTTTCCAACCAATTTTGACTCTCTATTGGAGGTCCTAGTTTTAAAATTGGTTCTATGGGTGTAGAACCAGGTATCTAACCACATTTGGACTTGCTCTTAGGCTACAACAACTCTTACCTTTTGGAACGCCCCCCTTTTAAATACCTAAGTGTATTTTCCCTTTATGAAGATATTCGAATGTCAGAATCAACTCTATAAAAGTACGAATGAAATTAATCTTTACCTCTTATTTAGTTCTCTCTCTCTCTCTCTCTCTCTCTCTCTCTCTCTCTCTCTCTCTCTCTCTCTCTCTCTCTCTCTCTCTCTCTCTCTCTCTCTCTCTGGTTTCCGCATGGTTGCATATTCCGGCGATATTCTCCATATTCCGGCTACAATGCAACTTTCCGGCCATTTTCAGGTATACTCTGACTCTCTTTTGGTAGATGACAATTGGATTTGGTGAGGTGATAAGGATGACTATCGTCGCACAGTCATCCTTTGTTCCAAATATAGAATCCATTATATCTGTTCCATTTTTTAACCAATTTTGACCTCTAATCCAATTTTGACTCTCTATTAAAGGTCCTAGTTTTAAAATTGGTGCTATAATATGGGTATGTGTTTACATATAAAATTAACACATCCAGTAATTAATTGACACGTAATTAAGAATGCCAAACGTTGGTGGCTTGACGTTAATGAAAAACACTGGATTAAAGGTCTATAAATGGATCAATACGATGTCCTATTTGTATCCAGTTTGAAAGGCAATTATTGGCAGTTATAAGCCAAAGAATAAACAAAGAAATTGGCTTCGAAGCCACACATTTAACTGTTAAAAGGCATGAGTTACACGTGTAAACGTATAAAAGAAGATAGTTGACAATTGAGACACGTGGAACAAGTCGTGCAAGGCAGTTACTCTTTAAAAACTAATCATATGACTTGAATGAATAACCGTGCAGGTTCAAATTTAAAACTTCTGGAGAAAGATTGAAGTGATTTAAGTTCAGACGCTTTTGGAGGGAAGAAACTACCCTTTTTTTAAAAGAATGATGGAGTTCGAAGTCAAGAAATCAAGCGGAAAGTTCAAATTGCAAGCGAGGCCTATAAATAGAAGAAGTTGAAGAGGAAAAAGCCCCCAGACAAATCTTCAACAAATAACAAAAATGATGCTTGGTTTGTTCATTGGCAAGTAGAATTGTAGTTTTAGGAATTCGACTCAGTTCGAAGTAGATTAGGAAGTAGATGTTAGTAGTTCTTGTAACAATCAAGTGTTCGAAGTCTCTGTTATCTTTCTATTTGAAGTTGAAGACGATTTCGAAGTAAGTTTGTCTTTGATTTTTTAATCAACGTATCTTGTTTCTTTATTGTTCTTTGATTTCCTGAGTGAGTTGGTTTACATTTCTTCAATTTGAAGGAAAAAATCTTACTAGTTGAGGTAATTGAGCCACTTAAACACAATCGTCTGATTAGATTTGGTTTTCCAAAGTTAATTTGAGGGAGAATATTTAAAGGCTCTCTCTGGTACGCTCGCACACAATTATTTTCCGTAATAAAGAAGTAAAAGAACCAAACAATAAGGAACCAGGTATCCAACCGCATTGGACTTGTTCTTAGGCTGGCTACAACAAATTTTACCTTTGGAAGGCCCCCTTTTCAAAAACCTAAGTCTATTTGCCCTTTATAAAGATTTTCGAATATTAGAACCAAATCTATAAAAGTACGAATGACATTAATCTTTACCTCTTATTTAATACTTTCCTAGACGAAAAAAGAATGCCAAGTCTAAGGACAAAAAGTACCTTTTTTTATTTTTTTTAACCAAGTAACATAGATATCCATTAATAAAATTGAACAATTACAAAGGTGACAAAATTGTCGTAATCACTTTAGTAATTAGAAGGGATTTTTTGGGAAAATTTCAAAAAAAAACCCTGACCTTTGCACTTATTGTCACAAAGACGCTTGAGCTTTGGAAAATATAAACCTCTCCCCAAGACCTTTGCCCTCCGTTATCAATTAAACCCCCAACTCCATTTTCCGTCAAGAAACTAACGAACCTAGCAAAATCTAGCGGGAAAATTTCAATAAAACCCCTTACCTTTGGCACGTTTATCAATTTCTCCTCTCTTTCCATTTTCTGTCCAATCCTTAACGGAAACTCCCAAAATGACGTTGTTTTGTGGGTGTGTCACGGGCTTCCAAATTTCTTCGTTAAACATTGTCTTGTGGGGCCAACTTTGGGGGCATATACAAATGATCTGAACCATTGAATAATTTTAAAATAAATAATTAAGTGGTCTTGTAAAAAATGAGGCACATCGAATATTTATAAGTAATTGATCTAATTAGTAAAATTTTCATTTAGAATCAGTATCCTATAATTTGAAAGAATTTTGAAAAAAGTTATATAATTGTTCGCTCGGTATCCCCTTGAACTGAATCGTAGATATCGTAGTGCTTGTTGAGATAAGCATTCACAAATAAAATTATCTTGATCAGATATCGATAGGTATCAAAACAGTTCAAATTTTTGCATTTTCATACCTATCGATGTCTGATCAAGATAATTTTTTAAGTTAATGCTAATCTCAACAAGCACTACTGTGAGATCCAAAATATTACTTTAGGCATGTTATGTGGTTAATTGTAGATAAATGATATTTTGTGGGGATAGACTTTAAATTACTAAAGTGAAGGGGTAGAAGTATAAATTAACTTAAATTGAAAACACTTGTCAACAGGATACATATCCTGGTGTCTTTTATTTTTTTCTCCCTTCACACATCTGATTAAAAGAAAAAAAGGGAGGATCCTGCTACGGGTACAACCAATTTTGTACAGAAAATGTACAAATCGCTCTCGGGACCCACTTTTCTCCTTAAAACTCTTTTATCTCCTAGGTTTTTGTCATTTAGAGAACCATTCATTATTTTTAAAACATTTTTCTGAGGGGCTCCACAAAATTTCAGCTCAATCGGACGGTTAGAAGTGCTTGAACCAAAATCACTCCGTTTGCGTTCAAAATGAAACGGGCGTGATTTTGGTCAAGAAGTCATTTAATTTTCGTGTCCGATCAACCAAAAAAAAAAAAAAAAAAGAAAAGAAAAGAAAAATTTCAATGGCCTACCTCGGAAAAATGTTTCAAAAATAATGACATTCTTGAGCATTAAAGATAGGTGATCTCGTGTGGGACCCAAAAGTGGGTCCCCGAGAGCGATTTGTACATTTTCTGTACAAAATTGGTTGTACCCGTAGGATTACCGAAAAAGGGATAAGCTTGAAGGTTTTCTACGTTATACAAAAGAGAGAGAGAGAGAGAGAGAGAGAGAGAGGGAAAGAGGAAGAAGAGGGGTAACGGCAGGTTCTAAGAGGTAAGAATCTCCTTAAAACTCTTTTATCTCCTAGGTTTTTGTCATTTAGAGTTAGGGCTTCTTTCTTGGACATGGTTTTGAGTTGAGAAAGTGATATATTGCCCTAATTCTCTCGAATTGGTGATGATATAATGCTCGGTGATTAGCTTTGTTCATGAATTGCTAAGGGTAAATCCAGAGTTAGAAACAAAATAGAATTTTGAAGTTTGAATTTCTGGGCAACATGAAAAGCTGCGTTTTTAGTCAATTTCGGTCTTCTTTAATTGGTTATATGGCTTTGGGTTCATATGGCTTTCAAAGTACAAGAAGTTAGGATCATTTGGGATTTGGAATCACTCAAAAATATTGAGAATTCGATTTTGTGCGAATTTTCTAACACAGCCTCTGTTTGCTGAAAACTGAACTGAAGTGACTGCAGTCTGACTTTGGGGATTTATTTGACTTGGTTTTCCTTCTCCGAATGACCTGATATTTTTAGGGTTTGTATTTCAAGGAGTGAAGTTCATGTGTCTTGAATTTCAGGGTGTTTGTATTAGAATCTTGCTCGTGGTGAATTTGTAAAAAACAATGACTACCTGCTGAAATTTTAACTCCTGAGACTGTTAACTTATTTTGCTTGTTGTTTTGATGGGGGGTTTTTTGTCTTGAATTAAATCTGGGAAAATTAGAGAGAGAAATATGAAGTGTCTTCATGTATTGACACAAATTGGAGACCGTTTGGACTTCAGTTGAGTTCTCCGTGAAGTTTTTGGGTTGGTGTGTCACTGCTGAACTTCTAACTTACAGCAGATTGGGTGGTTTGGGAAAAATCATTTGGAGGTTATATCTATGTCTAAAATGTATGAATTTTGGTGAGAATGTTGTTTGTTATGTCTAGTTTCAATGTGAAAAGTTTTACTCTATAATCCTTGTGATTGATTCTAGATAAATTTAACTTCATCGTAGAGTCCGAATCTCCTACTATGCTTTAGAACATAAGTACTTCACTGGAGACTTTAAATGCTTTGCCCAGTTATGATGCTCCTCTACATATTTTCACTTGTTGAAAGGGTTGGAGAGTTTGTCGTATATGAGTGGTGTTTACATGGAATTTGACGGAAGCATGTATATCTTCTCGCGTGTTAAATATGAATAACGGGGATTAATGGATTTTCAAATGATAATTGTGTTTTAGGTGTTAACGAAGCCGGAGATTCATCTAGTGTGCTTAAAAGGTGAGCGTGACACTTGACTCATGAGATCGTACGAAGAGGTGGGTACCCTTTGACATAGCTTATGCCTTTCTAAAAAGACATGTTCTTATTTACTATAGAATTGATATTTTCGTGCTAGCACTAGTAGCATGTCTAAGAGAGTAGCTCTATAAGAGTTTTGGATTATCTTGTAGTGGTGGCAACGACACGCGTTTCGGTCTAGTATCTTGATTATTAAGCTTAGTGATTTTTTGTTAAGCACGCGGCATGGAAGTGTTGCTACGGAAAGTCTTGAAAGTATAGCATGGAAGTGTTGCTATAGTTTCTCGAAATCACATGACATGGAAGTGTTGTCATGGAAGTTCTTAAAAATCACATGACATGGAAGTGTTGTCATGGAAGTTACTTGAAAGCATGACATGGAAGTGTTGTCATTGTTGAACGGTGCCTGAACTGGTCGTGTTTTCTTTAACTGGATATACGAAAATTGATCTGTGGTTGTAGTTGCATTTCTTTTTGCCAATTTAATTGCTTATATTGACATAATGCTAGTGTTTGTGGCCAAGTAACAATAGCTAATCTTCACAGTTTGTTAATTTTGGCAGGACTTATGAGATGGGAGGTTGATAGAAGCGGTCCACTGAGTACATAGCTTGGCGTGGGGTTGTCTAGGCTTTGTAGATAGCACAAGTTTGTAACACCTTTTGAATGTAAGAAAAAAATAAGGGTTGTGGATCTCTGTAATATAGGGCACTTGTAAATATGTGTAAAGTTTGTCTCTTTTGGAGAGTATTTATGAGTAAGAAAAGATCGCATGGTTTGTGTCCTTAAATAAAGAAGTATCTTTTAAGCGTAATAAAGACCGTGGTGGAGACTGATTACAGTAAGTCGGGTCTTAATCCAGGGGTAGCCGGGATGGGGCTTGACAACTACGATATCTACGGTTCAGATCAAGGAGATACCGAGCCCACAATTGTATAACTTTTTTCAAAATTCTTTCAGCTTATAGGGTCCTGATTTTAAATGAAAAATTGAACTGATTAGATCAACTACTTATAAATATCTGATGGATCTGATTTTTTTCCAAGACAACTCGAATAATTATTTTAAAATTATTGAATGGTTTAGATCGTTGTGTGGGACCCCGAAGTTGTCCCTACCGTGTAGCGAAGAAATTTAGAAGCCCATGACAAACCCACAAAACGACGTCGTTTTGGGAGGTTCCAATAAGTATTGGACGGAAAATGGAAAGAGGGGGGGAAATGATAAACGTGCCCAAGGCCAAGTGTGTTTTTGAAATTTTTCTGCTAGATTTTGCCAGATCCGTTAGTTTTTTGACGAAAAATGGAGGTGGGGGTTTAATTGATAACGGAGGGCAAAGGCCGGGGGCATTTATATTTTGCAAAGCTCAGGTGTCTCTGTGACGTTGAGTGCAAAGGTCAGGGGATTTTTTGAAATTTTCCCGGATTTTTTTTGGGAAAGCAAAATTTAGTCTATCGAAATAAAATTTAAAAGGCCCCATCGGTGACATTTCCCTTTGGGCCTCTACAACAGTTAAGTCGGCCATGACCCTATCCCTTTCTTCATCTTCATGGCTGGTGAAGGTCGACCAATCTGCAATACATCGTCGATTGTCTTTTCTTAGTTGGTGTGCGAAGATAAAGAAATTGCATGCGATAAGTTTTTCTTATAAATAATGCCACAAATGTATTAGCAAGCAATAAACGAGCCTAAAGAACTACTAGTATACAAGATATTGTCCTATGAATTTGGAATGAGATTCAATGAAAGGCGTAAAAATGTCATACAATCATAGAGGTGCTTTTTATGCTCCCTTATTCTCTACGAAATACTTACAATAAAAAGCCTCTTGGAGCCTTGGGCATTATGCTTGTTTAAGAGAGCATCTGGAAATGGAGATTGGAAGGTGCAAAACCGTGGAGTATCCGAATGTGGTAGTGTCAGTCCTAAGAAAGTGCATTATTTCATTAACATGAAAATTCACGAGGATGAAGTGCAGGAATGGCACTGCTTAAGGATTTTGCTAACGATACAGGGGGAAAAACCAAACATGTTGCAGAGGCATGAGGTTTACACACAAGTACCCCCTGTAAACTGCTAATTTAACCCACTAACTTTCCACAATTTTATCACTGTCAAACAGTGTGAGGAAACTTGACACTGGTCAGAAACCTACCACCTATTACACCATTGAATTGTGTTGAATATCACGAAAAAAAATAGCCATCAAATGAGAAGAATAGGATGCCATATACGGTCTTATTGAATGATAAAATAGTAGTTCCGCCTCCCCAATGACATGAAAAAGTAATATAAAGTGAATGAATTCAATGACAGTTTTCGGCTATATACAATGTCAACCAACAACCGTGACAGAAAAATCTGCTGAAAGGAGGGGTAGATCAAAATAATTGAAGCAATTGCTTTAATGATGCATATACAGTCCCATTAACAAGCCTCTCCATCAATGGATTATGTCATCCAGAAGGCCTCCCCAATTTAACTAGGAAATCTCAGTTTTGAACCAAAATCGTGCTCAGTAGAACTGCAATAACATGAAACAAGAAAATAAATTAAGAACTGCAAGATTATACGGGGTTGAGATCACATTAAGTTCACATAACGAAAATGGAAGTCACAGAAGGTGGAACAAGATACAAAGCAATACCGATATTGAGAAAGATGCACTTACAAACTAAGAACCCATCCCACTGCCATCATCTCCTCAAGGGTGGTTGTAAAACTCCACTGAAATAAAACTTTTTGTAGCTAATGCTGGCTCAGGAGACCCCTTAAAACTCACTCTGGAACCAACTTGGGAGCGAAATCCTGTAAACATTCTCTGAACATAAAGCTATGCAATTTCCACTTTTCCTATTCTCTTGCTCTTCATTGAAAACGAAATCAAGTTTGGTGAACTTAATCTAGAGTAGATAAATGCAAGAATGCTAGCCACATAAACCTCATTGAAGCAGATATAAATATAAAGAAAACACAAAAGCTGGTCGAAATGGCAATTTTATTAAGTATCGTTGTCAGCAGCAAAGTATGATTCTTTCCTTATATAATCCTGCAGAACCACGATTTTTTTTTTCGTGGGAGAATGAAATGAAAGTGTGATGATAGTTTTCTATGGATGGAAAATAACATAAAGGGTTTTTGGCCACAAAGCTATATACTTTGAAAAATTGTTGAACCCAAAATTCCATGGTCCTATCACACCATACAGTCTAACATCTCATTCACCAGAGTATAGTCTTCCACTGGAAAGATAAGTGAATAAAGGAACGCGCGTGAACAGCAGGGCACATGAAATACAGAGAAAGGAAACAGCCCTATCGAACCCGAAATTGCCAAATGTACCTTGGAAGAGTATTAGAAGGAAGAAGAAAACTGTGATGAGCAAGGCAAATAGGCTGCCTCCTGATGTCAATGACGACGAGGGCACCGAGGAGGAGGACGAAGAGGATGACAACAAATTCTTCTTGTCCTCTTTCATCTTCCTTAAAGCTTTCAAGCGTTCGGTTCTTGCGCGCTTCTTCATGGCAATCATGGAGATCTCCTTTACCAACTTCATGTCACCAGCGTCCAATGATGGACCTTTAGGAGGCCGTGGCGGCTTGGGAGCCTTTTTATAGTTTGCCTTTTTATGTTTGTCTTGCACATGTTTATTCTCGACAAGGGCCATATGCTCTTCTCCTCCTGAATTATTACTTCCTATTAACACTTGTACACTTTCAGCTGCAACCTCGCCAGGTTCCCCCAGACTGCTGTATGGGTTACCACAATATTCAACCCCAGGATCAGCTGATCCATTAGAACCCATGAAACCACTTGGAACAAAGTTAATAAAAGTATTTGCTTGTGGTTTGCCTATAACATTACTTTCATTGGTGCCCTCTTCATTGGTCATCAGACCACTCTCAAGATCCATTAAAAGGCTCCCATCTTGAGAGGAGATATGGTCCATTAGACGAATCCGATACTTCTCCTAAGTCCAAATCTTAATTAAACACGCTAGAAATCCTACAAGTTATATGAAATTTGTATATGTCTCATAGAATATCCTACAAGTTATATGAAATTTGTTTTAAGATGTCCACGAGATGAACTTGAGGAGGCAAGCAACCTGGCCTTTTCGCTCTTCTTCCGAAAATGACAAGGTGATCAAAAGTACTTGTCTTATTTTTCAAAGAGGACCAAGAAACTTCAACCAAGAGTTTCAGGAATGAAGTTTTCAACAGCCATCTAAACGTACGGACCAATAAAAAGATGCTGCTCGAACACTATAATAGAATTCCATTCCAGTCTTAACCATATTCTTTCCCCATTCCAATCGAATCACCCACCAAATTGCCAGAAAAGATGATGGAAAACGATCAACAAATGTGAATCACGGGTGCGTCCGATCAAAACTTGAAGAAGTCGATATAGTCCTGTAATTACATACACGCGTTCATGGAAAGAAAGTTGGATAGTCAAATACTCCACAATTGATTATGAAATGACTTGTTAAATGGACTACTAGCGTGTTAAATTAATAGATGGGGTTTTCCGGAATCGAACAAAGGGCAGATGCATTGATCAATGAGAAGAAATTAATATGGTTAGCCAAAAAGCCCAAAGACCTTTTTTGTGTTAGGTTAGGTGAAAATGTAGGTTAGAGTATCAAATTAATCACACAAATTAACAAACGTCAAACAGAAAGTGCTTCAAAAATCCATGCAGAAATTCCAAAACACGACCGACCGACCGACCGGCATAAAGAAAGAAGAAAAAAACATGGAAGTAAATACTAGGAAGGAGTAGTACCTATTTCAAAGAGCAAACGAGCGAGCCCAAGATGAGATGGCGTATAGGTCATCGGCCAGAAACGAAGAAATTGGGCGGATAAAGAGGCGGAGCTAGAGAAAGGGAGGAAGGATTGTACGTACAACGAGACTTAAATTGTTTCCGTTGATGATGATATCTCTTTCCCTCCCAGTCCCTCCCTCCCTCCCAAGCCAGCCTCGCCTGCTGCCTCTCTCCCTCTCTCTCTCCTTCTGTGATCGTGACAGATTTTCCTCCTCTTGTTTGGGGCTGCCGGCTATCTCAATTGGTGTTGTCCCATTTTTTCCTGGTTTTTTCTATTTTTGTTCTTTTTGGCGAACGGTTTGGTTGTAGACCTGTGTAGACTCTGTGCGTGATTAATTCTCAACTCTTCTTTATTCTTCTCTTTCTTTTGACTAGTAATGTTGCACCTGACTTGCACGTGGAGTTTATCAAAGTAAGGTTTTTTTTTTGGATAAACCTGGGGGTACAGAAACATTTGTACAGAAAATGTACAAAGCGCTCTCGGGGACCCACTTTTGGGTCCCACACGAGTGATCCGAACCGTTCATTGTTCTTAAAAACAATTTCCGAGGGGCCCCACAAAAAATCAGCTCAATCGGACGGTTATAAGTGCGTGAATCAAAGTCCCACCGTTCCAAATCACTTTGAGGTGATTTTTTGTGGGGCCCCTCGGAAATTGTTTTTAAGAACAATGAACGGTTCGGATCACTCGTGTGGGACCCAAAAGTGGGTCCCCGAAAGCGCTCTGTACCATTTCTATCCCTCACCTTCGGTACCCATAGCAGGGTCTTTTTTTTTTTTTTTTTAATTTTTAGTAATTCTCTTGAACTTCACATGATAACATAAGGTAGATATAAATTCAAAACTTTTTTTTTTTATAACATGTCTGGTCTATTTTACGCGCACCTTAACTAATGTTGAGCCCGATACAACCGCCCATTTGCGTATGGAATAATGATACACACAAACTTTGTGCCACAACCCCACTCACATAGGGTGTGGGGGGGCCCATATGGGACCCACACCCCATGTGAGTGGGGTTGTGAGTGGGGTTGTGGTTGGTTGTGGCACAAAATTTGTGTCACAATCATTTTTGTTGCGTATAAATACAAAACATATAACACTTTGGAATGATGCTTTGATGTTCTTCTCGTTTGTTTTCAAAAATATATATCACATCAACAAACATATTCCTCAGCCATTTAAATCTTTGTGCCAGATTCAATTCTAGTTTCTCTTACAATCAGAACCCCATAATCAGTCGACAACCATTTTCCATATCTCTTGTCAACTGCACAAACAAAACCGTAAAAGAGCCAAATTACTACTCATTTTTTTGTTTATTGATTTGTCTCTATATACTAACATTTACCCCATTCTGATTTACGGAGTATAATTATGCTGAAAAAAGAATCTATTACCCAAATATTTGTGCATTATATAGTTTCTTGCTTGAAAGGATAGGGGGAAAATTGTCAAACATGCCTGCTTGCATTGCATAATGTATTGAACCAAAGATCGATCATACCCTTTAAGTAGATGATGACATTTATGCTACTCTTTTTCCCGACATTTACATACCCTGTAATAACCATGCACATAATAAAAGATTGACAAATGGTCAATTTGTCTCACCCGATCGACATACTGTACATAAAAGTATCTATAGACAATAAACATCTCAAACACAATATAATTTCTTGTTACAAAACATAACATATAATCGAAATCAGCCACTTCTAATAGGTTCATTGCTCTGGCCTCAAATACAATTATGTCTCGTGGTTTGTCTTTTTCATGGATCATCCTTGCTAAAGCACAAGTCGTGTTAGTTCACTTTTGTTCTAGGTTAATGTTAGTTTTCATTAGTTTGGTTGATCGCGGAGTTCGCAGATCCAATACTCGTTTTAAATCTACTACTACTTTAAAAAATCCGAAGAGTGTTAATTGTTTCCCACACTTTTCATTCCCCGTGTCCTATTTAGTTTAGAATTGGCATGTCACTTGTCATTTTTCATGTCTGAGTCCGTACCTTTTAGACCGTGACATTACATTTCTACTCTTAAAATCACAATTAGTACTTTGGCCTTTGCCTTTAGATGCAACATGAATGCGAGTAAACCTAGAAACGACGCAAGGTCTATTTACTTTTCCTTTTTTGTTCCTGCTTTCGTTTTAATGTGTCAAAGATAGTTATCCAATGTTGACAATTAGCTTTATCTTGATTTTATTGGGGTCGAAAAGAACGCAAATTCAATCAATATTTCATGCACGAACCAATATTTTACGTCAGCGACATTACTGCATAAGTAAAATTGTAATTGCAATTAAAACCGGTGATATACAATAAGAAACTAAAATATCTATTTCGACCCTCCAAGATTGACGACAATCAATAAATTGATATGCATCACCAAGATCTTTCATTTCAAAATTCTTTGAAAGAAATTTCTTAGTTTCATCCAATAAGCCTATATCGCTGCTTGCCAGTAAGATATCAACGACATATAACACTAGAAAAATAAATTTGCTCCCACTGATCTTAAGATAAACACATTGATCCATAACATTTTCCTTAAAACCAAAAGAGGAAATTACTTGGTCGAACTTTCGGTACCATTGACGGGATGCCTGTTTTAAGCCATAAATGGATTTCTTTAGTTTGCAAACCAAATATTCTGATCCTTTAGTCTTAAAACCTTCTGGTTGCACCATATATATGGTTTCTTCAACGTCACCGTTGAGAAACGCAGTCTTTACATCCATTTGGTGAAGCTCTAAATCATAATGAGCTACAAGTGTCATAACAATCCTTAGAGAGTCTTTCGATGATACCAGAGAGAAAGTCTCTTTATAGTCAATGTCTTCCTTTTGAGTAAAGCCTTTAGCAACAAGACGTGCTTTATATCTTTCAATATTGCCTTTCGAATCCTGCTTGGTTTTAAATATCCATTTACAACCAACAGACTTGATACCTTTAGGCAATTCGACAAGATCCCAAACATCGTTGTCACTCATGGACTTTAACTCATCCAATATGGCATTCACCCACTTTAGGGAGTTAACACTTTGTTTGGCTTGATTGAAAGATATGGGATCGTCTTCCAATCCTATATCAAACTCATGTTCTTGGAGATAAACCATATAATCATTAGGAATCGCTGATCTGCTCTCCCTATTGGATCTCCTAAGTGGCACCTCTACTTGAGTTTGTTGTGGTTCTTCTGTATTAGTAGGAGCCAACGCATGATTAGTTTGGTGGTTTGCATCCGCATCCTGTATAAGTACAGGTGTAACCACCTTAAGAGTCTCAATTTGAATCATTGGAATCTCAACTTGTTCCTCTTCAAATAAAATATTCATTATTTGTGCACTCCCACTACTTTCAAGATCCTCAATAAATTTGGCATTATCTGTCTCAATTATGGTATTTGTGGAAGGACAACAAAATTTAAAACCTCTTGACCTTTCAGAGTATCCAACAAAATAGCAGCTAACTGTTCTTGAGTCCAATTTTCTTTCATTGGGCCTATAAGGCCTAGCCTCAGTTGGACAACCCCAGACATGGAAATGCCTAAGACTAGGCTTCTTTCCAGTCCACAACTCGTATGGGGTTTTAGATACTGCTTTACTTGGTACTCGATTAAGGATATAAACTGCAGTCTTTAAGGCTTCTCCCCAAAGGAAATCAGGTAAAGAGGAATTGCTTATCATGCTTCTAACTATATCCTTAAGGGTCCGGTTTCGTCTCTCAGATACACCATTTTGACGTGGTGTTCCTGGCATGGTGTATTGAGGTACGATCCCACATTCTTCCAAGTATCTCGCAAAAGGCCCTGGACGTTGTTCGCCTGATCCATCATATCGACTGTAGTATTCACCACCACGATCGGATCTAACAGCCTTAATTTTCTTATTAAGTTGATTTTCAACTTCAGCTTTATAGGCCTTAAATACGTCCAGTGCCTGTGATTTTTCATGTTTCAAGTACAGATACCCATAACGAGAATAGTCATCTGTAAAAGTGATAAAATACCGTTGACCATTCCAAGAAGTCGTAGGGAATGGACCACAAATATCAGTATGTATCACTTCTAAAATGTCTAAACTCCTTTTGGCACCAAATTTCCTTATGTTTGTTTGTTTCCCCTTTATGCATTCAACACAGATTTTAAAGTCTGAAAAATCTAAGGGATCAAGAATTCCACTTGACACAAGCCTTTCAATTCTCTCTTTGGAGATATGTCCCAAACGTTTGTGCCACAACACAGAGGAGTTCTCATTAATTAATTTTCGCTTTGTAAGGGATCAAGAATTCCACTTGACACAAGCCTTCAATTCTCTCTTTGGAGATATGTCCCAAACGCTTGTGCCACAACACAGAGGAGTTCTCATTAATTGTTTCTGATACAAATACAAGCCAGAGAAGGGGAGAATATATAGGCCAAATATCTTCTCCTTGATTTTACTCCATTGAAGCAAACGTTACACAATGGAGTTACTGAATACTCACTCCATCTCAAATTGCGGGTAATTCTTTTCATTTTTAGATGTCCCAAATCATTTGCCCCTCTTAAAAAGTCAAAGTAAAAAAGTTTTTAGTTTTCTCAAACAATCCCGAGTAAATAGCAATGATTGTGACCAAAAGTTAGAATATGTGGGTAATGTAGGTAATTGATACCTCCCAATTTGAATTGAATGTCATCATTGCTTGTCCTCTTAAAATCATCGTTCCCCAAAAGGGGAAAGCAAATTGAGACGGAGGGAGTATGGTTGAGTGTTGGATCTGGAAAAAATAAGAGGATAGAGCCAAACACAGGTGGCCCACATTGCTAGTGGCGGAGCCACCTTGAGATCAATGTGGGCACGTGCCCACACTATCATTTCCTATTTTGTTAGTTTTTTTTTTTCCAACGGTAAAAGGTGTTCGGGTCAACTTACACACACCTCAACTATTCTCCTCCCCGGTCCGGTCAAAGGCAAACCATTCACGCCGGGACTAGACGATTCACAAGAGATTCCTCTCTTATGGCATGGCCCCAGGAGGTTGCCAAGTTTTGAAGATATCAAAGTTTACACCCAAGACGTTGCCAAGTTTTGAAGATGCCAAAGTTTACAGCTCATCTCCGTTGTCACTTGAGGTACTCCTTGGGGTTTCTTGTTTTGCTAATTTTACTTGTTAATGACTTGAACTCTTAGTCATGTAATCCTTCAAAATGGTATTCACTCCCGCTTTCAATTCTAACTCTGCGCTCGCATTTTCAATTCTCGCACTCCCGAATTTTAATTTTCTGGGAGGTTTTTCGAAGACTTTTTCACACTCGGGCTCGCGCACCTGCACTCACACTAGCCCACACATTATATGAGAACCAAACAATTATTATTATTTAAACAAATTCTTCACGTGCACAAACATTGGAGTAATATTCACCTACTTTTAGGTGGGTGAATGATAAAATTAACATTCTACACAAGCCTAAAACTATCATTAATTTCTCATGCCGCAAGAGGCATGTCACCGCCACATCGTCAACAACCATCAACTCGTGGGCGTGTAGGTTGTTGTTGAAGCCTGACTATTTTCGGAGCTCGCGGTTAACTTATAGTGCTCACACTAATACATAATCATTACTACGCCACTGCACATGGCCAATCAACGTAAGAGGTGTTCGGGTTAGCTCTTTTTTATTTTTTTGTGTGTGACATTAATTCAAATTAGTCTACACCGAGTGATCTGGAATGCACGAGCTGCTTGGTCCCAGCAACACATTTCTCAATTCTTTCTAAGCAAATACGCAAATGGCAACCCCATGGGCTCAAACAGAGAGAGAACTTGAGTCAAATACATATATGTGGCACCTTAATTGGCAGCTGCTTCTATAATTAATTTCTTCTAAGAGAAAAATGGTAATTACAAGCCTAGCTAGTACGCTGCGTTTAAATTCTATAACTATATTAGTAGTTTATTTGAAAAGAGTGTTGTAAGTGTACGTAATAGCGAGACCTTCATTTAATAGCTTAACTAGCATTGTTAATGTTAAATTGATATATAGTTGTTCAGAAGATTAATCTGTACGTAGCTAGTAGGGCTGTCCAGCGGATCATCCGATCCGCCAATCCGACCAATCCGAACCGATCCGAACCATCCGTTGATCCATCCGTGAATGTTCGGTTCGGTTCCGGATCGAGAATTTCTTATCTGGCGGTTCCGGATCGGATCGGATCCGCTCGATCCGCTCAATAATCCTTCTTTAATCTGTCAAATCTGTCCGATCCGACACGATCCGATCCGATCCGTAACCGACCCGTGAATGTTCGGTTCGGTTCCGGATCTTAAAAACCATAATCCGCTCTGAGCGGATCGGATCGGATCCGTATCCGATCCGTCCAGATCCGATCCGTGGACACCCCTAGTAGCTAGCTAGCGTGCATATATATTTCTATTGTTGGAGACCTGCAGGTTTAGGCCATGTTCCACTAACAAAAAACTAGTTTTGTTTTAAATCAAAAACTACTTCATTCCACTAAAAAAAACCCTCACAAAAAACAAAAAAAAAAAACCACTTCATTCCACTAACCTAAAAAAACCCAAATCATTGCACAATCAAGTACATGTACTTTAATCATGTAAAATTACAAATCTGCCTTCCCTTCAAAAAAAAAAGAGCAATAGTTGTTTGGGTAGAAGGGTAGATTTGTAATTTCATAACACAACTAAACAAACCAAAAAACCAAAAACTTGTTAGTGGAACTAGTTGGTTTTTTTGAAAAACTAAAGATATAAAAAAACCAAAAAACTAAAAAACCAATTAGTGGAACATGGTTCAAAACCTGTGCTACCGTACGTCCACTAGAGCACAGGATTTTCTGATGTCAATCCTGTCATATTTCCTGTAAAAAAAATTTAGTCTTCCATTTGGTTGCTTGTAAAATAGTCAGTCTTGTAAAATTATATATCCGTATTAGAGCATCCCCAATGGGATAATCAAAACATCTAAATAACCAAAGTTAACAATGTTTGTTCAAAAATTGGCTCACATTGGCATAATCAAAGTTAACAGCCCTTTAGCCAATACCCAAATTTTGACATTTAATTGGATAATCAAAAGTAATTACAACATTTTCTCAATAACCAAATTTAGGGGATCACACCCTATTTATAAGTCATTTTTGGTAGAATGAATTCAAAAGTAACAACATTCTCTCTCCACTTTTCAAATACTTACTTCAAAACTCAATTTTTTTGCACTTTCTCTCAAAAATTTGAAATTATCAACTTTTAATCTTTACCAAAATATGTTCAAGATTGGTCTCATTTTAAAGGTATTGTGAATATCTTTTAAATGGTACTAATATTATAAAAAACATATGTACAAATTTAAAGTCGGACCCATTTTATGAATAAAAATAGAGTAAGTAGTACTTTTTTTTTTTATTATGGACACAAAATACCATTGTGACACTCCACATTGTTAACTTTATAAATGTCTTGTATGAATAATCAAAGTCTGATGTGGCAACTTTTGATTATCCAGCTACACATTTCTTTATAGGCTCCTGAATTGATTAGTTCCAATTCTTCCGATAATAGTACCTATTGAATATCCATTGCATAACTAAGTACTGTTATAGACGTACGGTTCAATTTTCCAAGATTTTAAAGCTCATATTACTCGTACGCAAATTTAATTCAGATCTTTTCACGATGATTTCTCTATTGTATAATTTCTCTATTGTATCTTGCGCACTGTATATGTTCACATACATGACTTTAACCTTATTTGTTGAAACTTTGTAAGAAATTTTAAAAAAATAATAATAATTATCATGAATATTTACTATACATATAGACTTGAAACATATAGAGACTGATTGTTATGTTCATTTGTTCTCTTGTTCACCTTGAAGGAATTACCAAATCCGCAAAAGATTTCAAAAATCTTCTTAGTGAAACAGTAAAGTAATGCAATAATGGTGCAATAGATGTGGGAAAAAAAAATGAAATAAATACATTCAAATCAAGATAATGAAGAAATAAATTGACGCATCAAATAGAAGCAGACAAAACGTGAGCGATAATCACAATCACTACAAAAAAAAAACACAGTTGGGATGGAAATTCTGTTATTTCAATTTTGGTAAAACATGCATGTTTATATTTATGATAGCGATACACATTCATTTCTTTCATATAATTTTAACTCTTGGAAATTAAAATCCACCTTCACCATTACCACCAACGAATCCTCCGCCACCTTCATTCATGCCTCCATATCCACCGCCAAACCCGCTTCCTCCCACAAAGCCACCAGTACATACACCATCTTTACCCTTTCCACCTTTACATATTTCTACACCAACCCCCTTGCCACCTTTGCCCACACCTCTGCCGATGCCTCCCTTAACACTACTACCAATATTGCCAACGCCACCTACACCGCTCCCAAAACCAATACCTCCCTCAACACCATCACCTACATCGCTCCCAACACCAGTACCACCCCCTGTACCGCTCCCAATGCCTGTACCTCCGCCTACTCCAGTCCCAACGCCCGTACCTCCGCCTACTCCGGTCCCAATTCCAATACCACCCTCTACACCACTCCCTACTCCAGTACCTCCCCCTATACCAGTGCCAACACCGGTACCACCACTTACACCACTACCAATACCAGCGCCTCCCTTTCCACCCGTTCCAACACCACTACCACCACCTACACCGCTACCGACACCAATACCTCCCCCTACACCGCTTCCAATTCCTCTACCACCACCCACACCACTCCCAACACCTTTACCACCACCTACACCGCTCCCAACACCTGTGCCTCCACTTGCTCCAGTACCAACACCAGTACCGGCACCTACACCACTCCCGACACCTGTACCACCACTTGCGCCACCTCCAGTACCACCACTTCCTCCTACACCAGTTCCAACACCTCTACCACCACCTATACCGCTCCCAACACCAGTACCTCCACCTACACCAGCCCCAACACCTCTACCGCCACCTACACCACTCCCAGCACCTACACCTGCACCGCCACTTACACCTGTCCCAACACCAGTACCACCACCTCCACCGCTACCGGTACCAACACCTCCTCCTGCACCAGTTCCAACACCACTACCACCACCTATACCGCTTCCTACACCAATACCTCCACTAACACCGCTTCCAACACCAGTACCTCCACCTCCACCAGTCCCAACACCTCTACTACCACCCACACCACTCCCAACACCAACACCACCACCCGCACCAGCACCGGCACCGCTTCCTACACCACCACCGCTACCAGTATCGGCACCTCCTCCTACACCAGTTCCAACACCTCTTCCACCACCTATACCGCTTCCAATACCAGTACCACCACCAACACCACTCCCAACACCAGTACCTCCACTTACACCAGCCCCGACACCACTACCACCACCTACACCGCTTCCTACGCCACTACCACCCCCTATACCTGTCCCAACACCTCTACCACCACCTACACCACTCCCGACACCAACACCTCCACCTCCACCGCTCCCAATGCCTTTGCCACCACCCACACCACTCCCAACACCTGTACCTCCACCTACACCGCTACCAACGCCAACGCCGCCGCCTACACCGCTCCCTACACCAGTACTCCCACCTCCGCTGCTCCCAATGCCACTTCCACCACCAACACCGTTCCCAATGCCAATATCTTCAAGTCTTCGTCCTTCTCCTATTCCAATAACTAATAAAGAGACAACAATAAACACTCTAGCATTCATTAAAAACTTCCCCATCTTTTGCTATAACGAAAAAAGATTGAGGAATTAAGAGTAGCGATATCTTGTTTGTTGCACTTGATCGACTAGTGAACTTGGTTATTTATAGCCATGAATGAGGGATGGAGTTATAAATGCATGCAGTTGGAAAACTTGAAATATCATCATCCATCTCTCTCTCTCTCTCTCTCTCAAGTGCCAACAGACAAACAAAAATGTCAATCCCCCTTGACTTTGAGATGGTGCAAGACGGTGCACTTGTATTGCATGCTAACTCTCATCCCAACTAAAAGTGCCACCTGCCGCCACCATCATTTTCATGGCCTAGCTAAGATCAAATTGATGATCACACTGTTGACAATCTGCACCACCACAAGATTGTTGAAATCTTTTAACCGCGTGACCGTAATACAAACCCACGGATTTAGAAGTCTATACCAATGTACTTCAGTTTTTCTACTCATTTTTGTTAACTTTTTTTTGAAATAACACTCCTCCGTTGGCCTGTGTTTGTCCATTTGTAATGTGAATTTTAGATCATTTTACAAACTTTGTTTACAAAAACTAGTTGAGATGTTTTTATCATCAGTAAAAAATTACTTGTGGATTACCACTTGATCATCTCATTAGCGAGAATAATGATGGCCAAAAATGAACAAATAAATAAGGACAGAAGTAACAATTCCTATGTACTAACATGACTTTTCTCTCCATCCCGGCCACTTTGTTAATTTAATTTAATTTTAGATCAATTACTGAAGTCTTTCATCAGTTTCACAATATGATCTGTTTAAGATTTACAAAATTCACTTCTCTGTCTCCCGTTACACTTCTGTAGGGCTCCAGCTCCCACTCTCATCACACTTTGCCTTTTCTTTTTTGTTTTCTTTTCCAGAATTTTATAGGTAATTGGTTTTTGTACCCACCAAATTGATATTAGCATTGCTACATACCTAGAAAATGTACCCATAATTTACCCATTTGAGCTACTGATTTCAAATTTTGAGCAATTTTTTAAATACACATTTTATGGGCATTCTCTTTTAATGTGTCCATACCTTTTTTTGTCTTTTAGTAAACTTTTTACATATAAAAATTTCACAAAAATGAGAGTGTAGATATCACTTGGGGGTATGAAAATCACTCCTTATAATGCATAGTTATCTTTTTCTTTCTCAAATCGCTTTATCTCACTTTTTCTCCCAATAAACTTTTGCATTCAATGCTCTCTAATCTCTATCCATTAATGAATACGATTATTAAATCTCCCGTAACAAATACGACTATTATACCTTTAAGAGTTTAAATTATTTCCACCGCCAGCGGAAACAAGAAACAAAATTTTTCTCCAAATCGATTGCATTGCGCCACATGTCCATGTTCTACTATTTTGGACCACTGTTTGGACACATCGCAATGCAATCGATTTGGAAGAAACTTTTGTTTCCACCGGCGGTGGAAATAACTTAATCTCATATCTTAAATCTTTCACTAATTATCTCACGAATATCCTTGTTCTCTGACGGAGCTCCTCTCCTATATTATTGTCCACTCCAATCTAGTTTGGGCCTTTGTGGGCCTCTCCTAAGCCTACAACAAAGATCGGAATTGTTCAGTATTTGAAGTACGTCAAGTAATTCATTCACATAAAATTAGTTTGATTGAACATTGATAGATACATAAACAAAACATAGTTGTATAAGAAAATTGAGATGACAAAAAATAATTTAAAACTTAAATCACCCATTTGTTCTTGGTACAAATCCATCTTGCTTACTACTCCTATTTGATCAAGCTAAATTTTTACGTTAACAAGTTTTACAAAATGAACAATTCTGATTTTTGTTGTGCACTTAAGAAGGGACCACAAAGGTCCAAACTAAACCGGAATGGACAATTATATAACTGGATGGGAGCTGAGTCCCGATCTTGAGATTTACACAATCTTAGTACAGACCATAAAAATAAAAACTACTGCATCGTGATTCAGCACTACTACAAGTACCGACCAAATGGGTACCGACGGTGCAAAGACGACTTCTTAAGGGCTCCACACAACTGATCCGAATCATTCAAAAGTTTTAAAATATTTTTTCGAGCCGCAAGAAATCAGCTCAAACAGATACCCGCAACTAGTTGATCCGATGTACCCATTTTTCAGTCAAACGGATACCCGAACGAGAGATGCCTTGGTCCGAACGAGCGATCTGTGTAGGTTTACATAGTGGAATCGTCTCTCGTTTGCTTACCCTTTAGAGTAGGTTTACCTCCATTAGCCGAACCACGTAAATCTTGGTCTTTTTTTTTTTTTTTTGGTGTTTTGGTTTCTCCCTACGTTTTTCGCATATATTTGGTTTGTTAATTCTCCAATATTACGGTCATCAATAATCTTAAGGTTGCGATTAGGTTCTTATTAGGGAGTCCGCCGCACACAGTGGCGAAGGCAATGTGTACCTAATAGGCCCACACTGGAATTTCGGATTTTTCGCTTCTTCTTTTTTCCAGGTTACACAACAATCAAGTGTAAGAGAACTTCTTTTCTCTTAACATCACACAATAATAAAAGTCATCAATGACTTGAGTGATTGCGTCCAGCTTTGTCGTGAATGATTTTGGTTGATGTGGGTTTTAACTTTAGTTATGATGAAAATAGGTTTTCATGTTCAATTCAGGTTGAATTAACTAGTGCTGATTTTGGGACAAGGTGTTATCTTGAAACTCTCCCTCGGAGTAAAATTTAAGAATGTCATTGTTGTAATTGAAGGCAGATTAGTTTGGAATACAATTATAAGAAAATTATCAATTACTAGAAATTTATGAAAGTTGTAGATTTGTAGAAATAAGTTAATTGTTTCCAGTGTTCACGCTCTAGCTAATTAAAATAGTTGATGATGCGATAGTATGTTATCATACCGAGAGTGACATATTTGATTCTATCGACAATAAAACTATGATCACGAAAAGCTTTCAAAATATGAGAACTCTTTGTGATTTATTGTAAAAAAATTCTTTAGCAACTCTATTGTCGAATGTGTTAATTTTTATACTTCAGTACAAAATCTCTTTATTTTCTTTTTGCCATCTTGTAGACACCCCAATTTTAATCCAAGTGTTCTTTCATCATCGTCTCTCATCCGAGACTCGAATGACATAGGTCATGTCACCATCGGGTCGCCTCTTGATCGAGTCACCCCTGTCTGTCGCTCGAAAATATGGCTAAGGCAAAGTCATCTTTCGCCCCTTTTCTTCGAAGAAAAATGTGCCCGTTTTCGATTTTGTACTAAAAGTGGGGAGATGAGATTTTGATTGGATTGGGATATCAAAATTCTGGCAATGCCATTGTTTCCGAAAGGGGGGTACTTCCTTATTTGCATAAATAAATTAAAGTAAAGAAAATCTTTACTTTAGTTTGGTTTATGAAAATAAGTACCCAGTGATAAGAAGAAATGCTCAGAACGATCAAACTGCCTTGGAACTTGTCCAGAAAATTGGGAACTCAACCTCACAGGCCGCACGGTCCCTCCCTCAAGCCGTACGGCTCTTCCATTTCCATTCAAGCCGCGCGGCTCCCCCATGCAAGCCGCACGGCTCCCTCTGGGAGCCACACGGCTTGTGTTCTTATCTTCTGAAAAATTCCTGACAACCAGCTGTTCGGGAATATCATCATCAATCCACCGCCGAATATCATCATGTTATTCCCTCAAATCCGGCTATAAAAGAAGGCACTCTCTCCCTCTCAAAACACACCAGAAATCAATCCAGGAAAGAATTTCCGTTGAGTATTCCGGCGAAATTCTCTTCCGAAACCGCCAGTAAAATTCCCGAAATTCCGTGTTTCGTTTTCATCCCCTTTCAATTTCTCTAAACCAAACCCTCTATACCACTCCGAACTATACCAAATCTTGATCCTACAAGTTCAAACCCGAAGAACCCGAAGTTTTCAACCTCTGTTTCAAGTTCCCGAAAGGTATAAGTCATTTTCAGATTTCGATTTCCAAATCGTGGCTCCCCGAGGGCATCCCCGAGTTAATAACGGTTTCAATAGCCGTATCTTAACTCGGTAAACCATTTTCGAAACAAAAAACGGTTTTTCGGAGCCGTACCGGGCGATTTTTCTTGATAAACGTACGGTACAACCCGTACCGGAAATAAATTTCACTTCAAAAACTTGTTTACAAACAAAAACAACTTATTTGAAGAAGAAAATCAAGTTTTGAACGGGTTTTGGACTCACTGGTCCCAAAACAAAATTTCTGAAAAATAGGTGGCATGCAAGCCGCGCGGCTTGTAGCATAGGCCGCACGGCTCCTGTGTAGGAGCCGCGCGGCTCCCGTTTGAATCAAAATTTTATACTCTGTTTTCCCCTGTTCATACCCTGTTTCTCTGTTCTTTTCTGCCATTTTCCTGTGTTTATTACATATTTCACCCGTTGTTCTCTTATTATTACTATTTAGTCCTCTTTGTTTAAATTTTATTTCTGTTATGGTTTTAATTTATTTCTTCACTTGCTTGTTTAATTGTCAAGGTTTTTAACAAAATATTTTCTACAAAAATCCCACAAATTATCTAGTAGAGACCGAGAATTTCTCGGGCGAGCGGGGTGCTTTTTAATAAAACCTTCCCCGCGCATAACCTGGCTTCCGAATCCAAAAGAATTTTTTCGCAGATCAAACCCTTTTCCAAAACGGCACGAGAGTCAACAATCATTCTTAAAACGGTTTCTCGGGTACCAAACATTTTCTAAATTTAAACCCCGGGTGGCGACTCATTTTTTTTGTTTTCACGTCCGAACTTCGAGAGCGCGAGCCGCGTGGATCTCACCGTCCACACATCTATTAATGGAACTTTTTTGTCGAGTTACCGTGCCCCCATTAAAGAATTTTTCTAGCTACGCCACTGGCCGCACAATACAATTAATGTCATAGTTGTTTCTTTCTTTTTCCAAATAAAAAATTAACTTTGCATATGGCCTTGCCCCTGGGCGTAGGGCTGTGGAGGCAAGTGGCAAAGATTGATAGTTAGATATGTAAATCTCTGGTTTGTCCCAACGGAGGGCTTCGATTTGGTTTTTGTAGCCCTTTAGGGTTTTTCTGAGGATTCTTGTCTCAAAAAATAAAAATTAAAAAGATATGTAAATCTCGTGGTTGTGAAATTTATCTGTCATGTTTTTACAGAAAGCACTGATCCGAACGCCTAAATGGTTGAGGAAAAACAAAAAAGCACCGCCTGTTGGGATGTCATTAGTTGAATTCGTTCGCCCCTACCTTCCGTGCCATCTACCCTTTTACTTGCCATGTGCACTAATATATACTGCACCATTAAGCAGTGGCGGAGTCACTTGAGGAGCGCGGTCTCACACTGAATTCGTGCTTCTTTTTTCTTTTCTTTTTTTCAGATTTTGTATTTTTTTTATAAATTTAATATTTCTTAAATTAGTCTTTGTTTAATCATTTAAATACATTTTGTATGTCATTTCATTCTCAACTTTTCATCTCAAATATTACAACAATTTCAGTACTACACTGGTGACATGAGATGTCTAATGCAAAAAAATGGCTGCCACTAACCATTTGAAACTCTTCAATTCAAAATATCCAAATTCATAAGTGGCTAAACCATACATGGAATATGTGCATTATACTTTGTTACTCCGATTTTTTACAATAGTCCTATTTCTTGTCTTTGTTGATAGAACTCGCAATGGAAGACGAATTTGAAGTTTTAGGGACAAAATTTAAAAGAAAAGCACATTGGATCTAATTGTATAAAAAAAATGCTGAGTTTTGTATCTAATTGCTCCTAGATTGGACCGCTGAGACAATTTAAACAATTGATTTGTTTTCATAATTTTTTTTTTTTTTTTGTGAAAATCACGAGAAAGTTTTATATAACGAGAACTCCAACAACTAGGATATGTCTTTGTGCAACAAAACCTCAAGATCGGGCAGAATACAACCCGGAGCAAAAACAAGATTACGCTTTATACATTTAGAAGCTAGCCAGTGAGCTCCCCTATTGCACTCTTGTTTACACCACTAGAAAACCCAATTCTTAAATTTAGCCCACACTCTAATATCTTCCACAAGAGCCGCTATTTCCCAAGGGCAGTTACCTTTCTCATCAGTTACAACAGCAACTAATTCTTTGCAATCAACTTCAAAAATTACCCCTGAAGATTTCTTGCCATAGCCGAAGCGCAAGCAAGCAATACGGAGCGCCCAAGCTTCCACTAAAAGAGCAGACCGAACCGATACTCTACCACACCGCCACCATTGAGCTGATCCACCACTATCTCTGGCAATTATGCCAAAGGCAGCTGAGCTGTGGGAGGAATTAAACGCTCCATCCGAATTAACTTTGATCCAAGAATGAGGAGGAGGCTCCCATTTGATGGGAGCAACCAACCTTGGGGGACTCCTACTAACACCAGAACAAACAGCTTCCAGGAAGTCTTTGCTAGCCATTCGAGCTTGATCGATAACATCTTCTGGAATTGGGAGTTTATTGTTGAAGACGTAATTGTTACGAGCCTTCCAAATGGCCCAACAAATCTGCATAATTTCACCTACATCCTCTTTTCTTGTCACTTTTGCTAGCTCTCCACAAAGGATGTCTTCCAACCATCTATCCACTGCTATCACCTCTTTTTGAGAGACCCAAAAACTTTTGTTGCTACTGAACCACACTGCTCTACTCCAAGGGCATTGAAACATAATGTGTTCCACCATTTCACTTGAGGCTTCACAAATGGGGCAGGTGGGGTCACTCCCACACTTAAGTTTCACAAGGTTAGCTCTACAAGGGATCCAATTACGAGCCGCTTTCCATATAAACATACGGATCTTTGGCAAGGTGGGAGTAGCCCATAACTTCCTCCACATATTTTCAGAAAGGCTGTACGAGCAAGACGGAGCAACCAGATTTCTTTTAGCCCTTGGACCCATTTGGATTGCATACCCAGACTTAACCGAGTAGTCTCCAGACTTGGACTCCTTCCATATGAGTTTATCCTTACCCCCAGACAACGAAATAGGAATCCTTCACACCTCTTTTGAAATTATGCAAATGAACAACAAGTCCTAGAGGGGGGGTGAATAGGACTATCAACTAAAAATTAAGCAACAAAAAGTTATAGCTTATCATCCAAATTCCATGACAAAGCATCCAAACCAATACGTTCAATGAAGCAAATTGAAAGCAAGAACAAAGGACACACGATATACGTGGAAACTACTTAGGGTCTAATACCCTAAGCATAAAACCACGGCCTTACACTACTTCTATTCCACAAATCAAAAGGTTTACAAGAGATGAAAGACAAGGAATTTACCCAAAGCTCCTAGCTTTTCCTAGCTCCAACTCTTGTTGTAGCACCCCGTGCTCCTACTTGATTCCATGGACACCACGAGAGTCACCATCTCGATCTCCGCTTTCGTACGGCTCCGGTTCACCCGGCCAAGTAGATTCCAAGGCAAGCAATCATGACTAAATGATAAAGATTGAATTTTTGGAAAATTTTTGGAACAACTACCTCCTACTAGAGCCGATCCATGGAAAGGAAAGCACTAGAAGGAAGAAAGATGATTGGGAGATACCCAAATCATCTCAAGAAGAGAGAAACTAAACAAAGGGAAAAGAGTGCAAATGGGGAGCACTTTCTCTCTCTAAAAATGGCTGATTTTCTCTCAAGTGGATATGTGAAAATGAAAGAAAAATGGCTTATATAGTGCCCATTTTCGTGCTCCCCAAGACATCCACTCAAAACAAGACATGTGGCCACTTAAAGAGTCTGCAGACCCGTGTAGACGCGCGCAGATGCTCCGTCAGGATTTAGACACTTGGCACAATCTCAACAGACAAGGCCAGACGCGTGTAGACGCGTGCAGACGCAATAAGCTCAAAGTTAAATCCTAATGCCTAACTTATTTGAAATGTAAGATCCGAATTAAGCATTAATAAGCCAATCTAATGCACATTAAAACATGTTATTTTGAATGGCCTAAATGCACAAATGATATGCACGGATATACCTCATTGGATTGAGCTTCGAAGCACTTGACTTGGCTATGGCTTGATCATGAAGCTTGAAATTCTCGAATGGAGCATCTAGACTCAACTCCTAAGCACTCTAACTCCCAAACCCCAATAACCGAATTACATACTCCGAAAGGCTTGACATAACCCGGAAAATGCCAATAAACCTAACATCTTTAACCTGTTCAACCGAAATACATTAGCCAAGCTTCTCCTGATCCCAGCATTTCGATACAGGATCAATAAAATGAGAAACTAGTTCGTTCCTGTCTTGTTCATTCGAAAGAGGAATCAGATTACAGCCCAGGATACTAGGGATCCATTTATCCGTCCAGAAATGAATACTTTCACCATTGCCCTTCCATTGAATTCCTTCTAGGATTAACCGCCTCCCTTCTAACAAACTCGTCCATACCCGGGACGGTTTCGGACCTCTTGCAGCCTCCATCCAAGTTTTATTGGGAAAATATAATCCTTTAAGGACTCTTGCCCATAACGAGTTAGGGGACTAGATTAAACGCCAGAATTGTTTGGCAAGTAACGCCACATTAAAAGCCATAAAATCCTTAAAACCCATGCCCCCCATACTCTTAGGGTCGGTCAACTTGTACCACGCACCCCAGTGGATTTTACAATTAGCACTAGAGCTTCCCCACCAAAAGTTGCTAATAATGGAATTCAAATTAGTAGCAATAGTAAGGGGAATTTTAAAACACATCAGTGAGTACAGAGGAATAGATTGAAGGACAGATTTAATAAGTACCTTCTTACTAGCTTGATTCAGGTGAAGATTACTCCAGTCTTTGGTCTTTCGCAAGATTCTATCTTTTAAATACCCCAGTGCTTCCTTTTTAGACTTTCCCCAGAAGGCGGGCAGTCACAGATACTGTGTAGAATCCCCCATTTCCTCCATCTTCAAAATGTTTCTCACTTCAGCTTTTGTAGTATCCTTTGTGTTAGCTGAAAAGAGGATGTTGGATTTCTGAATATTGAGAGACAAACCCGAAGCCTCACTGAAACTGCTCATAAGGTCCATGAAGTTGGTACAAAATTGGGGATTTTCTTCCATGAAAATCAAGGAGTTGTCAGCGAAGAGCATGTGAGATAGGACAGGGCATCTCTTTCTCATCTTCAACCCACCAATGGATTTATTCAAGACTGCCTTGGTCAAGAGTTTAGAAAACACATCTACCACCAAGAGAAAGAGGTAAGGGGATAGTGGATCCCCTTGACGGAGTCCCTCCCCTTTTTGGATGGACACCTCCAATTTGACCGCCATTCACCATAATAGAATATTTAACCGAACACACACATTGGTGAACCCAATTGATCCACCTAGAACCAAACCCCATCTGCTCCATCACTTGAAATAGGAAATCCCAGCACACCCGATCATATGCCTTATTAAGATCGAGTTTAATTGCCACAAACTCCTTAGGGCCAACTTTCTTATGTTTAAGAAAGTGGAAAACTTCATGAGCCACTAGAATATTGTCTTGAATTTGTCGTCCTAGAATGAACGCCGATTGTTGATCCGAGATGATGGAATTCGTGAAAGGTTGGAGCCTATTAGCCAAATTTTTTGAAATAATCTTATAAAGGAAACGGCAAAGGCTAATTGGTCGGAGATGGTTTATCGATTCCATAGTGGCCACTTTTGGGATCAAAATGTTGTTAGTCAGGTTAACTTCTTTAAGGAGATACCCTTCCTCAAAAAAGTCATGTACCGCCTTGAAAACATCCTCTCCTACGATATCCCAGTAGGTTTGATAGAACAAACCTGGGAATCCGTCGGATCCTGGAGCCTTTAAAGCTCCCATCTAAAAAGCTGCATTACGGACCTCCTCCTTAGTAACACTCCGGGTCAGACTTGCGTTCCACTCAGCTAAGATACAGGGATCCACAAGCCCAATCAAATCCTCAAAGTTTCTCACAGGTGGTTCCTGATATAAATTCTTAAAATAGTTCCTGATGATACTTGATACATCCTTAGGCTCATCCTTCCAGTGGCCTTCTCTATCTTTGAGTCGAACAATTTGGTTCCTTTGCCTCCTTTGGATGGTAGAGAGATGAAAGAACCGTGAATTCCTATCTCCCAATTGAAGCCATTTAATCCTCGATCTTTGATGCCAGTACATGGCATCTTTCTGCCAAAAGTCTTCAAGCACTTTCTGCAACCTCCTTTCCTCTATAACCAGAGCCGGATTGAATCCTTTCTCCAAATGGTGTTGGAGACAAGTCAGTTGTTCCTTAGCTTCATCGATTCTAAGCCGCAGATTACCAAATTTCTGTTTACTCCAAGCCTTAAGTTGCACCTTGCAGGCTTGGAGTTTCTTACAGACCACAAACATTAGTGAACCATTCTGACCCTGATTCCAAGCATCCATAATAACATCACTGCAACTATCTTCTGTGACCCAGAAGGATTCAAATCTGAATGGCTTCCCCACTTTCATTAATGGCACTTCTGTATTTAGAACCAACGGGTTATGATCAGAACCAATCGCCGGCTCAACAAACACCATCGCCTTATCATGTAGTTCCCTCCACTTAGAATTAGCAAAAGCCATGTCCAGTCTTTCCACAATGAAATTCTCGTCACTCCGGTTGTCCTCCAAGTAAATCTTGGCCCTTTGAACTCCAAATCGACTAACCCACAATCACTTATCATCTCATTAAACGAGGAGATTGAATTTTGACTAGGGTAACTCCCTCCTAATTTGTCTTGCCCATCCAAAATCTGATTAAAATCACCCATGCAGACCCACGGTAAAAACTCAGAACGTGTTATTCTCCTCAGCTCATCCTAAACCACCTCTTTGCCCGCTCTAGAAGGACAACCATAGACGAAGGTCATAGCCCACACATTGTGATTTGAGTTATCCGTAATAGACACATGTATGAAGTTTTTGCTAGTTATTTCCACAGTAAGTTCAACACCATCATTCCATCATAGCGCCAGACCACCCGACAACCCATCTGGATCCACATAACAACTGTTAAGAAAACCTAATCATAATATATTGAATTAATCTAACCTTTCTTAGTGTAGATGTAAGGTTTTTTGATAGAGTCAATTTCACTTACCTCCCCTAAGGTTTCTGACAAATACAGAGACCTCCCTTACTTTTTCTGAAATTCCACTGCCCTCCCTTAATTTTGAAAATAATTGTCACTTGCCTCCCCTACCGTTACTTTTAGGCTAACGGTGTTAACTATTTATATGAAATGACTGAAACGCCCTTAGTATATATTCTCCACCCATTTTATTAAAATCAGTAAAGTTAAAAAAAAAATCCAAAAAAATTAAATCGTTTTTCATTTTGAAAAAAATAGTTTTCACAAAAAAGTATCAAAGAATTGTTTTTTTCAAATTTTTTTCATTTTGAATATTTTTTGTAGGAAAAAAAATAACTAGTTTTGAAAATAGTTTTTAAAATTTTTTTTTAAAATTTATTTTTCATATTTAAAAAAATAAAGTAAAATTCTATTTTTTTTAAATAACGGTTTACCAAAAGCTATTTTTTTTTTATCTAAGACAATGTTTTTCAAAAATTTCGCATTTCAAAAACTCTTTTCAAAATTAGTTTTTTTTCACTAGAAAAACTTTTTCAACAAAAAAAAATTACGAAAAAAAGGTAGATAAAAAGACCGTATTACCCTTAGCATATATTCTCCTCCCTAAAAAAAATTGATTAATAAAAAAATAGAGTTAAAATAGTTTCAATTAAAATTTAAATCATTTTTCATTATTAAAAAAAATCTTATAAAAAAAGTATCGAAAAACTACTTTTTTTTGGAAATTTTTTTGTCGGAAAAGTTTTTAAAAAAGATATTTTCAAAACTAGTTTTTTTTCCTACAAAAAATATTCAAAATGAAAAAAAAAATTTAAAAAAATTCTTTGATACTCCCTCCGTCCCTTTTTAAATGTGTTACTTCGTAAATCCAACTTCTTAAATAAACATCATCATTACACCTTTCACATCAACTTTTTCCTCCACTTTACACTTTTCACATCAACTTTTACATTTACTTTCCAAAATTATCCTCCACTTTTACCCATTAACTCTTTACCCACTAACTTTTCAAAAGGGCAAAATGATAATTGTACAAACTTCTACCCATTAACTTTTCAAACCACACACTTATTTAGGGACAGCTCAAAATGGAAATGTCTACACTTAAAAAGGGACGGAGGGAGTACTTTTTGTTTAAAAACTATTTTTTTGAAAATGAAAAATGATTTAATTTTGTTAGAAAATTTTTTAACTCTACTTTTTTTATAAAAAAAAAAATGGGTGGAGAATATATACTAAGGGCATTTCTGTCATTTCACGCAAAAATTTAACATCGTTAGCCTTAAAGTAACGGCAGGAGAGGTAAGTGACAATTATTTTCAAAGGTAAAGGAGGACAGTGGAATTTCAAAATAAGTAAGGGAAGTCTCTGTATTTATTAGAAACCTCCGGGGAAGTAAGTGAAATTATTCTTTTTGATATCTTTTGCACAAACACTCTTTTAGTGTATTATTTTGACTTGCTTATTACGATTTCTTTCCAGTAAGGTAATGTTTACATATAAAATTAACAAATCCAATAATTAAGTGACACGTAATCAATTATGTCAAACGTTGGCAAATATGTGTCAATGAAGATGCACTGGATTACTGAAGTAAAGAGGGATTAATACGATGTTGTATTAGTTCTCATGTTTGAAAGGCAGTTATTGGCAGTTACAAGTCAAACTGATTTAACAAATTGACTTCGAAATCCTGATTTCAACTGCTAAATGCATGAACTCCAAGTGTAAACGTATGAAACAAGGTAGTTGACAGTTAAGACACGTGGAGCATATCATGCAAGGCAGTTATTTCCTTAAAACACTTAATCATTTGAATTGGATAAGTAATTGTGCAGATTCAAATTAAAACTTTTGAAGGAAGATTAACGAGTTCAGATCTATTGGAGGGAAGAAACTGCCAATTTGAAGTGCAAAGATGGAGTTCGAAGCAAGCCAAGTTCATATTCTCTGAGCGGGAAGTTCAAATTACAAGCAGTGCCTATAAATAGAAGAAGTCAAAGAGTGAAAACCCCCGGGACAAATCTTCAACAAACAGCTATCAAACAAATGATGCTTGGTTTGTTCATTGGCAAAGTAGAATTAGGATTTCGACTCAGTTCGAAGTAGATTAGGAAGTAGATTAGGAAGTAGTTTAGGAAGTAGATCTCAGTTGTTCTTGTAACAATCAATTGGTCGAAGTTCTTGTTACCTTGTATTTGAAGTTGAAGGCAATTTCGAAGTAAGTTTATCTTTGATTTATCAATCGAAGTATCTTGTTTCTTTGTTGTTCTTTGATTTCCTAAGTATATTGGTTTGCATTTCTTCACTTTGAAAGAAAAATTCTCTTAATTGAGGTAGTTGAACCAATAAAACACAATCGTCTGATTAGATTTGGTTTTCCAAAGTTAATCTGAGGGAGGAGATTTAAAACTCTCTCTGGCACGCTCGCACACAATTATTTTCCATTGCAAAGAAGTAAAAGAACCAAACAGGTAGTAGTAGATAATAACGTTACTCCGTGAACATTACGTTCATCCTATAGTACTAGAGGTTATGCACGTGCAATTTGCCAACGATGACAGTATCCAAAAATAAGAACGAATGCTTTTCTTTGATCAGAAAGAAATAATTTCATTTTATTAAAGTCATATGGCACTTACAAATTCCCATTCGAATACAATAAAAAGGGGCTATAACCAAATCTATAACAAAGAACAATAACTGATAAACGCAATAAAGGTAGACTAAATGTCTAAATCCAAAGCACGAGTCTAAAACTCACTTCACGCCGCCAATGTACGTCGGTAAATGTGTAGCTTGCAATCCAAACAATTAGTTCCCTAGGACTAGCAGAGACCCAAATTAAAGATCACAAGTAAAATCGATGATTATAGTGACACTATCAGCCTTCAAAATAAATCATTTTATATCAACAAATCTAGTCACAATTATTTTTACAACCGATTCCTCGCATCAGCATATAGGATCTATCATTTTGAGGATCTCTCTCTCAATACAAAAAGAGCAATACAACTATTATACCGGTCTTGGGAGGAGCCTATATTTCCAAGGGAAAGTGTTTGATATAGGAAAGAAAAACATGAAAAGCACAGCAAAGTGCATCTGACGGGTGAGATCCATCCAGTACACTGTTTAAATAGTGTACTAAGTGAATTTCACCCGTCGGATACACTTTCCTGTGTCTTTTCATGTTTTTCTTTCTTGTATTGTATCAAGCCTCGCCCATTATGGGTCATATTCAGTCTAACTTGTCTCTTTTGGCCGTTGGAAATAGAGGTTTGATACAATACAGGAAAGAAAAACATGAAAAGGCACAGGAAAGTACATCCGACTGGTAAATTCACTCAGTACACTATTTAAACAGTGTACTAAATGCACACTATTGAAATTCACTCCTTACACTATTTATGGGCTGCTTTTGAGTCTGTCAATTGCAGCTTCTAGAAGATGGATTTGGCACAGATCCATTTCCCAACAGAGATTTCATTTCGAACTTTTACATCTCAACAAATAAGTTTTTATCATGGAAAAGGAAAATGATATAGGTATACCATATGTGCACCTCAAATGCACACCACCCTGATGTGGCAAATGAAGGGAAGCCTATTTTTTGGGTGAGCAATAGTTTGGACTTCTCCTCATTTGCCACATCACGGTGGTGTGCTTTTGGAGTGTACAAGTAGGGAATCGGGGGCCCTGTAGTGAGCCAAACTCACTACAGGGTGTACTGAGCAACAGTGGCCGTTGGATTCGGCAATCAAGCTCACTACTCTTACATGGAAGAGTTTCATTTTAATCTGAGCCATTGATTGTTGAATCCAACGGCCACTGTTGCTCACTACACCCTGTAGTGAGTGCCCTCACTACAGGGCCCCCGGTTCCGTACAAGTAGTGTACCCATGGCATTGTTGCTAACGTCATGTATTTAACGAAAGTCATCCAGTGAGACACGACTGGTATAAGTGATTTGGAATCATCCCCATGTGTGTGTGTGTGTGTGTGAGAGAGAGAGAGAGAGAGATTGGGATCACAGATCACTTCATTTACAGGGACTTGATGTTGGGAGCAAAGCCAGAGAGAGAGATTCCGATCACTAAATTTACACGGAGTTAATATCTGGAGCAAAGCCACATAGAGAGCGAGAGATTCGGATCACTTAATTTACAAGGACTTAAAATGTCGGGTGGGAGCAAAGCCATAGAGAGAGAGAGAGATTACAGTGCGGAATAGAAATACACTACAAGGGGATTGTATGGAGTTGAGGAAGACGAGCAGTTTGTGGGTGAGTTCTGTCATCACGAAGAATGAGGACATTGAGAGTGCCTGGTTTTCTCAACCAAGAAGCCACCAGAGTTCCTGTCGATTCAAACTTCCCAATATTGCGCTCCGCCAGCCTAAACGGTGCCCTTAATCCACCAAGGAGTTTCTCGATCACCCTCTTTAGTGTCCCATCACCCACCACTTTGCTGTGTTTCCCCCACCCTGTCAAAATGCTGCACCATTCACAACAAAAAAAAAAAAACTCTCAAAATCCTGTCTCTCATTAAAAACATGAAGAGAGCACTTCTTTATTTGATAGTTTTTCGTCATAATGATACCTCAGCAGTTTGGGCAACTCATGGCCATCTAACACGATAGACCGTATATTGAGCAACCAAACATGAACCATTGCATGTGCAGCACCGGAAGACATGAGATGAAGATCTAAGCAAAAATCAGACCCTGTGTTCTCCCATACTTGACGCTGTTTCCCTTCAAGCACAACCAGTCGAGCCACATTTCTCTGTAGGCAAAAACAAATACCGAGGAGGATCAGATATAACCATAACCAAAAGTTTTTTAAATTCATTGAAATGAGACTCCTCAGGAACTAATTAGTTGACAGCAGTGAGAAAATTGGGAGCAAAAAAGAGAGGCAGGGCCAGAGGGTAGACGTTGGTACTTGATAGACAATGAGTGCTGACGATTAAAATCCATTGACTAACGTTCTCAGACAACTGAGAAAAACAGGAGTATATGCTGTTCGAAGAGATTTAGAGAACACCCTGGAAATACGAAGTGGAGATTCAAGAATTCTTCCCAGAAACAACCAGAGGTAGAGCATAATCGCTAGTCAAAAGTCAAACAGAATGACAGTTGATATCTATCACCTCTCAATCTACACATTTGAGTCAGAAAAAAGTTACAAAACTATCAAACATATATTGCACATTATTTCTCTTACCTCTGGTATTCGCTATAGAAACTAATTTTCATTCACATTTGTAGCTGCGCACATACAACTAGCTAACCAGGCAAGTATTTCAATAACAGTACTAAGAAGTAAGATGGAAACAATTAACCATTATAAGCTCAAAGCGATAGCCAAGATGATGTATGAGCAACACAACCAAAATGCCAGTTATTCATCACACCAGACCCCAGAGAGAGCGTAAAGTGTAAAGCTATTGGAATCATAAGAAGCGTACCAGAAAGAATTACAATCATAGTGTCCCAGTTACCTACGGGGAAAGCAAATATGATAAAATTACCACAGATACCTCAATTAACAGCAATTACTAATGCATACCTGCCCAAAGTGCCACAGCACGTCAGTCAAAGCATTAAAAAAGGCAGATGCCGTTGAAGAGTCCATCCGTCTCACGTCATCAAAAAGGGATACAGCTTGCAACCTCATGTTCTCTCCGTGGCCCATGAGAAGTCCATGGGCTACGCCATAAACTTGATTATCAAACAAACGAAGTTCCTCCAATAGCACGGAAGCTTCTTCAAATGAACTACAACGGCTGCAACAAGAGGCCAAAGTCGCACAGCTAAGAAAAACCATTGGGTTTTGTTTCTTGGGGGGGGGGGGTTTCAAGACTTGTTAATAGATGAAGAATGGATTAACAATTGGGTTTTGTTAATATATGCTCTTGGGGCATATGTTAATACTCCTACTTAATACTCATTTAATGATACCAACTATACCCACTTACATAGGTACTCATACAAGTAATAAATAGGTTAGGCCATATTGTCTAGGAGAAAAACTTGTTTCTGGTGAGACTAAATTATCCTTTGACTTCTTTAAAGCTATCTTTTCAACAACTGCCTTTTAGTTTCCTAGGTTTTTCAACTCCTATGGGTTTAAGCCTAAAAAAAAAAAAAATCCTATGGGCACTCCATATCAGTCACAAAAATGGTACACAAACAACAAGCCAATTGTTTACTCCGTTAAACTCTAAGGAAGGAAAAAGGAAGAAACGAGCTAGAGAGGTTGAAGCTTGGAAAAACAAATGGTAGTAAGTATTGTAGCTTAATAACTAAATAATAATACATTCCAAAATAAGTTATTGAATTTTCTCTTCAACTAGACTTTATAAAAAGAATCCCCAAGCCAGAAAATTTATACTTTCGGCTTGTAGTTTGAGCTAATGTCGTCTTTTTTGAATGTTTTTCATATTTAGTCCTCTTTTATTTTTTTACATTTTCTCTCGTCAAAACGAATTAGTGAAGTAAGTTCTCTTGATCAGAAGTATTAAAAAGTCACGAAAGCCAAAGAGTAGATCAATTATTTGTCAATAAATTCAAAATTTACTCTTTAGCATACTAAAAATGTTTAAAACAATAACGTTCAGAAGAATGTTATCAATTGGAACGAAGAAAGTGGTTAGGTCTCACTCAACAACATCTCTTCTTTTTTGGTTTATGTTTGATGATTAATTTTCTAAAATTATGTTCCGAAAATTCATGGGAGAACACAGGCCAATATATTTCTCAAATAATTTTCATTTTCATTTGGTCAATTCTTGCATCTTTTAGGTTTTTGTTCGCTGGGTAGCTAGTGGCATTTTCATCTAATAACAAAAAGGTTTATCTTTTCAAAACACAATTGATTACTCTACTTTAATTCCTTGTGGAATTGGAGTAATGTGGATCAATTAATGTGTTCTTATCATGTGCCTTAGGGGCACATATTAACAAAAGCTTTAACAATTTAGTAAGTTTTTTAAGCCCCAAATGAGTTTCGTATTAAGCAAATGCTATGCTTAGTCTGGTAGAGTCATATGGTATTCCCTATTTATGTTCCAACGGTCTTTAAATTGCATTTAAAAGGTTTCTATGTTTCCAACTGGGGCTTTTGGCAAGGGGAATTATGTCAGAAGCTCAAGCCAAATAACGGGTTACATATTCAAATGTAACAACCAGACTACAGAGAAAATAGCAAAATAAAAATATCCAGCCACATTCTTTTCTTTCAAATATGTCCACAGAACAAGATCTGCAAATTAGCAAAATCCAAAATGTGGGAGTGATCAGACAGAAAGGTATACCTGCAAGCAGTTAAAATTGCTGAGAATGTGACAACATTTGGTTTTATTTTCAGTTCGTGCATCTTTTGGAAAACTCCCAAGATGTACGAAATCTCCTGTCTGCCTCGTTGGTCTTTGTTTGAATGACATGAATTTCCAGCAGCTAATTCCTCAAAAATCTGTATGATCCGGTCACCATCCGTATGTTCAACTCTGGAACGGATGGCATCCCGAAGAACCACCAGTGAAGATTCAACCAGTGACCCTGATGTTCCACTTCCACCAGAACCATTGCTTGGATATTCTCCAGTTGCACCAAAGGCGTTAATAATAGAATTATAAGTGACTACATTAGGTCGAATCCCTTTCTCTGTCATCTCCTCAAGCAATAGAGCAGATGACTCCACCAGTCCGTTTTTACACAGGGCATCAATAAGTTTGCTATAAAAGACAACATCAGCCTTCAACCCTCCCATTTTGAACTCTTTATAAACCTCTGTTGCCTCTCTATACAAACAACCTTTCAAGTAGACACTGATCAAGATAGAGTGAGTCAATAGGTTAGGCCGACAACGCTCAGCTTTCATATCTTGGTATAGTTCCTTCATATTTTCATACTCCCTTTGCTTCCCATACCCATCAAGAAGTGCATTATAAGTGACAACATCCTTCTTAATCCCCATACTCTCCATCTCATGTACAATACTCAAAGCCGCCTCAAACCGACCATGTCTGGCAAAAATAGCAAGCAACGTGTTATAAGAAACTCTATCCACTTTCACATCAGCAACTTTCATCTGACGAAACAAACTCAGTGCGTAGTCTAACTGCCCTGCCTTGTCACATGCCCGGATCATAGTGCTATAAGTAACCTCATTAGGCAATAAATTATTTGAGGGCATATCTGCCATTATCTGAAAAGCCACATCCAAATGCCCACCATGGCAAGCAGCATCCAGAAGAGTATTGTAAGTGTAAATATCTCGATCAATTCCTCTATACGCCATCTCATTAAACAAGTTCAGCGCATTATCCCACAACCCAGCACCCCCAAAAACAGCAAGAAGCGAATTATACGTAATCCGATCAGGTTGCAACCCTTTTTTCTGTATTTCATCGAAAAACTTGGACGCAAGATTAAAATTTCCACCCCCTTTCCCACAAGCATCAATTAAAGCATTGTAAGTTACCAAATTGGGGTTCAAGCCAGAAGCTTTCATGGTCTCAAAGACCTTAAGGGCCTCATCACAGCACCCACTCTTGGCATAAGCACTAATTAAAGCGGAATAAGCGTAAACTGTATTCCCATATCCGTCTTTAACCGCGGAATCAAACACGTACCTAGCCAAGTGGACCTCTCCCAACCTTCCAAGAACACTAATCATGGCAGTCGCAAGCTTACCCTGCTCCTTGTACCTTCTCTGGCGGCAAATCGCAAATTCGAAACACCTCATGGCCATGAGGTATTTGCCTCGATTACCAAGCTCTCGAAGCAAGAATGTGTAATCGTCGGTATTCCCACGAAGCTTGGGTTCGAAATCGACCAGCACCCTGTCTATATGATGTGTATCATCATCATCATCATCAAATCGTATGGCCAGCTGTCGAAGGGCATCTTCGGCGGTGGAGGTGTGTCGGGTAGCGAGGGGGGTGGCCTTTGGGCGGCCGAAGTGCATTTTGGAGACGAATCGAGTGGATCTTTGGCCGGAGAAATCGGGAGAAAGAAGCTCCGATTGGGAGTGATAAGAGAGGGAATCAGGGGATGTGAAAGTAGTAGTCCTAGGGTTGGAGATGGAGAGTGGGGGGCCATTTCGAGATTGTGGTCTGGAAAGGGTGAGATTGTGGTGGGAGGAGGAGGAGGAGGAGGACGGCCAGGGACGAACAAGGGTTTGGCGGTGGTTTTGTTGGAGGTTCCGATGATGATGGAGGCGGTGGGTTTGGTAGTTGCTGCCGCGGTTTTGGGAGTAGGGTTTTGAGGAGGATGGAGCAGAAGAGGGTGGCGGAATCGACGAGGCCATCAAATTGGAGGCGGATGAGAGAGAGAGAGAGAGAGAGAGAGAGTGGGGGGGGGATTAAAGGTGGGAGAAAGAAGAGAGACAGTGAGTGGGTCCTGGGGATATCCAAACAAATACCCTTTTACAGTAAAGAAATAGTAGTTGACGACGACAGTTTGGTTTGGTCGTGTCTGATGATGACGATGATGACGATGACGAATCTAATAATCAACTTCTAGTGGAGGAGCATTAATTGGACTCAATCTATCTATGACCACGTGTTGTCTCCTTGTTTCCCTTCCATAAAATTACTACTCCCTTCGTCTCAAATTGTTTGTCTATTTTTTAAACTCGTGTCATTTTTCAATTATTATATCTTTTAAATTATAATCACTTTGTTTACTTCACATTTGCAAAAAAAATTCCAAAAAGATTCATTCCTCATCTCTCATCTCTCCAATCATTAATCATATTTCTCTCTCTACTCATATCCTTTCATCCAAACATTATTTTCATTTTTCTCTCTATCTCTCTCCAATCATTACACATCTCTCTAATTATTATTTTTTCCAAAAACTCATCCAAACACTAACTCAAAAAATTTCTTCTCAAAACTCTCAATCAAACACAGCCAATGTTTTTCATAATTGTGAACGCTTTGTATTATAAAACTCATCGAGAACTATCAAACAAGATCTATACTGAATATTTTTTGAGATTCATATTAGAAGATATAAGAGCATCCTCATCAGGGGAGGCAAATCCCCCTGATGGCTAAGTTGTTGAGTGAAAGGGAAAAAAATCCCCCAAAATTAGACTCAACAATTTTTTTGTAAATCTGCAAAAGTTATAACTTTGCTACAGTAACTCGGTAAATCTTTGAGGCACTATTCACAGGTTAAAACAATTCTCTCTCCTGACTTCCTAAATAGAGAGTCTGATTTTGTGAGTTTTTGAAAAAGTGACTTGTTAATTTATAAAATGTGTTTTTGATGTTAAATTTGGCCCAATTTTTGTTGAGCCTGATGAGGATGCCCTAAGTAATTGAAATAGGCACGAGTATCTAAAATGGACAAACAATTTGGGACGGAGGGATTACTACTCTACTTTATGCTCTCCTGAACCAGTGTGGACCTTCCCTCCACATCAATTTTACTTACGTGAAGTATAACGGCTCATTTGGATGACGTATTAGTTTGAGAGAGATTAAATAGTAAGAGGGATAAATTGTAGGGGTGATTAACTAAGAAGGGTGGGCTCACATTGATGTAATAGTTTCAGTATCACATGACCAGTTGTCCACCAACATTTCAATATTTTTTTAATATTTGTTCATAAAACATGACCACACCGAATAAAATTCTTGAATGGATTATTTGATTTTATCATCTTTGATTTATCATCATCTTTTACGAATAGATAAAAGGAGGGTTGATTTTATCACACTAGATTTTATCACACTAGTGGTCCACAACATTTTATCACACTAGATTTTATCTATTGGGAAAACAAGGTGATTTTATCACCCCTCCATAAAACACTAAGTTCTTGAATGGATTTTATGAGATAAAATGGAAAATTTGATTTTAGTTGGTGCTTTATGGAGGGGGTGATAAAATCACCTTGTTTTCCCAATAGATAAAATCTAGGTGATAAAATAGTTGTGGACCACTATGAGTTTCAAAAATTGTTGATAAAATCTAGTGTGATAAAATCTATTCGTAAAAAATGATGATAAAATCAAAGATGATAAAATCAAATAATCCATTCAAGAACTCCTCCTAACTAAAATCAACTTTCCCATTTTATCTCATAAAATCCATTCAAGAACTCCCCCTTACATTATAAACAACGAAGACCAGTAGATCACTAATCTCTCTTCATTTTTTTTTCTCTTCTTCTTCTTTCTTCTTCGTTTTGAACGAACCCAGAACACACAGACCTCTACCACTGCCGCCTCCGACAATCCAACAACGATGACGACGACGATCCGACATCCTCTCTCACTCGCCAACGACGGCGATCCTCCTCCGGCGATCAGAGCTCTGACGAACAGAGGTAGTTTCTGGGTCTAAGAAGGTAAAAAAAAAAATACAAATTTTCTGGGTTTTCCTTTTCTTAATCCGAAATTTTATTTGTAAAATACTATTTTTTTTTAGTTGTAAAATTTGGGTCGAATGTTGTTAACAATGGTGGTTTGTGCTTGTGTGGGGGTGTTCCGAGAGGGGTAGCCCGGTAATTCGGTCCCGGATGAGAACCCGGATTAAACATAAGCACCCCCCCTGCTTATGTTTAGTCCGGGAGAAGGGGGATGAGGGGAGGCCGGATGATTTAGTCTGAGAGGGGTTTTGGTGCTCCCAAACAAGGGATGAGGAGGGGGAGGATTATTTAGTCGTGGGTCGAAACCCTCATCCAAACGACACCTAATTGTTTTGGGCTTTTAGCTACTGTGGATATATTTGAAAGTTAAGCACGATTGTCGTATTTTGTATGGAATACGTTTTCATCTTTCTGCATGTAGAGTATGCAAGCAACTACTTGCAATATTGTTAAGCGATTGAATTTAATGGTAGAGTCTTCCTTGATTTGGTAAAACAAATATTGAATACCAATACGAGTTTGAGTAAAGAAGTGGAGAAGAATTGTAAGGTTTTCTCAAGCCAACTTTAAACTTTTAGTCAAGAGATTTGAGGGAGGGGTGGACGATAATGGGTTCTTTCACCTTTGCTTGTTTTTCTTGTGAGGTAAAAGCTTACTGTAATTTTGTGATTTGTTTGACATGCAACTACGGCCATTAATAACTGGTGCATTGTTAGAAAACCTTGGGAAGGTTCGTTCAATTTGTCGAAAAGATTCCCTTTTTATTTTTTTCGTCGGAACCCAAAAGAGGATTTTTATTGTTTTTTATTTTTAAATCATTAAAAGAGTCTTTGTGGTTTAGAAAGCTAAAGAGGATATTCCTCTCATGTGCCTATGAAAACTTTTCTACGGTCTCCTTTCGCATCTATAATCTGCAAAAAGTCAACTGGCTTTGTTAATACTTATATCTGTACAGGAACACTGGAACAATTTTCCCTCTTTTGTTTGAGAAATTTTTCAGTGCCCGGTGGGTATTGCCCACATGATACCCGTTCGACAATCTCAGCCCTCCAAAGTGTGATCCGATGGTCTGGAAGAGGAGAGACAGTGGTCAGGTGAGAGGAGAGAGAGAGGAAATCAATCTGGACCGTCCAAAACACTTTTAGACGGCCGAGATCGTGCTCGGCATGGACAAGTGATACCCATTCGGTACCGAAATTTTTTCCTTTTGTAGGGAGTGTTAGTTAGGAAGTGTTAATTGTTGTAGTGAGATATGACCATTGGTCTTATGCGTGAGAGATATACGGTGCCTTCCATCTAAACTAGCACCGCACTTGCTAATTGCTATACTCTCTTAATATTACATGTTGCATCTATTACTGATTAGACCATCTCAAATTGTTGGTCGTTATTTTCTTTTCTAAATGTCCCAAATTAGATGTTTGTTTTGAATATAGAAATTGGTATAGGTTTACGATTTTGCCCTTTAGGAGTACTTTTTTTTTGGTGCATCGGAAATTTAACCATTAAAACAAGAGAGTTAGAAGTTTGGTACAGACATAACACAAGCAAATAGTACTACTCCTAAGACAGGAAAAGAAACTAACTAATCCCTGAGGTGCCTTGTTCCCAAGGCATCCTCACACACAAAGTAGCGAACTGATTGAGGAGAGTCCTCTGTAACCACCAGCTTTTCCATCTGTTCGGCTCCCAACCTAGCCAAATGATCTGCACAGCTATTTGCTTCGCGAAAGATATGAGAGAGAGTTGAGTAAGTTCCTCTTAATAGAATGTTGGCATCTTGAATCAAAGCTTGATGTGGGTGACCATTAGCATTCCATTCATTTACCAACTTGACTGGCTCCATAGAATCAGATTCCACTTGCACATTTTGATAGCCTTTCTCATGCATTATGGTGAGGCCTTTATAGATCGCCACCAGCTCCGTTTCCAAGCTTGAAGTACTCCTGATTTTTCCATAATAGCCCAGCAGCCATTTGCCCATATGATTCCGGAATAGCCCTCCAAAACCAGCCTTGTCATTGGTTAGGTACATGCATCCGTCTGTGTTGAGTTTAACGCCAGTTGTGATAGGAGGACACCAACTAATTAGAAAATTGTTAGTGCTGCCAGTGGAGAGAGTTGATTTAAATGCCTTAGAAATTTCAGTGGAGTAGGCTATGATGTTTCTGAAACTAACGGTGCTGACATTATCAAAATTATCAAAACTTTTCCTATTGCGATCTTTCCAAATTTGCCATAGTATAACAATAAACAAAGTTTTCCAAGAAACATCACAACCTATTCCAGATTTTCCTTTCAATCTCATATTGGACTTAATCCAATCTAGTGTGGGGCATTCAGAACTACTCCTCTTCCAATGGCGATTAGAAAAATAGTTCCAAATTTCCTTGGCTTTCAGGCAATCACGAAAGAGGTGTGTTAAATCTTTAGGGCTTGAATTACATCTTGGGCAGGAATTCTCAGTAGCAATACGTCTGTGAGCTCTCATTTGGTTGGTCGAAAGTTTGTTATGTAAGATAAGCCACAATAAAGTTTTGAGTTTTTGGGGAATTTTGATTTTCGAAATCCACTTCCAACCTGTAATGTCATTCTCCTCTTGGTTAATTAACTCATAGGTTGCCGCCACAGAGAATCTACCATTCGGATCAGCAGCCCAGTGCATAGTATCAATGATATTGGTATTACTAGGGATGTGAATACTCAAGATAGCATTCAGAGTTTGGGTATCCACTAGAGGAATGAGATAAGAGAGGTCCCAGTTACCATTAACATCTATAATATCCTTCACTTTCAGATCAATATCAGTGTGAGGTCCAGGGAAGGTATTGATAAGAGGGCCACTACCACACCACCAATCCTTCCAGAGATAGATAGAACGACCGTCACCTACTGTCCATTTTATACCTTTGATAAGAATAGGTATTGTGTGACTAATGCTTTTCCATGTGTGGGATGCAGGTCTATGACTAGGCCAATTGAAGAGAGAATGATGGGCCAGGTATTTGTCTTTAAGCACAGTAACCCAGAGGCTAGAGGAATTAGTGACAATGTTCCAGCCAAGTTTAGCTAGAAGGGCTTTGTTTTGGTTTTTAGCTTTTTTGAGACCAAGACCACCTCGGTCTTTACTCTTACAAACCTGGTTCCAATTGATAAGATGCATTTTCTTACGCGTGGCAGTGTCCCCCCATAGGAAATTCTTATTAATTTTATCGATTTTCTCACACACCGACGCCAGTACTTCCATGGTTTGCATGGTATAACTGGGAATGGTGGAAGTCACCGACTGAACAAGGGTGGTTCTACCAGACAGATTTAGATTGTTGGATTTCCACCCAGAAAGTCTATGCTGCATTTTCTCAATAATATGGTTAAAGTGGTTCTTATTAACCCTAGAGTGCAGGAGGGGAATGCCCAAGTATTTACCCAAGTCCATGGTACGGGAAATGCCACAGAGATTACTAACTCTTCTAGCCTTTCTTCTTGATATATTGGGAGAGATATACAGCTTAGACTTTTGAAGATTCATAGACTGGCCAGAGATATCACAAAATTGATTAAAAGTATCAAGAATACTATTGCAAGTGCTAATGTTAGTCTGGCCAAATAAAATAAGATCATCCGCAAAGAAGAGATGAGATAAAGGAGTAGAATTTCTAGCAACTGATATCCCTTTCCAAGTACCCTAATCCACTTTGGCATTTATCATATTAGAAAGTCTCTCCATGCAAAGAACAAACAAGGAGAGAGGGGGTCACCCTGTCTAAGTCCCCTGCTGGGGAAAAGTTCGGAAAAGTTTCCCCATTCCACAAAATAGAAGTAGTAATCTGAGTAACGCAGCTCATGATGAGTTTAATTCAGGACTCATTGAAATTAAAATAGAGGAGGGTATCTTTAATGAAGGACCAAGATATTTTATCATATGTTTTTTCAAGATCGATTTTGAAAATCATTCCCCCTTTTTTGCCTTTTTTGGAGCGAAGAGTGTGCAAAATTTCCTTAGTGATCACAATATTATCATTGGTAGATCTTCCTGGAATAAAACTACTTTGATGAGGGCTAATAATAAGCTTATTGAGAAGACTCGACCTTTTAAGGAAGACTCGACCTTTTAAGGAAGACTCGACCTTTTAAGGGCTTCTTACTCAAACTCGTTTTGATATTCAAACTATTTGTTTTACCAAATCAATGAAGACTCGACCTTTTAAGGGCTTCTTACTAGCCCGTCTAGCCGGCCCCATTTTGTTATCCACTTCCCTTCCAAGCCCCTGCGCGTTGTTACAGTCATTCCATCCAAGCCCTTTTTTTTTTGCACGTAGTGTGCTTTGGCCATAGGATTAGGAACAATTATCCAATGCGGCTGGAACATCACATGTATCTCCTAACTCATGTATCATTGATTAATATTGCGGGACCCATTATTTTTGTTAGTGTCTTGAGATACAAATTGACATTTGACATTTTAGGAGTAGTGGAGCATTGTTTGAAAACCACCAAATAATATTTTCTAATCAAAATCTTTCTTTCTCGCTCTAAAAATGTCACATGTTACAGGTACATGTACTTGTCTATATATATATACAGTCCCGATCTATTGAGGACTCCCTCAAACACAAATTTGGTGCGGACCTCATGCTTTTTCGACTTTCCGGATCAAATTTTGACGATCCGAACCGCTCAATGTTTTTAAAATGCATTTTCCAAGGTCCACGCGGAAAATCTTCAAAAAAAAATACCCGGAAGGGCTTGATCCACACAGTTTTTGTTAAAAACGCTATATATAGCGTTTTTAACAAAAACTGTGTGGATCAAGCCCTTCCGGGTATTTTTTTTTGAAGATTTTCCGCGTGGACCTTGGAAAATGCATTTTAAAAACATTGAGCGGTTCGGATCGTCAAAATTTGATCCGGAAAGGTGAGGTCCGCAAACTCTTATCCTAAGGGAGTCCTTAGTAGATCATGATTCTATATATATATATATATATACAAGAAGTTTCCTATGAGGGCTCCCTCACAAAAAAAAGTGCGGGAAAACAGTTATTAGCCGTTGGATCGCGTGAAGGGCATAGGATCCAACAACCCACAACTGTTTTCCCGCACTTTTTTTGTGAGGGAGCCCTCATAGGATATATTCTGTATAGTCCATATTAGTCAAAACTTTAAACAATTGTAACTTTTGTTGTGCATAACAAATTTTGAAAAAAAAATATATTTTTAAAATCTACTCAAAAAGATCATTCAAACAAGATCCATTTTTTAATATGAAATTTTGTACATCTCAAAAAAAATTATTTTATACCCATTAATTAATAATTCACACCAATTTTAAACAATTCACACCCCTCAGATGCATAATTCACACATCACGACTCACTTTCCAAAATACACAGTTCATAACCCAAAAGGAAAGAATTCACACCCCTCAAATGCGAAATTCATACATCGCCCGCACAACTTACTCTCCAAAATACACAATTCACACCCCCCGAATACAGAATTCACTCTCTCCAAAATGAAAGAATTCACGTTCCTCAATTGCAGAATTCACATATCACAACTTACTCTCCAAATTACACGATTCACACCAAAAATAAAATAATTTACACCCTCCAAAATTAAATAATTCACACCCCTAAAATGCAGAATTCACACATCCTCTGCACAATTCACACCCTAATTTTTTGTCTGTGCATAATTTCATATTCAATATGGGTCTTGTTTGATAAATCTTGTCGAACAAGTTCTAAAAATATAAATTTTATGAAAAATGTATATATATAATGAAAGATATTATATTTTAAAGTCTTAAAAAGATAAAAACTTCAAAAAAAATATAAAGGTCAGAGGAGAGATAGAGAGTGAGTCTGAAAGCCAGTAGAGAGAGAGTAGAGAGAGAGGACTGATGAAAAGAAAGGAGAGAGAGAAACATGTCAGGAGCCCATTAAAAGGGGTGGGTCACGGGCGTGTAGGGGGCTATGTGGGAGAGAAATACAATAAAGTGCTTGGATGGGACAAATCTCCAAAAAGGGGGCCGGCTTGGAATTTTCCGACCCTTTAATTGTTGCAAGTCATCGCTTGCATATACAATAACATGCAGAAAGATGAAGACGTGTTCCATGCAAAATACGGCAATCGTGCTTAACTTTCAAATATCCACAGTTGCTAAAAGTTAGTTGCGGCCCAAAACAATTAGGGCTCCAGGAAGCTGGATAACGGAAACTCACGAGTAGTCAACTGTTAAGCCCGACCTGCGCCATTGACCTTAGATTACCTTGGTAAAATTATGACATTAATACCACCAGAATAAACCAAGGGAGAAGAAAAATAGGACTGGACAGCTGGTGCACCAAGTATACGGAAGTTGCTCGCGAAATAAATCCGGCTGCTAAGCTAAAAAATCTCACTTGTGAAATCTCGTCTTGCACCAAAACTCGATCTGGAAAGCGTAGAACTGATTGTAAGCCAGAATCACCATGTGAATTAATAAGGTCTTCAGTAAGTCTTCTTTCTGATCACCGGTTTTCTAACTTCTTTCTTTCCATTTGCATTGGAACTTGACACGTATACTCCCATTGTGGCTTGGTACAAGTCTTTTAACCTAAAATGAAGAGTTGCATTCAAACAGAAAATGAAGCTGAGTCTTGTGCAAAAGGGGCGTGACGGAAATTATCATCAATGGACGAGAAGGAAAAAATAGAAAAGCATTCCCAACCTTGGCATACAGATAAAAAGAGCAATGACAGAAACTCCAGCGATAAGAGGATATACTGGGGCTGTAGTCAATTCCTGCACGCCATCAAAGAGAGAGAATATATTTTTATCTCATGGTCGATAGTGGTCATCATAGCGGCAGTAAATGGAACACACAGAACTGATTGAGACGATCATGATTTGATTTCTCATTGGCAGAAAACAGACTTCTAGGAAATAAAAGCAGATCTACAAGAGGCATAAATATCACCAGACCAGAAAAACCATTTAGCTGGCGAAACTGAGACTATTACAAGAAGAAAAATAAATCATACCGAAGACAAGCGCCTTAAGGCATGTCGATAGGGACGGAGAGCTACTGTGGGAAAAAAAATGCCAGACGTGATAAATTGTGTTCGATTTAAAATTTGATTGTGTTGTTCTTTCCAACAAACTTCAATTCTTGGTCGTTAAGATACATGGCAATTTGATTATGTATCCTACAAATGCACGATTATCTCAAACTTCTTGCATGACATGATTGAAAACAACCTGCCGGATATGTACAAACCTGTTTGTGGAAATCCTCTTCAACTCTATATCTAATTGGGCCAACATGAATTTGAGTATGTTTCTCCAAATCAACCTCAATAACGTCAGACTCAAATTTATGGGTGGCTGATGGGAGAGCAGATCTTAGCTGCAGAAGGTGCTTAACCCTCGGCAAGTCCTTGACCTGGAAGAAATTTGAAAGTGGCAATGGAAAGACAGATTCAATCTTGGAAGGATCGTTAGCTGATTTTATTTCCACCCGAAGATGTGAATGTAGCTCATCAATCCTCTTCCCCTCGACGTGGCCACTTAGAATGGTCAATTCTGGCTGTTCAAATACCAGGAAATCCAACCCCCTGATATCATCAGATCCAACCTACATAGACCAATCAGAAAACCCAAATCAAAATATACTAACAAGTTTGTGGGAAACCAATCAGACGAGGTGAAAAATCCCACCGAAATCGCATAAACAAATCTCTGTTTGCATTAAGCATACAATGTTCGAGTACACTACACAGTCACACAGTTGCCTCTTCAGACTGAAAATTGAATGGCAAAACCAAGCTTCAGTAGTGATGAACTAACCTTGACAGAAACAGATTCTGGAGATGTGCGTTCAATTCTAGAGCTTTTGAGGTCACCCTTTTCCGCTACTTTTACGGTATATGTTGTATCTGGATGGAGCCCTCTCAGACGATAATTCCCCGATGAATCTGTTACTGTCTCCTCATAAAAACCTTTTGACTCCGAGCGGGCTTCCACTGAAACACCTTCTTTTGGCTGGCCAGACAAGAGAGTAACTAGACCCATAGCGCTGCAAAGAAATTAAAGATTATCCAAGTGTCTGATGTATTCGGAAGAAAATCTGAGGTCGTCTGGACTTGCACCAAATTCTCAGTGCATATTCTCAGTGAAGAAAGTGAAAGAACGTTTGATCAAACATATTTTCAGCGCTCAACAGCAACAAAACTCAAGGACCAACTTTTTCCCAGAAAACATAATTATTGCAGAAAGTTGAGATCAGACTTCAAAAAGATCATGTTGACCAATATCTTTCAATTAATAGGGCTTATCAGGATTCTCTACAACTTCTCAGTGCATATTCTCACTGAGGAAACTTAAGTGAAGAAGGGCTGAGGAGTATTAGGTACAATGAGAGGTAGGATGACGTTTATAAGATATCATGTAGGTTAACTCATAGATGGGAATTATATTGTGCACTTTACAAGCTTGGTACACCAAGTTCAGATCGGTTTTTGCACCTCTCTACAGAGAATGTTAGATAGCTTGATACACATGTTAGTCCATGTCCTGACAGCTTAAGCTTTGGGGACACTTAGGGATCTAACACATGCCCGATCAGTGAAAAGTATAACATTTATACTCTTCTAAGTGACAAGCAAAAAGCATTTGATGTGAACGAGGAGGCATATAAGCGATAGCCTTTCCTAAACTAAGCAAACAATCCCCACAGCGAGGGATACACATTTAAATATAAACTGAAACCGGTAGTGGTTAAACACTGTCGACAATCCTATTCAAATCAGATGGTAGCTATGTGACACCAAAGTTCAATTACAGCTAATCCTAATCGAAGTTCAGGGAGAGAGAGAGAGAGAGAGAGAGAGAGAGAGGGTTCACAAATTACAATGTCATGGACCCATGGTTGACGTACAGAGTATTTCTAAATTAAAGCAAACTTATGGTGAGGCAATCCAATGAAACTTCAACATGATTTTAGAACAATATACGCCTGACCTCTAGTAAAGAACATGATCAAATAAAATTACAACTGCTAGGGGGAAAGAGACTATGAAAATACCTGTAAGCAACACGTGTGGCCTGAAAGATGATTTCGCTAGCCTCCCCAGAACCAAGATCAATTGCTTGTGCTGGCGGGGAGAAAGCATATTCCTACAAGAACAAAATCACTTATTGGCATTCAACTAATACTTCACAGTTAGCTTAAACCATGAGTAAAAGTTAGCTTTCGACGGGCTTTTCAACAGAGTCCATGACATGGAGAAGTTGCTAGCATTATTACATCCTTAATTCCAAATTTCCAATCAAGAAATAGCATAGGAATTCTGATTCTGAAAATCTCAAAAATTACGACTCATGTTTAGGCAACATCAAATGAATTCATGATGGGAATTTATTCAAAAGTTGGTGTAAAGTGTTGGATTCAGCTGAACTGACAAAAAAGTTATTTTTACAGCATCAAAAACTGTAACCGGCAAGAGTTCAAATATACTCATTTCTTATTCTAAATGTAAAGATATTAAAAATTGAGGAAAAGATAGATAATAAAGAAATTCCTTACAATGCAACCGCTGAATCCAACGAAGTACCTTTAGGAGAGGACGGAGATAGAAACTCCCCGGAAATAAGTTATCAAATAGAAAAATTCCACCAGCCGCGGTTATAGAGTTGTTCCTATAGCCATCTTCACCACTCAATGACAACAGGACGGAAGGAAAAGGTTCGTTCACATCGTCTTTGGAGTATATACGTACAGAAATTTGACCAAGCTTCTGGCACGAAAACGAGTGAGGCCCAACAGGTTTTACATAATAGCCAGGCTGCAACAAGTAAGAGAATGTAAGCCAGTATGCCCACGAACAGCAAAGAAAAACCACATAAACATAAATCTGATGAAATTCTGCTAATGGAGATACCAAATGTTATACACACTAAGCACAAAAATGCTCCAAATAACATCAAGAAAGCAGCCCGTAAAGTGCTCTGCATTATCATAACTTATATATCTAAATCATGCAAATCAATGTGAAGGCATCAGCCTGCATACCTCCTGCTTTTATATTTCACTCTTCTTTTATTTTATAACAGTACTTACCATATCAAAGAGATGCAGGAGTAATCTGCCAAAAGAACCCATTGTGTATGAGTACAATCACCATGGACAGCAGGAGAAACCTAAACGAAGACAGGTGAGGCGGCTGACCACTTTCAAGGTGATTAAGAACCAGTGGGGAAGAAAGAAGAAGGAAAAGACAAGTAAAGGGCGAAAAAAGTAAAGAAACGGCAAATAAAAATTCTGTGTCTCCAACGAGACTCGTGATTCTTGAGTTTCAATTACGCCAAGCAAATCTGAAGACCTGTTACGCCACGCCCCTCTCCTATTTCACAATAAAATCAAGGCTCCCATTCATGAAAGCTCTGAGCTAGCACGTGTTTATATAAAGGCTTGTTCCAAAGAAGACTAAGGAATTATTATAATTTAAAATAAAACAAATTCCAAAAGTAAATTTAATATTATAGTGTCATTCGCCGAGTATATGTGTGCCTAGGCCTCCTTGTCCAGCCAGGGATCAAGGAGAGGAGGCCTTCGCATGTACTTTAGGCAAATGAACAGCAACAACTCAAATGTTTAATCTTAAATATTAAGTTGCTTTGTATTTTGGTTTACTTCATTTTTCATGGAAGAAGTCCACCTGCATCTCAACAAACGCTTGGTAGAATTGGTCCGAGGGTTTTGGCATAAATCATAATTGGAAATCAAGAAGTCTGAGTAACACTGGAAAGTACTACTTCTCTTTGCTTCTTTTATTCTCTTTTATGTGCCATTGGTTCTTCATCACATGAGCATGGAAATTAAGTTAATCGGCATTAAAAAGGAGGAGCTATTTTACGACTACATTGTAATAGGTGTTCAAATGGTTATGGTTGAGAATAATTAGGCGCTTAATTACAATCTATTTGTAAAGTGAGGATCAATAGTGGTGAATTGACATTTACAAAAACTCAAAATTTTCATCACAAAAATGTAAGGTAACAATGACCAAGTGGATTTTTACATATCCCCTCTTATTTCCTCCCCAAAACAAGGCAATCATTACAGAAGTGAATGCAAGTCATGCATATATGTAGTATACAACATGCATTTCTAAGGATTGTGGTAGGGCCGTCACCTTAGCTCTCTATGGCATGTCAATATTTTCAAACCTTGACTGTTGCTGAAATTCACTCGCTAAACAGCCAATCAAGGAAAAAAGTTATAGCCAACAACATGGACATGTCAAGGTTTTAAATAGCATATAATCCTAAAGTAAAATCATTATTTTCACGACAAAACAAGATTGACTGAATTTGCACCAATAAAAGATGAATGACATCGCGACTGATGAGCACTAACTAGGGGTGATAAACAAGCCAAACGAGCTGAGTAGGTAGTTGATCAAGCTTGGTTTGAAAATTTGGTGAGCTTCAAAAATATGTTTGAGCTTAGCTTGTTTATGAGACGAACCGACCTCAAATGAGCTTTAATCAAGCCAAACACAAGCCGATCTTGAGTAGCTTGAATTTTTTATGCATCATATGCCAAACGAGTCAAGTAGTAGCATGTTCAAACTTGGCTTGTAACGTTAACGAGCTTTAAAAAAATGTTCAAGCTTTGGTTTGTTTATGTAACAAAATGATCTTAAACGAGCTTTTAACAAACAAACAAACACGAGTTCGAGCTCGAACTGGAGTAGCTTGGGTCATTTAGCAGCCCTGCTTCTAATGCGAGTTTGTAGTCAATAACCTCAGAAGTTACACCTTCATAGGTCGTAACAAAGCAAATGACAATGCAACTGTTCAAAATACACATTACTATGCCATGACCATATTCCCTGTTACACTTTACATACCTTTGAAGCCTCAATGCTGTAACTTATATCGTCATATAGAGGTCCTCCAACATAGCAACCATCTGTTCCTGTCACAGTTTCAATAGCCACATCACCTTTCTTAAGTGGGACATAGTGGCTGTCCCCTCCAGCAATAACTCTCATATGAACACCAGAAAGGGGTGGTGAAACTGATCCTTCAATGTACATTCCAGGTCGACCAGAAAATGCGGGAATTGAAGCTTGGCAACCATCTTGTGTCACTGAGACCTTAGGAGCAAAGAAAAAGTCTTTTAAAGTTGATGTTCGATAAGCATAAGACCAACTTTGATGGTGAATAAATGCACTTACAACATGTTGTCTAGGATAAAATAAGACTTGTTTCTGAGCCTTGTCCCTGAAGAACCATTATAAAAGAGGTTAAGAGCATACAAGGGGCATTAGTAGCATAGGAGATCAGTTATGAGCCAAGTGTCTTAGCAACGATTGACTAAAAAATTATGTACTATTACTATCAAAATACAAAAAGCAAAAATGCAATAGCTACATGGCTAAATCAGCTTAATTCATGAAGCAATATTGCTGGGATTTCTAAGCAAGGTAAACCTAGTCATTGTGGTTTGTTGGGTTTCCGAACTGGCACTCTTCCAGTTAGATGCTTGTGGGTTCCCCTCATATCTAATAAGCTCTCGGTTTCTCATTCTCTCCTCTTATTGAGAGGTTTTAACCAAGATTGCAGAGTGGGCAAATAGAACAATCTCAGATACTGGTGGATTGCAAATCACTAGCTCCTTATTCAGCATGCAGGTTTTTTGAACTATGCACTTCATCCTTTCTAAATCAGTCAGTCATCATATTGAGTATCTTGTCACTTGTCAGGAATTTTCTCTGGTCAGGCACTGAGAATTTTGGGCAATCTCACAAGGTTACATGGGATGTGATTTGTAGGCCTAAAAAAGAGGGTGGTCTGGGTCTTAAAAGAATGATAGACTGGAACGACGCAGCTATGCTCAGGCATTTATAGGCTATCGTGTCTGAGCAAAATTATTTATGGGTTAAATGGAGCTAAAAATATGTAATAAGTAATCAATGTCTCTGAACTATGAGTCTTCTTTCTTGATCCTGGACTTGGAAAGAACTTTTCAAACTTGGGGACACAGCAAAGGTTTAAGGCCTTCACCAAATGTGTTATTGATGATGGCTCTTCGAACCTTTTTTTGGCATGACAACTGGCACCTATTGGGCCCTTGTTGACACATTTTGGTACTGAATTTGCAGTAAATTCTCATATTCTCATGGATGCCAAGGATTCATGTATTGCCCACAAATCCACAATAGTGTTTGGAATTGGCCTTTCCTCTCCCTCCCGGCTCCTCCATTTCAGCCCAAATTTGCTACTCCTGACTCAGTAATATGGTCCATTTCTCCTACCTCAGAGTACCAAATTTCCTCCACTTGGATTGCAATTCAAATTCAGCAACCCCTGGTTCCTTAGCACCATTTAGTATGGTAATCTAAGTTCATCCCCAGCCCCAGGTGTAGCTTTTTCCTATGGATGGCTATTGGGGACAAACTGAGCACCAATGACAAACTCCGTAGATGGGGAGCTATTGATAATCCCACTTGTTCTCCCAGCAATCTCCATGATGGAACAATAGATCACATCTTCTTTTAATGTTTGTTCTCTGCCCAATTTTCGTCCTGTATCAATAAGCTTTGCTGCATTCCTATGCGTCTTAACCCGTGGCATCAAAAGATCACCTGGTCTATTGCAAGTTCATCGGTAAGTCTTTCCCTAATACTCTCACGAAGTCTGTTTTTGCAGCTACAGTTTATTTCCTTTGGCAAGAGAGTTATCATTGTGCATTCAAGGGCATTCAGAGATCTCCCTCCCCTCTTATTAATCAGATTAAGGCTACTCAGTGTAGAAGTGTACAGATTTCAGATGTCTCTTGTCTGCTTTGAAAAGTTGGCCTATTCCTTAATGTACTCTTTAGTCCTTTGGAACTATTCTTTGTTCGTAAAGCTGCTTCTCTGCTTTGGTTAATTTTTTGTAATTAGAGGGTTTCCCTCTTGATTTTGTTATTCTCAATAAAGCTCCCACGTAACGGGAAAAATTTGATGATCTTAACCTCTATTTGCAACCTATTAAGTTATTGGTACAAAACAATGTAAACAAAGTTTCGGGACTGCTCATTCTTTAACACAAACAAGAGACTCGATGCAACTAATGAATAACATCATGTCAAAAGGATTTTTGGGGTGTAAATATAATCAAGTTGGATTTCTAGCGATAGAAAACACAAGATCCTCCCACAACTCCCAATAACACAAGTAATACATCTTTCTAATCAGTAGGCAAAAGATTAGCAAGGACAAACATGAAAAGTTATCCACTGACATAACTATGATATATGTACCGTGAGTCCTGAGGAGTGAAAGTAAGTTTTTCTCCAGGATTAGCCCAAACCGAATACTCATATACAGCAGCACTAGCTGTATCATTTTCACTAGGTACAAGTCTGGCAGCAGTACCATCCAGAAGAGAACCCTCACTATTTAGTATGTCCACCGAAATACTTTCAGGTAATTCATCCACACCACCGAGCGAGCTTGAATCAACATGGATTTGTCCTGTGAGGAGGTATCTCTCTCCTTTTAAATAGATAGGCTGCAGCAAGATGAAGAGTGATGAGAGGATAACACAAGATACAAAAGTGCTATGAGTTATGATACTAATATCACGGGAACGCACCAATGGGTTTGACGTGTCAATTTTTCTAGATGAGCTTCCAAAGAAAATGCATGAGTTAACAAACTGAAGTTCATGCACTCCAGGAGATTCCACACATATTTGCTGGGAACCTTTCTGCAGTCCAAGGGAAAAATAGAAGCCAAAAATGAGTTCCTCAAAATTGTCAGAGCAGCTCTACAATCTGCGGCTGCAAAAAGGAGAAGATTTAAAAGACTGACATAACCTTAATGTTCAGATTCACAGTGGACCCATCAGGTTGAGTCATGTAGGCATCTACATTATGTGTAGAAATTACATTGACCCAGTAACCCTTCTGTACAAAAGTAATCCCTTTTACATCATCCGTGGCAACATCTACATCGATAAAACGCTGCTCCCAGCACCACTTGTCTTCTCCTGACTCTTTTACAGAAGTGTGCTTCACCTAAAAAACAAAGAAAAAACAATACACAACTTTCATAAACTCAAATAAAGCCACAAAATCACTGATGAAAAAAGCTTGCAACAAACAACTAATATGTTTCGTTATACGTATACAAGTTGGTCAATGCATGTGAAACTAAAACCAAAATTAAAGTTAATGATGAAACTACTTATACCTGTGAAAATTTCTAACCCAAAAGGCAACATAATAATCTACGTCCACTTGACAAGTTTCTGAAATGCAAACTGCCAATGAACAGTGCCACGCAGAACATAGCTTCTGACTCAAATTCACTAGCCCAATCGGGTACATTTTACATAGGTTGCAAAGAAAACGATTTGAGTGCAAAGCAACAAAAGCAATGTATTCCATGGTACTAATTCAAAACTGTTCAGGTACAAAAAGGAAAATAAGACAAATGCAAATGGTAAATTCTGCAAGAATGCCCTTCCATCTGTCAACGTACCAAGAGAAACAATCGGACCGTGCCATACATTTTAAAATACAAAAGAGCAGACAAGCAAAGTACCTCAAGCCTGTGTTTGCCAGGCAAAACATTGGTAAACATGAACGCACTGCTCTCATCAGTCAAATAAACTGGCTTTCTCTCTTCTCTACTTTTGCCACCCAACCTTACAAGTGTTACAGAAACGGACGAGCCACATTTCTCCTTGCACAATACTTCCCCAAGAACATTCACCTGTGCCTAAAGCTCCAGAAAAATAAATTAAGATTATTATTAATAATCGAACTCCTATTCCAACTGAGAGATTTTGAAATAATACTCAAAACTTTGAACACTGTAATGAAACTGCTGCATCTTATCATAGTAATAGACTAAGATCAAGCCACATAGTCCGAAAACCTGGTTTCAAGAAGTTAATTTAAGAGAAATACAATGCAAAGATAGTATTATCTCAGTTAACAAACAACTTGATATTTGTTCCCTTCAGATTGATTTGGCTTTTCCATTCTATAACAATCCCTGAGATCTCGGATTTCCAAAGACAAAAAAATTCTGCGGGAAGTGCTAGATAAAATTTCCTCTGATCCGAGGGTAAATTCTAAAAAAGATTAAAATTTTATCATCAATATACAAAAAGCAGCATGAAACTTTCTGGCTCTATGAAAACCACCTGATAAAACTCAACATTCAGAACAGGTCTGTTCACCAAGACGTCAACATGAGGTGGCAAAAACAGAAGTTCGGGTGCACTCTCTGGTTTGGCGGCCAAAGCAGACAAGCGATATTCACCTGGTGGAACCTGAAAACAATGGGATCAAACGTGAAGATATATAATTTATGCAATACAGCAAAGGTTAACCATCACAACTGAAAAGGAAAGAATAACTTAGTGCATGACAAAAGACAACACTTCAAACTGTTGTACAATACCAACACTCTAATTTTCTTCGTGATCAAAGTTTCAAAAACCTCCTAGAGTTTGTTAGAAAAGAAGGCTAATATGGCTTTAAAATCTACCCTTACCCTCGCACAGTTTACTAAAAGTAAAGGAACTATCTCGCAATGTAGCTTCTACTTCTGCTAAACCATTTCAACATTTTACAATGTACAAGCATTCCTACTAAAAATAATAAGCTTCTAGAGAGAATTGCGATTGAAACAATGATTATGAAAGTTAAACATAAAAGAAGGAAAGATAACTAGTAAGAATGTGCATGCTTCTATTTGGATGAGTTAGTCTGCTACCACCCCATTAACACCTATGTTGCACGGATCCACCATTTTTGGCTTAGAATCCAGGTGGATTGGGTGCGGGACGTGTCCGACATGGCCGAAAATTTCTGGATACGGCTATTGTTGCAGGTCAGGTTCATCGGCGAAGAAAACGACGACAACGAAGAAGAAGAAGAAGAATTAGAAGAGGGAGAAAAAAGGAAGAGGAAAGAGGTACCTGGTTTTGAACGAGAACTAGCGCTGCGGAAGATGATTGTCGCAGCAGCAGGAATGGACAACTACAACTGTTGCAGCAGAAGGAGAAGGAGGACTGCTGCTTAGGGTTACACTTGTTTTAAGTATTTGGGCTCCAAAGTCCAAAGTTGGGCTTTACTCTTGTTTTTAGTTGTATAATTTTGGGCTTCAAAATTGGGCTTGCATGTTTAATATTATATCAGGCTTACTTGTTCTTATTGGGCTACTAATGGACTTGACATTTGCACAAAGATAGTGAAAGCAGATTCCATACTTCTTTATGGGCTTTTATTATGTAATTTTATTACAAAAATCATCTATTGCACATATTTAATTCTAAAAATATATATAAATTTTTTTTTTTTTTTTGACGTATCCCCGCACCCGTACCTAAATCTGGATCCATATCCAGATTGGGTTAAAGTAAGTTCATTGATATACTTGTAACCAGGGTTTCAAGCGTGACACGGCAATTTTCAATTGACTTACAAACAAACCAAAAAAATAAGCACTTTCTTGAAGTAGTCATATAGTAGTAAATGTAGGGCCAGATGTTATCAACTCTCCCAAAATCTTACGATGTCAGGAAATTGGCCCAACAATGTATATCAAGCTATCTAACACTCTCCCTCACGTGCAAGTCACGTGCAACCCCGTCTTGCACGTGGGGATACAAATTTTCAGAGATAGAGTAGAATAGAATGTAAAGGGAAGAAACAGAATGCAAATGGAGAACAAATGCAAACAAAGAGACTTAAACCCAAGATCTCTCGCAACCAGAGTTGTGATACCATGAAATGGGTCCAACAATGTATATCTAGTTATGTAACACCAGAAACTGAAGTCTAAGAAAAATCTAGAGATTTGTACCTACATACCTCAAAGCAGATATTACCACTCTCATCAGTCTGCTTAACTTGAGGCTTAACATTCTCTGGTCCATGAGTCAATGCTACCTAACATCCACAGATAGCCAATAAGTAGGAGGAGAAAATAAATGACAAAGCTAATTGAGAAACATATCTATCCCAATTTTAATAGGTGAAAGACCCATACAAATCCCTAAATATTGTTCTTGTTTCTAGCAAGTGAAAAACAAAAAACAAATCGCAAAACTAAACACTAGCAAGAAAAATATCTGGAACAGAAAGAAGAAATAAGGCTTTGACACGTCATCAAATTTGCCTGGTTCCAGGCTCCCCCCAGCAACTTTAGTGGTGAGACACAAGACAAGGAGGAATACAACAAGATAAGAATCTAAAGAGATACGGATACTGCGACCTTTACATCACAGCCATTACCACACATGACCACATCATCAGCCAAGCAACTACAACAACCAGGATCACCCAATGAAAACCAAAATGAACAAACTATTATCCTAGGTCATGGAAACATGCGTTGCTACCACCCACAGCGATCAGTAACTCCATCAAATCTGTCTTTATCACGATCTGTCTATAGAAGTTGCGACTGCAATTACATAACACGCCACTCTATCGCCTTTTTCAAATAGCCAGAAACTACTAAAAAATGATGATAGAGGTCTAGAAATTAGAAGTATTTACCCAAAAAAAATTAGAAGTAAAGACAACATACATCCATTTTGACATACTCCATTACAGTGCATAATTGGAAAACAATACGAAGGATTGAAAGTTACCTTTGCTTTGTAGCCCAAACTAACCATCTGAACAACACCACAGACATCATAGGAGACAGCTTTAATATCTACTACGGAAGCCATGTTGGGCAAAACCTGACCAATCAAATGGAATTAGAGGAAAGGACGTGTCATACCTAATGACAAGGAGAACTGACACAAATTCCAGAAGCAGTCAACTGTCAAGTACGTGTAAGAAACTCTTTGCTGCCTCCTAGAATAGTTCAACCTTGTGACAGATTTAAATGCAACAGTGAAAGAAGTTTCGTTAAACTGTACCATGAAGTCCTTTAGTTTGTCAAACTTGTAATGCTCCTTCTTTGCTTCTATCGTGTAACGACTAGAGGTAACCTGCACATGTTCAATATGCCAGTCAAAACTAATTTTAGAAGACATGCTATTATAATGGTCTTCATCAAAATCATATGGAACCAAAAAGGTGTACATATTCTCATTATTGACTGCCCAGGAAAATCAATGAAGAACTTTGACGGTATTAGCTATCACATCAAATGACAATCAGAGGACGAGACAAGAAAGAGGTAGATGGTAAAAGAAAAACAGTTCCACAATTGCTCATCAACTCCAAATTGATGGGATGCATGATTAAGAGCGGAGTTGAAAAGTATGTAATCAAAAGAGGAAGAAACAGCAAGCCAAACATCACAGAAAAACGGTAATCTAGTGATGAATCAGTAAGCGTGTGTGTGTGTGTGTGTGTGTGTGTGTGTGTGTGTGTGTGAGAGAGAGAGAGAGAGAGAGAGAAGGTATAGGTGCAGAGGGAGAACAACCCACTTGGTCACTACGAGCACACATAACAAATTACCTGGTCAAGCTTGTAATATCCCTCTTTGTCTGTGACACACCTTTCATGACCATCTACTATAATTTTCACACCATCCACTCCAACACCATTCCCATCAACTACACGACCCCCAACAGAAAATCCAGTGACCTACACCAATTAGAATGGAAGAGAGAGAATTAAAACGATGTTTAATACAAGGCCAAGCATTGCAACTAAATTGAGTCAAATGAGAAAATAAAAACCTCTGAAGTAATAGAGAAATGTGGTTCACAAACCATATAAACACATGGGATTAAGGATATTATGAGAATCTGAAAAGATCACAACAATACATTTATTGTGACAGTAGCACAAGGTTTATTGTAGCGTTTAAACATTGCTCGCAAGGAACCATAAGTACTTGCCCTAGTGCATGCAGAAGCGGAATGGAGCACTGCTGTATAGTTGGCTAGAAATGGTACAAACTACTAAGTATATGCATTTAGCACACACTTTGGGTTGAGTCCTGTATGGATATTATATCAAGAAGAGAAAGATCCGAAGGAACAAAGTCACTAGCATCAAAGAGGTGATAGACATAAACAGCTTTGACAATGTAAGCATGCCAATTACCAACAACAGACCTGAAACTTTGGGACAACTGTTGCATGATCATGCTCAACAGACACCGACATCGAGGGAGGTGAAACATCAAAAACGGTATTCTCACCCTTGTAGTACGGTATAAGCTCATAAACCCCTGTAATATTTTCAGAAAATGAAAAGCAGCATATTCGAGTAAGAAGACATTCATTTTCTCAAGAACAAAACAAACACGATGCTCATGCTGTCATGCATCTATACAAGGCAAGATCTCAGTTACAAAAATGAACTGCTGTATAACGATAAAAATGACAAATGGAAGCACGCTTCCCCATTTGCACTCCTCATAAGAGCTTTTGTAAAATCCAACACAATTTTCTGGCGCAAAACATGTTTTGCTTATTTTTTGTCATCTCCAATACTTACAGTTCAAAAACAAGGCCAGGGCCAAAACAAAATAGTCTTTCAGAAAATTTTGAAAAACATGTCATAGTCTTAAGGCCATTTTCAATAATAGACAGAACTTATATCCAGGTGCAAGCTATGTAGAATGTTCATATAAGATACGAATATATCAAGCACCAATCAAAAGTTAGAATTTCTAAGAAGAATAGAATGAAAACTGAAAAGTACTGATAAGTTAGAAAAATGAGTATTACCGCAGGGTATTGAATTAAACGTAAACATTCCCTCTTCGTCAGATACAGCATGACAGAGAGGTTTTCTTTCTCCAGGGGCATTACCAGGGCCCTGGGGACACTCCAAACTCGGGACATCACTTGAGTATAAATAAATGTGAACGCCCAAGATGGGATTTCCCTATCAATGAAAAAGAAAAAATTCAGAAAACTTGAATCATTAGGTATCTACGCACCTGCGAATTAGAAACTAGCAGACTCCTCCCAAGTGCTTAGATATCTGCACGTAAGCAGTTAATCAAAAAGAGGTGGTTCTAATCAACGACCTTTGCCAGCTTATGTGTCTAGTTGTGTACGCTTTAAATATGTGATAGCATGCAAGAGAGTAAAGACTGTATTCCACCACAAAGGTTCTCAGTTTGCAAGATTACAAAATAATCCAATTTTATCATTTGGCTTAAGTTTAATCCTTTGAAGTATGCAGGGTGCATAACAAGCTGCTATTAGCTCGAGTTGTAAGGGGGAGTTGGGGGCGTGGTAGCTGGGGTTGGATCTTCTGCCACGCCAGATAGGGAGGTGCAGGGTTCAAGTCCTAGTTTAAACGTCGTCTGTAGCACATGTGCATGCTTATCAAGACTCCCTTGCTAAAACCCAGAAGAACAAATGTATTCAACTGACAATACGTCACAATTAATTCATGTTGAAAATGGACTTTTCATTCTAAGTGAAGGGCAGGAGAGAGAATTGCTGCATCTATCTCAAGTTGCTCCTTTGAGCAATCTATCCCTGGTTTTGTGACGTCAAGTTTGTTCCATTCTCTAAGTAAATTGAAGGTAACCAAGATTATAACATGTCATGTTGAGAATGAGAAGAAAGTCAACTTTTTGGAAGACATTAGCATTAAACACGTGGGACACCACCAGTACTTCTAAATGTAAAAAATAAATAAATAAATAAATAATGCTCCCAATCTTAAATTGCTATACAGACTCATCTTGTATAATCGTAGATATCATGACAATACTGGAGCAGACTGTAATTTATCCACTGAAACAAAATATCATAAGGTTCTAGAGGATCGCTGCACACAGAATTGCTAAATAGATTTTGATTCCATGAAACTAATCACAAACTCATGAGAAGAAGTATGAAGACACCCACCACAAAAGCCACGTGACAACACATGGGCATGCAGACAGAATCCATAGTAATTAATGTGGCAAATGTCAAACACTTTAGGAACATTCTATTTAAAAAGTTCAGTTGATAAAAGGCATTATTGTTCGCACAAACTTACTATTTATCAAGAAACAAAACTACCAAAGAAAAGGTTTATAATCAAATGGCATAGCACAAAACACAAGCCTTGAACTCAAGGCTATTACCAAAGATTTCGTGAAATAACTGAAGACAAACAAATTCACATCAGGTTTTAAGGGAGTAAAGAGTTGCTTACCGTCCAGCAATAAACAGTAAAAAGAATTACCTGAGCAACTACGGATCCACGAATATCATAACCAGAGACAAAGAAAAGGTCCTCAACCAAACCATTTCCAAAACCCACTTCCACCTGCAACAGTATGCTCATTGTGAAGAACATGCAAATGAAGTTGCAGCTCAAGCCAAGACAAAAGCATGCATGTATATATGTTGTTTGGAGGTGGGGGTAGAGAGCAATTAAACAAATAGCAGAAAGGGTAATAGAAAGTCTTTGGAAAGAAAAAAAGCATCTGACCTCCATGGAACCTCTATGTTCTACATTCAAATCAGAACGTGAAGCACGCAATTTGTATTTTCCTACACCCAAGAACAGGTAATGTGAACCTTGTGAGCCTTTCTTCCACAATAATACAAACAGCAAAGAAAACTGGAAGACAAGTAGACTACAACTAAATGGCCATGTCTTACTAACCACTCTTTCGAGGAAGTATGTAATAAAATGATTACGAAATGGTCCAATGAGGTTTTTCTGTTTTTAGATGGCAAAGTTCTCAAATAAGTTAAGAACAGTTGACCATTTATTGGATAACTACCAACAGAACACAAACCTGGGATAATGTTAGTGAATGAGTAACTTCCTGTCGATGATGTTAAAACGGACGATACAAGATCGCCTGTCGAAGATAAAAGCTCGACCTTTACATTTGATGGACCTCCATTTTTATTAGGACAGCTCCCTCCACCAACAGCTCCCCCAACTTTTCCAGACACAGTGAACCTTGAAGAGTGATATTATGCAACACAATAGGTAACCAAACACACGCAGAAAGAAAAGTGCACATAATACAAATACTAATTAACAAGATATGAAAACAAATAACCAAATTTACCCAGTGAATCTGAAATTTATATCCTCGTTGGCATTGCAACCAGTGTGATCAACAACAACAGGAACCTACAAAAAGTATTTATTTTTCCACTTACATACTTAGACCAAGCACAATTACAAAATGCAGTGATACAAAGGACTGGAAACATACAAAATGAGAAAGATTATCTATTGATAACTGATATACTTAACTTGATCTGGATCCCAAGACCATCCTTCTGGTCCTCTGATTTTAATTACAAAGGAACCCTGTAGATGAAAGCAGTAAATATGAGATGTAAATAGCATATACAACATGTGAAGGTCAAACAAGCATGCCATGAAACAAAGAACGAAAACTATGGGATTGAGCAGTTCTCGCCTAATTCTAGTAGGTTTCAAAGTAAGTATCAATAACCCTAACTATACCGAGCCTTGCTTCCCAATCAATAGAATCTGAAAAATATTGGCTTAGGTTTATGCTTGTAGCAACTAGCAACAATTACAAATAGATGAAGCTCGTCGTATCCAGATAACATCCCACCAAAAGTGGAGATCACCCAACTAAAGTCATCACCAGCTTGAATGAAGCCTTCGAAGTATTTGCAGGGTTAACAGACTTAATGTACGAATGAGGCTTGACAAATGATGACTATTTGTTTGACAAAACAAGCAACTACATGACATGTGCAACACATTTTTTTTTTTTTTAAATACCTTGTCATAAACTGGAATGAAGTAGTAACCATTTGGAGCACACTGGGTTCTGTCCTTCACCAATCCATCCACCGTGCAAAGCTCAACCTATAGTTTGACAACAGATTACTTTCGAAAGGTTAGATATCGAAATGGACTTCTTTTAAGCATGCATTTGAGAGCATCAAAACCCTTATGCAAATAGAAATACCAATAGCGGCACCGGCAGCTATCACAATGGCACACACACGATTATTGCAATTGTATGGTTGGATTATTGTTCCATCTTTTGAGTTCATGGAAGGTAGGGCATCAAACAGGTTTTAAAGACTTCCCAGATAGGCCTCGTATGAGTGAGCCTTAGAAAGAAACTATAACCAAGCGCATCATTGAAGATTAAGACCCATTAGACTTTGGCAGAGTGGAGAAAAAAGGAAAATATACAAAGAAAGATAAGGAAGATTATAAAATGGGAGGAGAAAGAACAAACTTCACAAATAACACATTGACGCTAGCAGCTAACAGGAAACAAGCAACATGAAAGCATACCGTGATATGAGAGTAATCCAATTTAGCATCAGTTGGCTTCCTTGATTTGATCAGAGCCGAACTTGCCTACAACACAAAATTGACGCCCATATAAATTGCCATGGATGTAAAAACAATTTATATCAAAGCAAAGATTGAACAGGGTAACTGACTGTTGAACCAGTTGACGGTCTTATGTTCGTTATAGGACAGCACAAAGTTGAAAGCATTCACCACAATTTGAGCATTCGATAGCAATGAGAGATTATATCTTAGGAAATCTTGCATAGGAATTACAAAAAGACTTACCTCAACAAATCCACCGCAGCCTTGAATCAGATCAGCAGTGGCGTGTGAAGTTGCAGTGATTACGAAGAATAAGAAGCTCGTAAGCAAATAATGAAACTTGAACGCCATTGATCGTCTGATTTGCAACTCAACTATTTAACTTCCTTCAACAATACAAGAGGGTTCTGTATCGCATCGCCGATCTTGCTCTTACGCGAATGACATTACAATCCTGCACGACCTGATAATGCTTCTCTTACTTGGAGCTGCGGGCCGAGGGTTTTACTTACATGGGAACATCATTTACCGGGTCAGAATTAATACGTCGTCGTGTCGCCCTTGTATAAACCCGTAGTCTAACCGGGAGTGGGGCCCTTTGCCAGTTGTCTACATGGGCTCCGGATCTGTCCAAAATCTGGACATGGGTAGTCTTTTACACTCGGGTGTGCTTAGAACATCTTCATCTCTTACCTAGATTTTTACCCAAACTTGAGTAAAAATTTGGTTTGGTATAGAGCACTCCAATGGGCAAAAGTAAATTTAGGCATAAATTTGAGTAAAGGCTTTATTAATGGCATTGTTGTAAATTTGAGGGGAAGAAAATGAGCTTCAAAATTTGATGTTGGGTTTAGTTTTCACCAAATTTGGTGAGAATTTAAGTAATATCAAGATTTGTGAAGGATTTGGTGATGGAGTAGAGTGGAATTTTTTTTTGTTTTTTACTCAAATTTGAGTTTGTTGTAGGATTTGGATAAGGAGTGGAGATGCTCTTAGTAATCTTTGAACAATACTATTCGTACAGATTTTGTTCCACAGAAACTGTACAAATCACTTGGTTTGGGCCAACTCCAGGACCCACAAAAATCATCAGAGTTGTTCATATTTTTCAAAATAGTAATGTTTAATTATCCCCATAGAAATCAGCTAACTCGAATATCGTTAAGTGCTCTATCGGTTCATCCAGTTTTTTATTTTGAACCAAATTGGGTAAACCGATGGAGCACCTACCTATATCCAATTGAGCTGATGAGGTATTGTTAATGGTTGGAGGAGAACTGAAGTTGTTCAACATCAGCTGCAATAATGGGGAATTGTAATTGAATGCCAATCGACACTGAAATTGGATGGCAACTTGAGGCATGCTGGTCTTACACCTTGAGGCATATGTATGGCTAGGGTTTTGAAGTGGAAGATAAAGGGATGATTCTTTTGATATGAAATTCCAAATATACCCCTGCATTTGATGGTGAACACACACGGAGTTAGATTCAGGGGCCATTTAAGTACACATTATGAATATTGTGGATCAAATAGACACAATCTTTTTACTAGGGACCAAGTTGTCATTTCGCTAATACATTGGGGACCATTGGACAAAATAACCTAATTGTTTCATTATGTTTATGTTATAAATCCAGATTTTGGAAAATAAAATATCAGAAACTTTCAAACAAATGGTTATTTAGCCATCATAATAAGAAAAGTTCTATAATGCTAATAAATTGGGCTCAGATATGACACAGAAAAGACAAAACCATATTAACTACGAGTCAAGCATTAGTGATGAATTAGTTTGGAATTAAAGTTGGAAGACCAATTCATATTCAATCTACCGTCTATAAACATAACTCACCATTAGAAGTGTGAACAGAATCGTAGTGCACACCATGAATCTCACTATCCTAAAGTCATTGTTACCTCCCTACATAAAGGTTTTTAGCACCAATGACTCCAATATCAAACCCAAAGCTTACAACCATCCTCATCTAGAGTTCACGCCCTTTAAGAGGTAAAAAATCATCCCGGTAGAAAATGTGTATAACTAGTAGTTCATAGGTTTTTTCTGTACACTCTCCATTCACTGCCAAATCAACCCATATGAGGGTTTATATATAGCATCTCATATTTGTAATTGTCCAAAACATAATTGACATGGATAAACAACCGATATCAATTATGTAATAGAATACTCATAAAATACTACTTATGTTTATAACCATGAGGGTAAGTAAATATTTGTAACCTCTCAAATCATTATGAGTAGCAAACTCAATTAGCAAGTAAGTTACTTTAATATAAAGTTTTGGAACTTTTAAAATAATATTCCGACACTCTATACCTCCAATAACCGAGGAGCTAAAAGGATGTTCTGTTGCGGAACCATATCAAAGCCAAATGATAGAAAATCCTACTTATGAAAAGAACTCTATTTACAACCCGGTAGTTTTCCCATGATCGGGTGGATCCCCAAAACTCCCATGCTTTTGGACCCACTTCCATGATTCTCCTCGGGATGATTTCCCGCGAATATCTTCGAACACTTGTGGATCCAGCCATCTCTCAGCAGGGTGTAGGTCTACATATTTGTCAATCCAAAGACGATGATAGTCACTAGATGGGAGCGGGGGTGGATTTTCTACCCTGTATATCTCTTACTCGCTTATCTCAAAATCCAAGACCCTTTTTTCCAGTACTCCATGATGGCCTATGTACTGAAACGCGTGCCGGCAAGAAGTCGCGAAAACTCCATAGTCATCCACGTCGTAAACGAAAGGTTAGATCACCTGTGGCATATCATCTATCAGTTGCTTAACAGAGAACTGTGAGGCTCGAAACAGTTTGTCAAGTAGAGCGATGTGCAACGAGCATGTGTTGATTTATGCATGCATCGCACAACACCCAACATTCTTCTGATTGAAAATGTTAGGCATAACCGCAGCTACCTGACTTGTCAATGAGGAAATTAGTGGCAATGGAGGTTGAGGTTAGGGTGGTTGAGGTTGGGGATTCATGGCAAGGTTTTGAGAGTGGAAGATCACCCCTGCCAATTCCTTCCAGCTGCACTCTTACTGCTAGGGTGGGGCTCGGGTCATGCGACGGATGCAAACTGAACATTGAAGTAAAAAATTCTAGATTTCATAGAAACGGGATTACTCATCCACTAAGATGGGTGAGCATACCAAAAATTAGAAGGGATATCTTCAAGGACGGGGTTGAGTGGTATTAGTCTCATAGTCATTTGTTAGCTATGAATCCCCCACCCCAGCCTCAACCTCCATTGCCACTAATTTTCTCATTGAAAAGTAAGGTAGATACGGTTATGCCTAGCATTTTCGATCAGAAGAATGCCAGGTGTTGTGCGATGCATGCATCAATCAACTCATGCTCCTTTCACATCACTCTACGTGACAAACTGTTTCGAGCCCCGCAATTCTCTATTAAGTAGCTATTAGATGATATGCCACGGGTGATTAAACCATTCATTAACGACGTGGATGAATCTGGGGTTTTTACGACTTCTTGCAGGCATGCGTTTCGGTACATATAGCATGTCATGGAGTACTAGAGGAAAGGGTCTTGGATTTTGAGATAAGTGAGGAAGGGATATGCAAGGTAGAAAATCCACCCATGCTCCCCTCTGGTGACTATTGTCGTCTTCGAATTGACAGATACGTAGACTTGCACCCCGATGAGAGATGGCTGGACCCACAAGTGTTCAAAGATTCGCGTCCCTAGAGATGGGAGGAAATCATCCTTGGGAGAATCACGGAAGTTGGTCCAAAAACATAGGAGTTTTAAGGATCCACCCAATCACGGGAAAACTACCGAGCTATAAGTAGAGTTCTTTTAATAAGTACTCCCTCCATCCCATTTTGATAGTCCAGTTCAGTCTCCAATGCAAATTTTTTATTTTTTAATATCTTTCAATTTATAATGAATTTTATGTGCAATATCGTTCTCATGTGATAGATCTCAATTAGTTATCTTGTATAAAAATTCTTTAAATCTTTAAAAATATTGTAGATTGAAAGATATTAACAATTTAAAATTTGCATTAAAGACCGAACTGGACTATCAAAATGGGATAGAGGGAGTAGGATTTTTTGTCATTTAACTTTGATTTGGGTATGGTTCTGCAACAAAAAAATCCCTTTAGCTCCTCGGTTATTAGAGATATAGGGTCTAGGAATTTTATTTTAAAAGCTTCAAAACTTTATATTAAGATATATTGATAACTTACTCATTGAGTTTGCTACTCATAATGATTTGAGAGGTTACAAATATTTACTTTTGCCCTCATGATTATAAACATAATTAGCATTTTATTGATATTCTATGACATAATTGATATTAGCTATTTATTCATGTTAATTATGTGTTGGGAGTTTACAAATATGGGACGGTATATACAGAGAGCCTTCATATGAGTTGATTTTGGTAGGGAAGGTAGAGTGTACAGAGAAAGCCTATAAACTATTAATTATACACATTTTCTTTCGAGATGGTTCTTTACCTCCTGTAGGGCGTGAATTCTAGATGAGGATGGCTGCGGATATTGGGTTGGATCTTGGAGTCATTGGTGTTTGCTAAAAACCTTCACCTGGGGAAACAACAATGATTTTAGGATAGTAACTACATGCCTCACTTTAGGATGATGACTTTATATAGGTGTGCACTACATTTTAGAATATCCTTGTATCATGTTTTAGAAGACTCTACACAAGTCTATAGTATTCTTGAATTTTTCGGAATCTTCTTGAACTTTTTTTTTGTTGGGTAAGTAATCTTCTTGAACCTTCCGGACTATCTGGGTCATTATAGATTCTTCCACATTCTGGAACCTTCTAGAACTTTCTTTAATATTCTACACGTTCTCAAAACATTCTAGAATATTCCAAAAGATTCTCCCATGTTCTTGTACCCACTCAAACTTCTCTAGAATATTCTAAAACTACGGAGAGTAAGTGTTGACCCTCAACAACGGACACTTGCGATTGGCAATTAAGGATGTATGAGTTAGGTTGGGCAGGTCATAAACTGTGTGGTGGGGGTTAAGTTAATTGCTGGTTATACCCACTCAACCCGCCATGAAGTGAGCCAACTTCCTACAAATTTTTGTTAAAAATTACCATGCACACTGCCATTAAATTTTTAAAATCTAATTTGTGTACGCTTTTTTTCCCTTAATATTCAATGATCTTTCGTTTCTCTTGTTTAAATGACCATTGTTAATCTTGTACTCTCGTTGTTTTGTTTTTTTTTTTTTTGTGCTATCTTATTATAAATTCATTTTCTACTTCGGAAATTCAACACCGCACAACCCGTCTTAATTAGCATTTCAAAGTTACTTAAAAAATTGTTAGCCACCTCGTCGGTTATAAAGCTGTGCAAGTGAAAAAATATTCAATCCAACACGTACGGGTTGGTTAAGAATTTGCCCCATAACTTGTCGAAACCAACTTGCACACATCCCTACTTCTCAGGAGCGAGGTGTGTGCTATGCAGCATCTTTGGGGCCCATCCCGGATCCGAATTGTATTTTTTCATCTCGTCGAGCATATATTCCAAGCAAAAATTTAGGTTGATCAGACACCGGTAACTATGTTTTCAGACTGCATTTTTCCTTAGAAACGAAACAATTAAAAAACAGTTGTAGGTGAATTTCTTTTACAAAATTATAAACAAAATGATCACCGATCCAATAATTACCAATATCCAATCAACCTGAATTTTTACGTGAATAACATATATACTATAGACCAAAAAGTAGCAAAAAAATACGTCCAATATTCTAGATAATTTCATACTTCCGTATGGTTCTAGGTAGGGGTGAGCACGGGTCAGTTCAGGTCCGATTTTTGTCGGGTTCGGGTCGGGTCTGATTTGATCAAGTTGGGAAAAACGGAACCCGAAACTGAACTGACCTACCCTAGAAACCAATCGGTTCGGGTAGGTCGGGTTGTCCTCACCGAGAAATACTCAAACTTTCAAATAAAATAAAAAAATCTATAGAGTATAAAATTACAGACTACAACAGAGCAAAGAGGGAGAGAGAAGTACAGATCAAAAAAATATCACAAATTTTGAGATCAAACAAAAAATTACAGAACTAGTGATACAAATCTCAAACTTTGGTTGTAATACAGAGGGAAAGAGAGAGAGAAAGAGAGATAGGAGTACAGATCTGGTGGCGGTGGACGGCGTGGTGGATTGCGCTGGACGGCGGCCTCATAGATCTTAATGGCGTGGTGATCGACGGCTGGAGGTGAGATTGTGAGAGGGTCAACGGCTGGAGGCGAGACCGTGAAATGGACTGCGTGGTGGTTGACTGGCCAGTTGGTGTGATGCCATCCGGAATGAAGAGAGAGAAAGAGAAGGGGGGGGGGTTGAGATGCTCTCACTTCTCAGTGAAAAAATGAATGTGAATTGGGATTTGTGAAGGCTGAGAGATGGAGGGTTATTTACATAAACGTAGCATATATTAATATGTCAGGTCGGGTTACCCGATCTCCAAAAACTTCAACCTGAAACCCGAATTTTCAGAATTTCCAGACCGACCCGACCCGACAACACTTTGAACCCGCTCGAAACCCGTCGGGTCGGATCGGTTTCGCCGGTTGGGTCGGGTTTTGCTCACCCCTAGTTCTAGGAAACTTAAACCCTAAAACAATAACCAAACATTCCAAGATTTCAAACTCATCACTTAAATATGCTTAATGTTCCTCTTGGCCACTCTCATGTTCTTCATTATTCAAATAAATTTCTTCTCTATTCCCCAATTCTCTTATTCTTCATTTCCTGAATCTTCATTTTCTCTTCCACCAAGTCTTCAATCAAACTTGAACTCTCTTTTTGTGATTTACTAAAAACTTACTGGGAGCACCCGCTTGAGATTGAATTAGAGCGTCTACTTTTTGCTTCTTTTTCCTTTTTTTCATGTCCAGAAAAATTCTTTCTAGTTATTGTGAATTTGAAATTGGGCCACTTTTGAGTTTGCAATTGGGTCTTATATATGAATTTTTTTTTTTTTTTGGGTATTACAAGAGATACGTAAGGGTACCTAAGGAAACTAAAATATGAAGGCCCTTAAAATTAGTATTTTGGGAGGGTCTAAATTGGCTGCAACACTTGTTTTAGTTCAGGGCTAGCTCTGAAAACATTCTCAAACATTTAGGGGGTGTTGGGCCACCAACTTTTTGCATTTTGGTTTTCTCATTTTCTACTTTTAGGTGTTTGGCACACCACAATGAAAACACATTCTGCGAAAATGAGTTTTTGGATTTTGAGTTTAGAGAAGAGAAGTTAAAAATAGGTTGAGAGGAGTTTTTTGATTTCTCATTTTCCACTTTTCCCATTTTGATTAACAAAAAGACCTACAGATTGTACTATGCACATATCTCTCAAACACTTCTCCTATTTCAAAATGCATTCTGCACATTTCTCCCAAACACTCGTATCAATTTCAAAATACATTTTGATCATAATTCAAAAAGCCAAGAAGTTGAAAATGAAAAACTAAAAATAAGGCTCCCAAACACCCTCTTAGACATAAATACCTTTTTTTTTTTTTTTTTTGAACTGGGATATAAATAGCTTGCTATGAATAGATGTGTCTATATTGACGTAAATAGCTACAAACCAGTGAAATGCAGAAGACCCGGATGTCAACAAGCCCTTCAATAACCAACCAGAAAACGAAACTCACTCCCATCCATTCACCTTCCCAAAGGAAGGAGAGAGCAATTGGTGATCACAGAAAGGAGAGAGAGAACAAAGAAAACCTCAATGCATTATCAATTCACCAACCTCTTTTCTTGCCTGCTACTTTCCCCGGTAATCCGGGCACTGCTTTGAACCTCCATTGACGAAAGAAAAAGAGATGGCCTAGTTTGAGTTACCAAAAGATTTTTTTTATTTTAAAAAACCCATAAAAAGTAATTTCAGTACTTTGAGGCGTACAGGGAAACTTTTACCCCTCTGTTTCCCCTCCAAAGCCTCCTCTGTTTTCCTGTACGCCAATTTCATCCCTCCCACAACACAAGGTTGGTTTGTTTCTTGTTCTGTAACCAGCCATGAACACCAATACCCATGTTCTGTTTTCTGTTATTTCCCTATTTCTTGTTGTCAATTTCCTCCAAGTATGTAGCTCCGACCCAACGCCATTGGTATTGAGTTGTGGCAACAAAGATGGTGGCACCGATTCCGATGGTAGGAAATGGGAATCAGATTCCAAATACCTGGTGTCCTCTGACAAATCCGTTGAGTCCGTAGCTCTAATCCAAGACCCTTCGTTGACATCTGTTATCCCATACATGAAGGGGAGGATTTTCACGGCCGAGACGGCATATAAGTTCCCAATTAATGGAACAAGTCGATATTTTTTGAGGCTCTATTTCTACCCATCTTCTTACACCAACTTCAACACCACAAACTCTTATTTCTCGGTCGTTGCCGGTGGGGTCACTCTCCTCAACAATTTCAGCGCTTCCATGGCAGCTCAGGCTAACACACAGGCATACATTGTGAAAGAATTCTCTTTGGCACCATCGAAAAATGATTCTTTGACAGTCAGTTTCAAGCCTTCGGACAAAAATGGTTCTTTCGCGTTTGTTAATGGGATAGAGGTCATTCCATCGCCAGACTTGTTTGATTCAGCTGTAATGGTGGGGTTTGAAGACCAACCCCTTGATACCTCCTCCGCGAATATCGAAACAATGTGGAGATTGAACGTGGGAGGCCAATATATACCTCCGACTAACGACTCCTTTGGTTTAGTCCGGAGTTGGTACGGCGATTCTCCTTATATTTACAGTGGTGCGATGGGCACGACAAGTCAGGCGGATAGCAATGTCACAATCCAATACAAGAATTTTTCAGCAGCCATAGCTCCAATTGATGTCTATGCCACTTCAAGACAAATGACTACGGATCCCACTGTCAACAAGAAGTTTAATCTAACATGGATTTTCCCAGTTGATGCGAATTTCACATATCTGGCGAGGCTTCATTTTTGTGAGTACCAATTGAGCAAGATCAACCAACGGGTTTTCAACATATATATCAACAATCAAACCGCTTTCCAAGATGCGGATGTGATCGCTTGGTCAGGCGGCACGGGTATCCCGTTTTATAAAGATTTTAGCATTTATGTGGCCGATGGACAGGGCAGCAACGATATGCTTTGGCTCGCGCTATCACCTACCAACGATATGAAGCCCGAGTATTTCGATGCAATTCTAAATGGGTTGGAGATATTCAAGCTTAGCGATGCAAATTCAAATTTGGCGGGGCCCAATCCAACCATGTCCGACATGATGAAGAAGCAGCTGGAAGAGGCAGCTGAAAAGCCTTTCGCTGCTGATCCCAATAAGAAAACTTATACCACCGCCTTAATTGGCGGGGCTGCGGGAGGAGCCGCAGCTTTTGCTTTTGTGGCAGCGGCGGTCATTGGATATAAAAAGAAAAGCAAACTCGTCGGAAGCCAATCGCGCAATTCCAGCTGGCTGCCAATCTACAGCAACTCCCATACTTCAGGAACCAAATCAACAATCTCCGGAAAGAGCCAAGGAAGCACCAACATTTCATCTGATGCTGCCAGCAACTGTCGGTACTTCTCATTGCGGGAAATACAACATGCCACGAAAAATTTCGATGAGTCTAATGTCATCGGAGTTGGTGGTTTTGGGAAGGTTTACAAGGGCATCATCGATGGAGATACCAAAGTGGCTATTAAAAGATCAAACCCTTCTTCTGAGCAGGGAGTGAATGAGTTCTTAACAGAAATTGAGATGCTTTCGAAGCTGAGACACAGGCATTTGGTTTCTCTGATTGGATTCTGTGAAGACAATAATGAGATGATTTTGGTTTATGATTACATGGGAAAAGGAACTATGAGGGAGCATCTGTACAAAGGCAACAAAATTACCCTCTCATGGAAGCAAAGGTTAGAGATTTGCATTGGAGCAGCCAGAGGACTTCACTATCTCCACACCGGGGCCAAGTACACTATCATCCATAGGGACGTCAAAACTACAAACATTCTGGTAGACGACAAGTGGGTTGCCAAGGTATCTGATTTTGGGCTGTCCAAAACTGGTCCCAACATGAATCAAGGGCATGTTAGTACTGTGGTGAAGGGTAGCTTTGGTTACTTGGATCCCGAGTACTTCAGGAGGCAGCAATTGACTGAGAAATCCGATGTCTACTCCTTTGGAGTTGTTCTTTTCGAGGCCTTGTGCGCGAGACCGGCTCTAAATCCAAGCCTACCAAAGGAACAAGTTAGTCTTGCTGATTGGGCTCTCCATTGCCAAAGGAAAGGAACTCTGGAAGACATCATTGATCCCCAGCTCAAGGGGAAGATAAGCCCAGAGTGTTTGAAAAAGTTTGCAGAAACGGCTGAGAAGTGTTTGGCCGATCATGGAACTGATCGCCCCTCCATGGGTGATGTGCTGTGGAATCTTGAGTTTGCTCTCCAAATGCACGAAAACCCAGAAGGCAGCGTGAGGAAACCAACTACAGGAAGTGTGGATTATGATCAGGTTGAAGAAATCGACCACAACAGTTTCTTGGCAATGCATAGGAGTACTTTGAGCCTCGGAAGTGAGCATGATGAAAAGGAATCAGAAGATAGCACTGAAGATATCTTCTCACAGATTGTCAATCCCAAGGGGCGGTGATGAGATTTCCATTGCAACCTCTCTGTTTCACCTCAACAAATGGCTATATTTGGTAATAGGAAGTCATAAACTACTATGTTTTTCATATTTTCCTCCTCCTTCTTCTTCCCTTTTTTTTTTAAAAATTTTATTTGGTGCTATGGAAACAAATCTGTGTAAGGAGTTGAGACAAAAAACAGTTTACATAAGCTCTCCTGGTATTATATAATAATACTCAATCGGTATAGTAATTACTAGTATACCTTTTAGTGTTTCATTTTCTTCTAATTTAATTTCCAGCTGCATGAACTCTCCAAAGCGAGTTGGTTTAACAGCCAAAAAAAAAAGAGGTTGGTTTGTGTTGATGTACATGTCTCAAACTCAACGCATTCCGTTTGCATTACTTCAAAAGCATGCTCCTGAGCTCAAAATTTCATGGAATTAGGCCACAAGAGAGAAATCGCTTGCGAATTTCCATTTCTTGACGTGGATGACTTGTCTTTGACCGGACCAGGAAGGAGAATGATAGAATTGCGCGTAAACCGGCCCAGACAACTCCGACCGGCGAACCAAAAAAGAAAGAATGTCTTCTACCTTTTGCCTATCCTATTAAAAATCCAATTAATTAGTCTTCTCTATCCTCCACTTTTATTTTCTTCAATTTTTCCATACGTTCCGTAACATGAACTTATACTTTTTTATTCTACTCTTTACATGTATAATTTTAAGGTGAAATGCTGAAAAAACAAAGATAGCGGCACAACTTGAAGTAATGGTTGTCTCTGATTTTGAATATACAATAGTGGAAAATGAAATCTGAAAGAAGGTCAACGTACCAACTTAAATGAAATACAGTCAACTATGAGGTGGAAACTGCATGCGAGTCTAGTCTCCTAGAAGTACCACCATACGTACTAAAATGAAACGAACATGTTAAAGTACTCCACAAAAGACCATATTGGGTTTCGATAACCACATGACCTTTGCAAGATTAGAAGAAAATAAAAAAACAGGACGTGAAATGTAAGCTAACGACCCCCCAAATGGATTTATTCGAGTGGTATCCGCTTGACACCGAAAAGTTTCAGATCTTAATTATTCTTAATTATCGATGGTTCAGATCTTAATTATTCTTTCACCAATCAAATAGATTTCTTACCCGTGAAAAAGTAAATAAAACCCGAATCATAAAAAATACTTTTGAACAGTCAAGATGAAAGGTCCGTGCAATACTCATAAGCTTGCGGTTACTTTTTCTGTTTAGCGATGTCCTGTCTAGGCAAATGCTCGCTCGCAGAAATAGCTACTGTAGTAGCGAGATGCAGCCAAAGAAAGAGGCAACACAGTCACAGCAGAAATGAAAACGGTGGCTCCTCCTCCTCCTTGTCATCTCACCTTCGCTTCTTCTCTCTCGCCACCCAGATTTTACCCTCAAAACCCTAGGTTTCGCGTATTGTGTTCCCCCCCTCATCAATCTCAATCCGTAAGCTTCTTCTATTTTTATCTTCTTCTATTTCCTGCAATTCCTTCGTCCAATTATTTTTTTTTTTTTTTTGTATTGTATGTATCCTGTTTTTCATCCTATCACCTTTCTTTTATTGCTCAGAAGATGGGAATCACGGAGTCAGATTCAAGACCCACCAAATACAGGCCCGGAATCTTAGATGACCTTTTCCTTAACTTGTTCCGAAACAGAATGGTACATGTGAGTGAATCCGATTCCACTACTTCCAACTACGTTTTCAGCTTAATTTCCTTCAACTCTGATACGCTTGCTAAACAAATGGGGGACAATAAAATACTAACATAATACAAGTATCCAGAATATTTTGCTTCTCTTCACTTTACCCCTATGTAGAATTGTGTTAGTGAAAGTTTTTCTATGCTATGTTCCGACTTACCCATTCGCGATAATTGATATCTGATAAGGGAAAACTACAGTAACTTACACATTTTCACTTCCTATCTAAATTAAATGAGATGTATAGATCCGATATCATCGTGGGTAATAGTTTTGATGCATGACTGATCTTACAGGTTTGAGTTTTCTGTTCTTTTCTTCTTCTTCTTCTTCTTCTTCTTCTTTTCTGTTAAGGGGAATTAACAGGAGGTTGGATGGGATTCGGAGAAGCCTGGATACGACGGACTAATTGAAGTCGCAAACCATCTCATGATGAGAAGAAGTAACCCTGAAACCAAAGAAGCTGCGGTAGCTATTTTCTTTTAGCATTACTAATTCATTTATTCCAGGATTTCTTACCCATTATATTTATGTCTCATGGTGTAATCTTCCTTCCAATTGAATAGGATATGGTACTGCCAATCATTAGTAGCTTTTTTTCGTGTGGTAGGTTCGGATTTTAAGAGCACTCTTTCCGCCATTTTTGTTAGAGCTATATCGAATGCTTATAGCTCCTCTTCAAGGAGGGAAAGTTGCTGCAATGATGGTTGGTGAGTTTATCATTCATGTACTCATAGAAAAGTTGGTGTTTCGTTTTGATTGCCCTGTGCTGCAAATTTTGCATCATTAAATGTTTCTTGTTTCTATAGCAAGGGTAACTGCACTATCTTGTCAATGGCTTATGGGCCCTTGTGCTGTTAACAATGTGGATCTTCCTGATGGATCCTCCTTGAGGAGTGGGGTAATGGCTGCAATCCAATTTGTATGGCTTTTCTACGAGATTGTTTTAGTTGACGTGATTTTGACTCTTCCTTGTAGGTGTTTGTAGAAAGATGCAAGTACTTGGAGGAAAGCAAATGTGTAGGAATTTGCATCAATACTTGTAAGCTTCCCACACAGGTCAGTGCTTGCCAAACTTACATCTGGAGAAGCACTTGTATAGTTGTATGCATCTTATCGCCTCAAATGTTTTTCAGTTAGTAATCGTGAGAGTAACACTTAATTGATGCAAGTATTGTGCAGAAAGGTAGGGATGTCAAACAAAGCAACACTAGTAGTAATTTTGAGGCGAATGCAACCTTTAATTCTCCATCGACAGTTTTGGGCAGCTGACGTAGAAAATTCAACTTTACATTGAGGTCATCCATCAGCATATACCAAGGCTCCATTATGTCTGTAGAGGGAATGACCAACGTAGTTCCATTAGGCTTAAGGAAGTGTATTAGCAACCGGATTAGGAACATATGTCATTCGACACTATTTTATTCTCGTGGCATGATCTTTGCTATCAAAGTTGGACTTTGGAACTATATATCAAGTAATTACACTGTCAGGCCTTCTATAGGCAGAAGTGCTACAAAGCAATTAGCGTGGCATAGTTGGTGAATCCATGATTTTACAGGCACGCATGTATTTTTATCAGTTCTTTGCTTCCATCATAATTGAGGACTAACATTGTGAAGGTGGTTGTTTTTTAGACTTTCTTCAAGGATTACATGGGGGTTCCTTTACTTATGGAACCAAATTTCAGCGACTATAGCTGTCAGGTAACGTTATTTGTTTGTCAAGCTGTAGGGCCTTAGCACTTGGGACGTACAACCTCATCTGTCACCAACTGTAATGTATTCAAAGAATAATCTAACAGTCTAGTTTATTCATCATTTTTTCCCTCCTAAAGAGGTTATTACAATTCACCTCCACCTTAATTGTGTGGCTGAAATATTTAGCTAATACCATCATGGACCCCCCATATCATTGCCACTGCCATTCCAAATTCACCAACAGGGCCTCCGACACCTTCGCTTTCAATAACCATCGTTTTTTCTCCATCCTCATTCCAAACTGCATTTTGTCAATCCCATTGTAGTTTGTTTTTTTGTTTTTTTGTTTTTCAAGTACCCTAGGAAACAAGGTTTGTGTCTCCAGTGCAACATTTCCTAATTGCTTGTCAGAATATTTAGCAGAACCGGAGCAAGTTAGATTTGAACTTCATTTGGCAATCCATCTTCTCTTGTTCCAAAGACTTTCTAGTGGAGATTCAAGTTAGATTCTTCCCATGAGCCTTTTTTGTTTTGTTTTGTTTTAAAGGAACAATTATTGACAACAGATTTCCATACAGCTCCCTAGTTGTTGAAAAATGCATAGAATATGTCTATCATAAGCTACAAACAGCTTTACCTCATACTCCACACCACTCGTGTCCTCCTTTAGATTTTTCTTCAAAGTGAATATTTGGTGAATACAAAGCCGAGTGAAGAATTAGCATATTTTTCTTGTCGCTTCATCGATGGAATTAGTAACACAGCCATTGAGTTCCATTCACTTTTCAATGGGACAGTTTAAATTTGGGGTGCTGCCTCCCCGGCCTGAAGATGATGTTGCCGTGAAGGAGCCTTGCTTAGAGATATGCCCAAACGCCCGTAGACGCAGAGAATTTGCCGGTAGTGTGGATGCGATGCAATGCCCCAAGGCATGAAGTTGCAGTGAAGAATTAGCATATTTTTCTTCAAAGTGAATATTTGGTGAATACAAAGCCAAGTGAAGAATTAGCATATTTTTCTTGTTGCTTCATCGATGGAATTAGTAACACAGCCATTGAGTTCCATTCACTCCTCCATGGGACAGTGCGTCTATCATTGAAGATATCAAGATGTTCTCCCCCCAATTCCTTTGTTCTTTTGTTTGGGTTCCTAGGAATTGTAACCGAGCTGCCCACTGGGTGGCATCCCATTGTCTCAAGGGTTCTATCCCCTCTGACTGGGTTTCCAATTCCCCTCTTCCCCTTTCTTTTATCTGTACTGAGGATGCCTCTTTGGAGGCTTGTTAATGAAATGAGAATAGCTTCCAGTTCAAAAAATAAAATAAAATTGCAGAAGCTGGCGAGAATATTTTGCCGAATGTCCTGTTGGCATCGTGGATAATATTTCAGTATACATATACATGTTATAGTAAAATTTCCAAGGTCATGAAATACTCTACTTTCTTCTCCATTTAGATTCTAAGATATACTGTCACTTGATAGTTTTTAGTATGAATAACGTCATCACATATACCTAAGAGCATCTCCAACCATGTTTTTCAATTTAAAGAACCAAAATAATAAATTTTTTTATTATTAAAAAGGTGATTTTGAAGAATGCCACTATTCACTTTAACTCCAACCCAATTCTTCATTTTTTCTCTCTATTTCCCTCCAAAGCTTTCCCTCCAACTTCCCCTCCCAATATTCCCACCAAAATCCCCTCCCAAAATCCACGGACCAAAAAAAATCCCTCCTAAGCTTCATGTTCATTTCTATACTAAAACCCAACACCCCATTTTCAGATTTATTTTCAATTCCAAAATGAGAGATCACACAACACTATCACCATTCAATGTTGAGAAATATCAAGCCATTGCCATACATACAACTTTATCCTCCTCCATGGCGAAGGCTCGACCACGTTGAATGCATTTTGAACCAATTTTCATGGTCGAAGATATTGATGTAAAATTACCACTTCTTCATTGTATCTGTGGGAAACTGTTTTGGGAGGACGATTACATTTCAATATATAGGCAGAGGAGTTGTCTACGTAGACTTTAATGCTAAAATTACTGTGGTAGTTGAATCCACCTACTGGTTGGTGTGGAAATTTAAGTGAACTCTTGTATTTTACATTGAATTGAATAGACATTGTATTCACAGAGGGGTTGGTGTGGAAATTTAAGTGATCTCTTGTATTTTACATTGAATTGAATAGATGTTGTATTCACAGGGGGGAGGTGGTGCAATGAATTCAACGTTGGTGGTTGCAAGAAAAATTCAAATTTTATGCTCTAATTTTTTGTTTTTGAATTTATTGGATATTGGTCTCATTTTAAAAGTACTTTTAATATCCTTTTATTGGTACCATTTTTATAAAAATTTGATCAATAATTTAAAAGATAAACACATTTTTGATAAAATGAATAGTGCAAGCATTTTTGAAGTGGATCTTCATATAGAAAGAACCAAAATTGATTCTCCAAAATGAAAGAGGGAAATGAAGCTTGGTTGGAGCCCCTCCATTCTTCAAAATGAAGAAATGAAAGTATGATTGGAGATGCTCCAAGAGGGGAGCGGATGCAGCATTGCACCTCATTACTACCCAAACCGGTCGTAAGGCTGGTAAAGAGCCTCAATCAACTACCAAGCTGACTCTTAAGTCTTGACCTCACGTTGCTACTCATATTTCATACCATCACACCACCACCTTTTTCCAACTTCATATTTGTTCTCAGAACTGTTTTTCCTTAATATCTCTCAAACCTCAATATCCTATTTGCTTTATGGAACTTTGCTTTCTTAACATCCTAACAAGCACACCATCTGATTTTCTCTCGACTCCTTCCCCTTTTGCCATCCGGGCACGTTTGTTCTTTATCAAGTTGTGATATCATCAGCAAAAATAAGCAATAAGAGAGGCCATAAGACAAAAGAAGTAGTACTGAAAAGCGACATTAAGAGGACAGGCCAACAAAACTACTCCTAGTCATCTGCTGTGATTCAAGAAAATCATGGATCAATGACCCCTTCCACATATGGCGAAAGAACCTGAAACGAAAGTCATAACATTAAATTCAACACCCCACAAGAAGATATGAGGACAGTTCTGTATCTAAATCATTTTATAATTGTACACCTTGTAGAGGGGATTACAAAGTAACACAAAGCACCAAGGCAAATTATTGAGCATGGTAGAAATACAGACAAGATCAAAAGTAGAACTAAAAGACAGCCATCACTCATGTACAAGCAGATATTTCGTTCACTAAAAATCATTGGTCCCAACCAGAGCGTCTGCGCCTTTCCTTAGGTCTATCTCTGGAACTGCAAAACAATGAAGAGAGACAAGATTAGGATCAAATTAGTTTTAGCAGAGCACTAGTATCACTTAAAAAAAAAAGTTAGAGATTAAAAAGGAAGTCACCTTTCCGAGTTCTTGTGACTTGCATCTTCTCTAGAGCTCTGATAAATAGAGTGTCCTCCTGACATAGGAGCAGCAGCGGCTGGAGTCGATAAATTGGTTGCCCAAGCAGCATTTACATCACCACCTATCGAGCCTCCAGAAACAAAACCGCGTAATGGTGTTCTCTTGTTGGCATTGGTGCCTGAACTGTTAATGAAGCCCTGATTTTGAGAATTAGATGAAGCAGCCACAAATTTGCTTTTAAACTGTGTCATTCCAGTTCTCTGCGAACTAACAGCGGCAGAGCGACTTGGGGCAGTGCTCGATGAAGTATTAGAGGGGACTGGACTGTATCCAATGCCCAAACCGTAATCCACACCACGCACACCTCGATTGCCACCTCCACCCCTTCCTTTAGCCCTTTTTCCACCTGCACGGGCATTAAGCATCTCATAAGAAAAATTCAAAGATTTTTCAAAACCTCAAAATGAAACTTCAACCCCTTTCAAGTCATGTAAAGCTTTATCTGAATAGCTTTTATCAATGAGTAGAAGACAGAGGTCAACTGTGCATAGGAACCTTCAAAGTTTTAAACTTGTTCCTTGTGGCGTTGGGGGACAAGGGGAGGAAGGGGAGGGTCTTATTAAAAAAATTCACTGACAAGTTCACAACATGAAGTTGATTCTCAAGCATAAAAGAACCAAACTTAACATGCACATGAGCAATTTATGTGCATGCTATTGATTGGAAATTCATACCTCCTTGTCTTGCATCACGCTTGGATCTGAATCTCCCATCCTAGTGATTTACAAGGTAAACGTCACTCAATAATTGCCAAATTAGACACGTAAAAATCAACCAACCAACTTTGACAACTATCAAAACATGAAGCAAGAAATATAAAACCGTAAACATGTGACTTATGAGCAGTGGAAACAAATATCCAAACTAACAAGTTTGAGTTGGGGCACCAATTAAGAAGAAAAAATGAAATTACAACAGGTGGATTTTCCATGAGCAACAAAAGAAGAAAGCTCTAGATCAATAAGTTGGTTAGGAAGTAGATGTCACAAGGAAAAGAGGAAAGGATGCAGACAAGGCGTCAGGAAAGCATAAAATAAATTATTGGAAAGGATTGAAGCAAAAATATGAGATCCGATGAAGCACAGAAAGGAGGCCACAAGTAGAAAGCCTCAACGTGATAAAAATAAAAAATAAAAAAGAGTAGAAAGGCTTAATACTCGGTTTCTTTCATGGAACATTGTGAATGTACCAGTTTTCACAACGCAGTCATGACCGAGATTCAGTCGAATAACCCAGAGTGAATATGAATACCAAATTAAGTATCTGAATCTATTTCCCCTTCTGGAGATTGCCAATTCAAAAATGATAATAAACTTCGGAACCAAAGGTTTTTCTTTGGACACTGAATTATAACCTCAAACTTGCGATTATGCAAAAAATGCTATGGTCACTTGTTCATCAAAGTTGCGGGAATAGGTATTCCAAATGGTATCATATGAGTTGGCATATTGTAACTGGACGTGAATACCCCTTCAATTCAGGCCAAAAATACTTGAGATATGATATTCTTATTGCCACCTATAAGTCTTTCAACAAAAATTGCCAATGTCTCATTCTTTGACATAAGATAAACACAAGCAATGTAGGAAAAACATCAAGCAAATTACCTTCATAGCAAGATCCATCAGTTCCGCCGACACGTTTTGACCAGCAGCAACTAAACTGTTAACCAATTCACCTGCAAACCTAGCCTCTTTCTGTGTGATAAGAGTGTATGCGGTTCCATCTTTGTCACCAGCACGGCCGGTTCTTCCTATTCGATGGACATGCATGTCCATGTCCCTGGCTACATCAAAGTTGACTACTGACTTAATTGACTTGATGTCAAGACCACGGGCAGCAACATCTGTTGCAATAAGAACATGGTATATTCCAGATTTAAACTTTTGCAGTATATCCATACGAGAAGCCTGGTCTTTGTCACCATGAAGAGCTGCAACTTTAAACCCCCTCTGATCCAGCTGCGATTGAATCTCATCCACTGCAGCTTTTTTTGAAGCAAACACTAGAACATCACCATTGTCAATGAGTCCTGGTAGTTTTTCAAGAAGCCAAGACATCTTCTCAGCATCAGAAGGAATTACATGAACAACTTGTGTAATATCCTCATTGGCCATTCCCACCTCTCCCACAGTAACTCTGACAGGATCGGTTAGAATTTCCCTGGCTAACTTTTCAACTTTGCGGGGCATCGTTGCTGAAAACAGCAAGGTTTGGCGGTCTGGCCTAATCTGACCAACGATTGACCTTATTTGTGGCTCAAATCCAAGGTCAAACATCCTATCAGCCTCATCAAGTACTAGGTAAGTTGCTCTGAACATTGTCAGTGCCTTCATTTTTAGCATGTCTATCAATCTGCCAGGAGTAGCAACAACTATCTCGCATCCTGCTTTAAGCTCTTTGAATTGATCGAGCTTGGACATTCCACCATAGACTGCGGAGACACGTATACCGTGTAATTTTGCAAATTTCTTTGCCTCCAAGTATATTTGCTGTGCTAGTTCTCTAGTAGGAGCACATATCACCCCAATAGGACCATCATCTTTCTCAAGTACAGGCTGATCCATAATATGGACAATCATAGGAAGCACAAAAGCAGCAGTTTTTCCCGAACCAGTTTTTGCAATACCAATGACGTCTCTCCCAGATAGCACGATCGGTAAAGCTTGGCACTGGATGGCTGTAGGCTTTTCATACCCTTGTTTCGCAATAGTTTTCATTAACTCCATAGAAAATCCACAATCTTCAAAAGTCTTAATTGGCCTTGGAACATCAAAACCAGAAACACGAATAGCCAAGCTCTTCTTGTATTCAACAACATCCTGCTCACTCATTCCTGCATTAAGTGGGGAAATGGTCATCGACTAAGTTCCAAATATAAAGGTACCTCAAATCAACACATTCATGAATTGACGTGAGGAACAAGAAAGTAATCGATATATTTAGCACAATACCAAGTTACATAATCTAAATCATCGACTCAATTATATAAGGAGAGCCTTCTTGATTCAGACACAGATACATAGCTATCAAGTTGCTAAGCCAAACTTTGAAGGTTAAAGCCATTACAGTTTTCATCACGGCTTGTACAAGGCACACAAAATGCTTGAATGATTAATTTGTGATGAAGGAATTCTGCAATCAAGGGGTATCTAGGCTTATTAAACTTTTTTGATCCCCAAAGTATTGACCGCGTCTCAATTTAGTCCCCCATGTAAAAAATGTTGACATTTAGTCCCCCAACGTTTCAATTTTATACCAATCAAGTCCCCAGCCCCAACTCTGTTATCTCATGCCGTTAAATGGATGTGTATTTTTGGTTTTTGCCTTTTTTTTTGTTTCACTGTCGAACAAAATTGGGGGGGCTTGGGGCAACCATGGCCGCCGGCTGCCCCCGCCATACTCCTCTCCTTTTCTCCCTCCCCTGCACCTATGAAGCACCGACACCTCTCCGGGACCCCGTATCGCAGTGTCCCGACACGGGGACACGGCGGGACACGTGTCCCGACACGCCACGTGGCATGGGACACGGCTGTAGTGCTTTTTTGGATGGGGACACGGGGGGACACGGCTGGGGACACGGGGGGGACACGGATGGGGACACGGCGGGGGTCAAATTGAAATTTTTAAAACTTTTAGGGGTCAAATTGAATTTTTTAAAACTTTCAGGGGTTCAATTTTACCCCTGAAAGTTTTAAAATTTTCAATTTTACCCCTGAAAGTTTAAAAAAAAATCAATTTTACCCCTGAAAGTTTAAAAAAAATTCAATTTGTCCCCTAAATGTTTTAAAATATATTGTGTTACATATATATATATATATATATATATATAAATAAATAAATAAATATACACATGGCGTGTCCCCCGCCGTGTCCGTGTCCCCGTTTTTTTAGAATTGCCGTGTCCCCGTGTCCGTGTCCGTGTCCGTGTCTGTGTCCGTGTCTGTTTCCGTGTCCGTGCATCATAGCCCTGCACCACCCACAACCTCTACTGTAACTTCAGGATTTACAAGAAAATCAACCATCCAAAATAAAATAAAAGGGGAAAGCTTGGGGCGGCAGCCATGGTCGCCGGCTCCCCCCACCATCCTCCTCTCCTTTTCTCCCTCCCCCACACCACCCACAAAACCATTGGTCACAAAAACCATTGGATTGGCCCACAGAGTGTTAATTCCAGAGCCAAAGTCAGCGATTACTATGTCAAAACCTTAAAGATTGTTTTGGGCAAGTGGGTAATCTCCTACCCGTACCAATAGATGCATATCTCTGTCTGTAAAAAAATTTCAAGGAGAAAAGGTTCCAAAATGAAGTTATCCCCGTACTGCTCCCACTCGTCCTCCAACATTTGATGGATTTCGGAAGCGATTCTTTGGATGGTGATGGCTTCTTGGAGTTGGAGGTGGAAAGCGAGGTCGAGGTTGGAGTCAACGGCTTGAGCAGCGCTTAGTTCGTGGCGCTGTAAGGAGGCAATGGTGTGGAGGTCGACGTCTGCGTCGATTGCCGACAATATCACCATTGGTGGTTACAACTGACACTTCTCCATCAAGGATCACGATGGTTAGGCTTGAGCGCGCGCGTGCGCACGAGAGAGAGAGAGAGAGAGAGAGAGAGAGAGAGAGAGAGAGAGGGAGGGGGGGGAGGGGGGCAGGTGGCGGCCATGTCTGCCACCCCGAGCTAGCTTTCCCTATTTTTTTTATTTATTTATTCTCTTTGACATAAATTTGGGGTGGGGCAAAATGACAAGAATGCCTCTCATTTTAACAGATGGGCTCGACGGAGTTAGTCTTGAGGACTTGATTGGTACAAAATTGAAATGTTGGGGATTAAACGACAACAATTTATACATTGGGGACGAAATTGAGACGCAGTCAATACTTTGGGGACCAAAAAGGTTAATAAGCTGGGTATCTATCATGACAAAAAATCCATAATTTCTAGCAAAACTGAATGGCACACATTTAATCATATACACAAGCAGATAAGATTTTTTCTCATTATACCTACACCCTCAACAATTAATAGTGCTGTTATTCCTAGTTGTAAAGTGCATAATATAAGCAAACCGTCCTCCATTCCCCTTCCTTCCAAACATTATCTCCCTTCATTCCCTCTGTTTATCTTCCCAGACTTTTCAGTCGTCCTACTTTTGCTTCCTACCAAGTCAACGATAACACCGAATACGGCCATGACATCTGGAAGTTAGCACAGGGGATGGCACTACCACACTATCCATTGAAGCACAGGTTCCATAATCACAATAACCAGTACAAGTATACCAAATGATTCAATTACGTGTTTTCAAACAGAATAAGGTTTTTGGCGTCTGGAACCCATTTCCCGTCATAATGTGAGCTAATAATACAGTTAGGAGTAGAGACAGCAATAAGGTTGTGCCATATCTTCTTTTTTTCTTTGCCCTATACCTGATTACCGGTCGGCAAGAGCAGTGTTGAAATGCTCATCAAAAACAAAACAAAATAACTAAAAATTTTGAACAAGATCATCCAAACTCATTCTCGACTAACAACACAAACGAAACAAGTAAATACATGTACTTGAACAGGAATTATTTTGAAGGCCTAGGGTTTACCTGATATAGAAGGTTTTTCCTCGTAAAAATCCTTATTGAAGGCCTCGTATTCAATCAAACTATGGTCCAAAGCTGGAATGGGCTCAATCTTCCTCTTGTCAAGCAAAATGGGATTATCATCAGAATCATACTCCACCATTCCGGCATCAACCGCCTTGGCAGCAGCATAAACCTCCTCATCTGAATCGTACCCGGCATGAAGAACCTCCGAGGCCAGTGTCAACCCTACATCCTTCTTCGCCCTCAAGAAACTCTCCATTGGATCATCCTCCTCTTCGTCGTCCCTATACTTGTCTAACTTCTGTTTCGGATTGGGAGGCTGTGCAGCCTTCATCTCCTCCTGAATCCCCTCCATGAACGCGTCGAGAGGGTCGATTTCGTCGCCGTCATCCTTGTTGTTTTGAGCGACCTCGTTTGAAGCGTCTCGTTCGTCGTCGTATTCGATGTCGTCCACGTCAGTGTCTTCGAAGTTGTCGTGGCCGCCGGAGCGAGACGAAGGTGGGACGTAGAGTTTGGGCGGAGGTTGGGAGCGCTCGAAATTGTAAGTTGTTTGGCGATTTATGCCGAAGCCTTCGAATCCGAACTTCCTCTTTGACATCTGTGATTGGCGGGATGAAACCCTAAATTGGTCGCTCTAACCCTAATTCGTTATTTCTACCAGTAGTATAAAGGAGGAGGAGGTTGATATAGCGATGTCTGAAACTGGTATTGATAGGCTGTTGTATCGGGCTCCAACAGGATATGGAATAGATCTAGCTTCCAAATTTTTCATTATTAAAAACGGAAACCCCCCTCTCGCTCTTTTTTTTACTCGCAGCATTTTCACACTCGCTAGACCATCTCCACTCCTACACCAAATATTTCACTAAATTCAAATTTGAGTAAAAATTACCAAAAATTCAGTCCACTCCTTCACCAAATCCTTTACCAAATTTGCTCAACACCAAATTTACTCAAATTTTTAACCAAATTTGCTCAACACCAAACCCAACATCAAATTATCAACGACTATATTTGTTCAAAGCAAGTGTACTATTTGTTCCTTGTTTCCTTGTTTCAGCAGAAGAGGATGAAAAGGAATTTGTTCACTGCAAGTTTTTAGTGGTCAAATAGAGCCTTTCAAAAAAAAAAACTGCAAGTTTTGGAGGTAAAATGGAAAAAAAAAAAAAAATTTGTTTTGACAAAATTAACTAATGCAAACTTTTTTTGTCAGATTTTTTTACCTTTTTTTTTTTTCTATTATCAAGGCAAGCCAATAAGCAACAAAAGTTTGATGCCAAATCCAAAAAACACGAAAATTTTATGAGCAAAGACAAATTTTAACTTTTAGCCCTGTTACTTATTTTGGAAAACTAAAATTAACCCTTAAACATTATAATCCTTCTATGTCCGTTTTTCAAGGAAATCGTCGCGCGCATCACCATGTTGGTTGTACAATAGTAATTGTTTGGGTTTTCCATATATACTAGGTACACTTCTTGTACTCAGTTGATTTGCGACGTCACAATCTCCCCATATTTTATACGCAACATCCTCGTTACTTCACATGGCATAGTAACGTCTCCTCGGTGGCCATGGTTCAGCACTTGGCTCTGTACAACACTTTGCTCTTACTCATGAATTCAAGAAGTGGCTCCCACTATGTAGACTGAGATTGTGATCTGATACCACTTGTAACAACTCGCCCAACTGACCTGCTAACTCTTAGTCTAATCATGTGACTCAAAATATTAACCTAGAGTTATATAATAGTTGTTTGGGTTTCCATATATACTAAGTGCACATCTTGTATATAGTCGATTTGGGATGTCACAATCATTTTGAGGACTTAATCCCACATCGGTGGGCAATGGGAAATAAAAGTTACAAATAAACGATTGCGAGCACCTAATGTATAAGTTAACATTTTGAGTCACATGGTTAGGCTAAGGGTTAGCACGTTAGCTGACATGGGTCGTTACGATTGGTTGGCGTGGGTCATTAGAATTGGTATAAGAGTTTACACCAACTGGAAGTGTGAGGCAAGTCCTGCGAGGAGACGTTCTTAGGTGGGCCTGATAAGAGAAGAGCTTGAGGTGTTTATCGTGCTTGGGCAAGTCCCACATCAGTGGCTCACATGTGACGAACTTGAGGAGCTTGACGTGCTTGAGCGGGTACTTGTCTCACATGGTTTGGCAGTTGGAAGTTGTTAGACCACAGGGTACAACGTGGATGTTGTGATCCTAAGTGGGGAAGATTGCGAGGACTTAACCCACATCAGTGGCCCAATGAAAAATAGGAGTTAAATATAAACGATTGCCAGCAAATATTGTACAACTCGAGATTAATCTTTTGAGTCACATTGTTAGACTAAGGGTTAATAGGTTAGCTGCTGCGAATCTTTATATTCGTATACATCCATATAAAGCAGTTCATGTTGAAAATGTCTAGACATATAAACATAGAACCATCCAAGACTGTTAGATTATATTTTCATAGTAGTTATAGCCGTCACCTACATCATTTCTATTTCCAAAAATACAAAGAATGTTTTCTCCCCACCCACCTACAATTTTTAGGCACTATATCCCTAGTTAAACTTTACTTTTATGATCAAAAGGAAACATTTTAAAATATATGGTAACTCACTATGTGTAGATTACATTTCGAGTACGTGAAGTAGAGCAGATAATTTATTTAATGGAGATTATATTATGTTCCGACGTGCCTAACATTAATAAATTGACAAGTACTTAGTAATATTTTCCTCTTTGAAAATGTGCTACTCTCTAAAATGTGCTACTCTCTCCTATTTTTCTTCATTTCCTTGTAATACTAATAAAGAAGAGAGCGGACAATGGCGCAGCTCAACAATGTTCTGCTCATCGTCATCATCTTCGTCTCTTCTTTGCTGATCTTATCCATATCCGTTGAAGCACGCATCATTAACCCCACACCCATCAGAATCCCCAGTCCCTGCACCACTTTTAACTTCATACATTTCACTCGCACCAAAATCCCCTTCATCTCCTGCACCGGCACCAGTACTACTTTCAACTTCATACATTTCATTTGCACTGGAATTCCCCTCGTCACCCGCACCCGCGCCAATTTCGACTTCATACAATTCATCTGCTCCGCAATCTCCCATGTCCCCTGCCCCCCTTGCACCAGCTAATTCATTTTCCTACATTTCTTCCGCCCCAAATTCTGCACCTGCTGCATCTTCACCCTCAAATGATCATGAAAATTCCGACTCCGAAATTTCCCTAGTCCTTGAAAGGGCAATAAGAAATGGAATTAACAATTCGGAGGTTGGTAGGTATCCAACAAGCCCAAAACCTATTGGAAGACCCTTCTACTCCATCTACTGTTAATATTTGCCTCAGGCAATGCGTGGAAAATCTCGGCTATGTCATTGATGACTTCAAGAAAGCCCTTGGCAATGTTGCTGCGAGCAACATTGGCGGAGGAGATAAACGGAGGTAATAATCCATTGGTAGCTTGTGAGATGTGCTTCGAGGAGATAAACGGAGGTAATAATCCATTGGCGGAGTTTGAACGGGCCTTTAGGTCCACTTCAACGCAATGCCCGGACATTATTCAAGATTATGCTAACTAGGTCCACTAAAATGTGTAACGTGCTTGAATCTATTTGTTTCATTCATGAATGGGATTTTTGGTATCAGAAAAGGGGTAAATTATGATGTCAAGCCATTTCAAATAATTTCATGCGTCGATGCATTGGTGATAGTCTCATCATGTTCGTCTTCACCATAAAAAAAAAGAAAAAGAAAAAGAAATCCTCCTCCTGTGCAACATACTTAAATAAGCACTAATATATGCGTTTGATCACAATTAACAATACTCCATAAATTGATCGAGAATACCTTTCGGTATGTTAATTAGCCTTTTAATACATTTTCAAACATTGGTAGTCACGTTTTTCCATAATGGCTGAATGTTTAGGCTACAAAATTATAATCTACCGTCCTAATGAATCGTTCGCATATACTACTGTATTTCGATATAGAGTCCTCAACCTTATTATACAAGACTATAAATACTACTACCAAAAGCACAAGCTATATTATGCAAATAGTAGTTCTTTCGCAAATGGAAACTGTAAATAGAAAAAAGGAGATCAAAATAGTTCCACATTTTCTTTGTATTTCCTTCGTGAATACAAAGATCCAACTAGGATACGATGGGAAAATTAGTGTTTTTTATTTTTTATGCACATTTTTTTTTTAACTCGTGAAAAAGAATTATTATTAATATGAAGACGGGCTAAAAGCCCTAATATCTTCGAAAGCTAGAGATGATAGCCATTGGGGATAATCACCCCTCCAACATACCATCCTAACATCAGACAGGGAATGCCTAGCCACCGAGTGAGCTACCCTGTTACAATCACGTTTCACATGAGAAAACGAACAAGATAAGAATAAAGAGGCAAGTTGGGCGCAGTCCAAAATGACCGAGTCACAATCTGCAAATCGCTTTGTTCGGTTGAGCGCCTGAACCACTTGTGAAGCATCTCCTTCTATAATGACATGAGAGTAGTTCCATTGGAGAGCTAATTCTAAAGCACATCTGAAACCCATAGCTTCGATAGTCCGTACTGAGAAAAGCCCCTTGAAAGATTCCATCACTGCCCCAAGCAAGTTACCGTACGCATCTCTTGCCACAATTCCCACTCCACTCAAACCATTGAGTTCATCTAATGCTCCATCAACATTGAACTTAACGATTCCAGTGTTGGGTGGTATCCAGATTGGTTTGTGAGGAAGTTCAGGAGCAGGAACACTCCCCTTGCTCGCCTCATTCGCAGATTTGTACTCTAACCAACTTGCAACTCCTTGCTCAAGTATCATTAATGGATCTCTAGGTTGCTTCTCAAAATGCTCCTTATTCCTGGACTTCCAAAGTGACCAACAAAGAAATGCCACAATTCCAATCTCCTCTTTGACTTTACCATCAGTGCGTAGAGCTAATAATCGAGATGTCCACCATTGCTCAAAAGTCATATATTTCCAATCAGCAACATAATTAAATGGGAGAGGAGCCAAATGCCAAACTTGTCTTGCTAGCTTACATTGAAACATAACATGCTCTACTGTTTCGGGTTTCTTGTGGCAGAAAGAACAAATGGGATTAACATCCAGATGCCTATTATTTAAATTGACAAGTACTGCTAAGGCATTGTGTAAACATCGCCAAATAAAATGATGTACCTTGGTAGGCACCGATAACCTCCACACTGTTTTCCAATTCATAATAGATGGTAATCTCGTGCTTGTTTCGCCCTTCGCTCTCATGTTCCTGTTGAATCCTAAGGATTTTGCTAAGTGATAAGCCGAGCGAACCGTGAATTCTCCATCAATGGTATGATGCCACATGCCTCTATCTGCCACCCCTCGTTTACTGATTGGAATAGCTAGGATTGCCGCAGCATCGTCCTCACTGAAATTGTCCCTGACCAAATCCTCCTTCCATCGGTGTAGGTCATTATCGATAAGATCAGAAACCTTGGACAGTGAATGCAAGCCGTGGGGATCCATGCTAGGAGAGCTAAAGACTTTAAATGAATACGAACGAGCCAACCAAGGTTCTGTCCAAATGTTGATGCTTTGGCCATCCCCCACTCTCCATCTCCAACCTTTCCTGAGTACATCACGTCCAGCCACAATACTTTTCCATGCCCATGACGCAAAGTTACATGGGGCTTCCCAAAACGAAGAACGAGGGTAGTACTTGCCCTTAAACAGTTTCTGAAATAGCGTGTTATGACCTTGGAGCAATCTCCACCCTTGTTTTGCTAGAAAGGCCAAATTAAAGGAGTGCAAATCTCGGAATCCCATACCCCCATCTTCCTTGCTGTTACAAAGTGTATCCCAGCTGACCCAATTGATTTTATTTTCCCCCTCCTTGCTGCCCCACCAGAACTTGCGAACAGCCTTGTTCATATCACGACAGAGCCCTTTGGGTAATAGGAAACATTGCATTACAAAGTTTGGTTTGGTTAAGGCAACAGATTTAAGAAGAACTTCTCTACCAGCTTGATTAAGGGTAGTTTCTTTCCAGCTCTTGAGTTGAGTCAGAATTTGATCCTTCACATATGCAAACACCGCTTTTTTTGATTTTCCAATGATCGAGGGTATACCAAGATACCGCCCTCCCCCATTTCCAGCTTGGATATTAAGGGCTTGTATTATACTGGTCTTGACCGAATTCGAGGTGTTGGGGCTAAACAAAAGTGAGGATTTATCCCTATTAAGCATCTGTCCGGATGCCCGTTCATATTCCAAGAATACCTCATTAATGGCAGCACAATTATCAAGGGTAGCTTCACCAAAGATAATAGAGTCATCCGCGAAAAAAAGGTGAGATACCTGAGGGCAATTGCGAGCGATTTTGATGCCTTTCATCTGTCCCATCTCAACTGCGGTCTGAATCAAATAATGAAGTCCTTCAGCACATAGGATGAAGAGGTATGGGGATAGGGGGCAGCCTTGCCGAATGCCTCGTTGAGGGGAAAAGAAATCTCCCTTGTCCCCGTTCACTACCACTGCAAAGGAAACTGTCTCAACACAACTCATCACCCATTTGACCCATTGCGGATGGAACCCAAACTTCATCAATACTGCTTCAATGTATCTCCATTCCAATCTGTCATATGCCTTGGCCATGTCGAGCTTGAGGGCGAACCAGCCTTTTCTCCCCTGCCTCCTGTTCTTTAAAGAATGCATAATTTCATGAGAGATCAAAATGTTGTCAGTAATTTGCCTCCCTCCAAGAAAAGCACTTTGGGTATCTGAGATTACAGACGGTAGGATCATGCGTAACCTATTGGCCAAAACCTTTGTAATCAGTTTATAAACCACATTACATAAACTGATAGGACGGAACTGAGAAGGTTTTGTAGGGCAACTGATTTTGGGAATGAGGGTAATAAGTGTCTGGTTAAGGCTTCGGAGAAGAAATCCACTGTGGAAAAAGCTTTGAATTGCCTCAGTAATATCCGTTCCCAATATATGCCAATAGGTTTGGAAAAATAAGGCCGTCATGCCATCTATTCCTGGGGCTTTAGAAGGATGCATAGACATGAGGGCTTCGTGAACCTCAATACTCGTAACAGGTCGTATAAGACTTTGGTTCATATCAGAGGTGATTTTATGAGGAATTGCACTAATTGTATCGGCAAAGTCCAACACCGGAGAGGCTGTAAAAATGGATTGAAAGTACTGGTGAAACTCATACCTCACAGTATCTTTGTTGCTCACCCATTCGCCGGACTGATTTTCAATTCCTGAAATCCTATTCCTTGCCCTTCGCTGAATAACAGATGCATGAAAGAAGCTCGTATTCTTGTCTCCATGTTGCAACCAATTAACCCGAGCTTTTTGTTTCCAAAAAAGTTCCTCATTATCCCATTCATGGTGTAACTGTCCTTTCAAACGTTGAAGTAAGTCACCATTTTGCAAAGGCCCATTCTGGAGCTGATGGATCTTCTCCTGCAACTCCATGATCTTTTCCCTTGAGTTTAGCCGTTTGCGTTTTTTCCAATTCCGAATAGAAGCGCGACATTCCTTAATTTTCTGTTGGACAGTGAATAATTTAGAGCCCTGTACAGGAACTTTCCATGCTTGTTGAATGATGGGTTGCATATCCTCCTCTCGTGGTCCATCTTGCATCAAACCGAAAGGGCACTTTCTTCTGTAATACAGTGGGAGTTAGATGAAGGAGCAGCGCACTATGATCAGAACCCACTGCATTCAAATGTTCGACACTGGCCTGTGAGAAACGCACTCTCCACGATGGGGACGCAAGGGCCCTGTCCAAACGCTCTTGGATATAGTCATCCCCAATACGATTATTCCGCCAAGTATATGGATAGCCAGAAAACCCAAGGTCAATTAAATGGCAGTGGTTGATGAAGTTCTGGAACCCCCTGAGTTCCCACTGAGCCGGTGCTACCCCCCCATTTTTCTCATCCGCAGTAATTATGTCGTTCATGTCACCCCAAATAAGCCATTCATCACCCAAATTTTCCTTGTACTGAATAAATACATCCCATTGCGCCCTTCTAACTTCGATACGCGAGTCAAAATACACATTAATCAGTCTCCAATTGCTGCCATCTTCTTCATTAATTTGAACATCAATGAACCATGAACATTTACCTTTTAACTCTACTGTAGTTGCGCCTTTCCAGAATACGGCTAATCTGCCAGCTAGGCCAACCGGATCCACCCACAGAGACCCATCCATACCCAATGCCCTTTTAACCGCCTCAATCCGAGTCACCCCGTTCTTCGTCTCTGAAAGAAAGAACAGGGAGGGGGAGTGGAGTCGCGAGAACTCCTTTAACTGGTGGAATGTCAGGGGTCTCCCCACACCCTGAACATTCCAACACATGAACTTCATTGACCTCTCGGGGACCATTTCTGGCTGGTCGCCTCCACCATGTCAACATTTTGGTTATTGATCTCTGATAACACATTCACGGCCTTTTTGCTCCTCTTAGCAGATGCCAATGCATTCACCTCCATCTTGTTCTCATGCCTCGATTCCGAGTCCAATAGTCCCAGTTTCCTTTTACCAAGTTTGGTAAGAGTTTCCGCTGAGTCGTGCCCTTTGCTTGCGCTCACTGATTTCTTGCTCTTTGACACATAAGGGCTGGGTTTGGACAAGGTTTGGGATTTCGGGTTGTTTTCTTTATTGCACCGACGGGTATATTTCCTCTTGGGATTAAGTTCAGAGACAGGTGCATCAACAAGGTCAATATCCGTGGAACTGTTCAGAGTAGAGCTTAAAGATATGGTTTCATCAGTAGTGTTTAAGTGTTGGACAGATTGGCCACTTGCGGGGAGGGTAAGGGGACGTACGGGGTTGTATGAGAGTTGGGGAAAGGGAGCCTTTAAGTTTGGGGATTTGGGTTGGGAATTTGGTAATAGTGGGCTGGTTGATAGGATTATAGAGGATGTAAGTGGGCTTCCAAATGTAATAGATGTATGAAATGGGCTTTGGGTAATGAAGGAGACAGGTTGGGGTAATGGTAGGCTTATTTCTGGGAGAAGATTTTGGGCCAGTGAAGTTGGGCTAAGAGTAGTGGTGGTTTTGGAATTTTTGGCCTGCCAAATTTGTAGAGCTTTCTCTTGAGCGGGGGTAATATCTTTGAGCGAATCAAACGGCGTGTGAGAACGGGCAAGATCTGGATATTTTTCTGGATTTCGAAATTCCGTTAACATCTCCTCATGAGCTAAATCAACGGAATTTGAAAGCAAATTGTCCTTCTTTCCCTCTTTTGTGGAGTGCCCCGAAATGGAAGGATTGGGATGATTATCCGCAATTACCCCGGAATTAACGCTACCTTCTCTATTGGGATCCTCCACCGGTCGGAGGCTAGCTGACGGCGGTGGTGACTTCCGGCGCCCCGGCTGATTGACCGGAGATGCACGAATCCACACCCCGTATTGGGACTCACGGAGATCATTGTTCTCAATATCAGCAAACCGTTTGTCACATCCATGAAGATCATGTCCTACCATTCCGCAATAACGACAAAAATTTGGCAAACGCTCATATCGGAACTCCACCCAAAAGGGTTTGATTGTCCCCAATTTTACCAGGCAACCTCTTTTTAATGGCAAAGTGACATCCATATGAACTCGCACTCTGACAAAACGACCATTCTTGCTTCCCGTCACCGGTATGGCTACATCATCGGCATAGCCAATCCTGGAACCTAGCTTTAATCCCACTTCTTTGGATATACACTGGATAAACATCTTTCCTGTAAGGTATTAAAATGTTGATATTATGCTTATCCACCAGGTCGTTAATTTGTAAACGAGCTTTCTATACAAATTACTTTCATAAACATCTTTCCTGTAGTAAAATGTTCAGACGCAATCATCATGCACACACCTGATGTTTCATACAACATTAATCAACATAAGGGAAAAATGCTTTTTATCTCCCTATGATTTGGCCGAGTTGCCGATGATCTCCTAACGTTTACAAATGACTTTCCTATAATTTTGGAGCAATGAATATGACTGTGACCAGCAAGTGGTGGGCCTGGTGGCTAGCTCATGTGATAAAGCTCTTGAATGTCCTATACTACATTCTAGGATCAAGTATCATTCTTCCTTCCCTCATGTAATAGATTAGGAAGGACGAATGACACGAAAAAAAATATATATGACTATAACCGACGAATATGACTAATTTTCATGAAGAATAAAACTCACGAGCCGCGCACACAAAAAATCAAATGGGCCTGTTTGAGTGGTTGGGCCCATACCCCACACAGTACTCCTCCAAATCCGGAGCAAAACCGTGATATTGGATCGGGCCGAATTATGCGGCTTGAACTCTTCAAGCTCAGAGAGACTTATTGCACTTGTTCAGTTGTTTGTGACTACGGAGGAGCAGCAGCAGCAGCAGAGATGATGGCGCAATCGTGTGTATCCACATCGGCAGCGTCCGCTTCTTCTCTTAGACTCATCTCCGGTAACCCTAGCTCTTGTTCCGATACAGCTTCCTTCTCGCTCCTCTTCCACCACCGTTTTCCTTCCAGGTAATCCATTCTTTCAACACTTATCACCTATCTTGAAGATTGTACTCCTACATTTCTTTACAAACATGGGATTCAGAAGTTTTTTGTTTCATTTTCCTTTGTTTTCAGTTGAATAGATGGGGGATTTTACCTTCGTTGAGTATTTTTCGGTTTTTGCAGGAACTTAAGAAATATAGCTGGTGACCAAAAAAATGATCGTAATTATTCAGTGAAGGGCCTCAAGTCCGTCTACCCGGGTGAGCTTTGGGAGCCCAAGTGGAGTTCACGCCGAGGGATTACGTCCATTAGGTAGAGGATTAATCTCGCAATTCACTCATTCATTTGATGGTTGTTTTTTTGCTTTAGAAAATTTGAATACTCTGGAATTTTGGTGTAATTAGGGATGATTTACAAATCCCATCTTCACCCTACTTCCCACCCAATATTCAAGGACAAGGGCCACCACCATTTGTCCAGGAGGGTTTACAGACGGTTACCAGTAAACTTTTTCAACATGTAAGGGACTAGGCTGTGTCTTTTGTTGATATGTTCAGTTTTTGGTCCATTGTCTAACTGTTTGTTTCTTTATTGACAATTTTTTGTTTTGTTTCTTAAGCGGATAATACGTTGTGGTGGGCAAGTTACCGATGATATGGCAAACTTTATTGTTGCTCAGCTTCTCTATCTTGATGCTGTTGATCCTAATAAGGTCTGTTTTCTGGTTTTCCCTTTTGTAAATTTTTTTATTGATGTAATCTTTATTGTCGTCTTAAATACTTCTGCTTTTATTGGATGCCAGCTCTTCATTCTATTCTTTGCTTTCTGTAGTTTTTGTTTTCTATTTTATGTGGTTGATTCTTGTTTTTGTGTGTGTAGGTTTTAACACATTAAAAAAAATAAAAAAAAAGAGGACAGATGTCATTTATGAACGTAAATAGTGTTTCAAATAAGTTTAAACCCAAGTGCTACTAACTATGACCTCTCCTGAAAGTTAAACTGCGCCAATGTCACGACTTGTATTGGCTCTTAGTGTATAGAATTGAATGGAACTAGTAATGGACTGGCAGCCATCTTATGAATGACCTTGTCATTTCGTCATTCATTTCTACAGTTTTACAGTTGTCATTTTTTTTGTTGTTGGCGTTTTGGATGGTAAATTTGTAACTTCAATGGAGTAAATCAGATTCTCACAATAGTGGTGATCAATTTTGTTGGGGACCTCAATTTGCGCATTCCTCAACTTGCTTGAACGCACCTGTGGTTGAAAACAGAAATTTTACGTATAGAGGATGTGAGGAGGATTACTTGAAAGTCGGCAATCAAAATACAAAAAGGATATGGAAGCAATAGAAAAATCCTTTATGGCTTATCGAATAGCAAGATTCATGAATTTTGCTGGGTTTTTTAGTTGAACTCTTTTTGTAGTTGGATGGCATAGCGCTGACATTAACTTTTAACAGGATATTGTCATGTATGTGAACTCCCCCGGAGGATCAGTTACAGCTGGTAATATTCTTTTTCCTTTTTGTGTTAATATGTGACTGATTTGTCCTTTTATTTTTTTATTTTTACAATTCTTTCGTGGAATTCCTGTTTATTTTCTTGCTCTGATGAATTACAGGTATGGCCATATTTGATATGATGAGGCATATTCGCCCAGATGTTTCCACTGTATGTGTCGGGCTCGCTGCTAGGTAACTTGTTGATGAAGGTTTTGTAATTCCTCTTCCATTGTGCATATATTGTTCACTGAAATTGTGAATTAATTGTTCTTTCTGTCATGAATCTGATTTAAAATGCCCATGCTTTTTAATGAATCCTGTAGACGTATAAAAGTCATGTATGAAATTTATCTATCTTGTCAAAATAGTTATTTGAATTTATATCCAAATCTTGTTTGATACTTTGATCCGATACTGTGTTTTTACTTTGTCATCTGCGGATATATTTTATTTTTCTCTTCATTTTTTGCCATTGTCACTTGCATGTTGTTACCTCTCTTTTTTTAATGGTAGTTTAATGGGTTTCAATTTTTGGCAAACTGATGCCTTGTTACGGTAGATTTGTTTGGCCTTACTAATCGGCTTGTACTCTAAACCAGTATTGGTTGTGGGTGATACTTGTCTTGTGACTTATCGTACTTGGTGACACGGGTCCACTTTTGAGTGGATGGAACAATACATCTAGTAGTTGTTTTCCGTGGGGTAGATGATAGTCTGACATTATTCCAACCTCCTTTACCTAGTATTTAGCTGGGCTTCTAGTGGCAGGGGAGGAGTAATATAGTGGCAGGGGAGGAGTAATATAGTTTTATCAGTTAATACCTGGAACGTGGCTTTTTATCATACGAGGAACAGGAAAGTGGTGTCACGCCTATAAACAATGGAATGTACTTCAAAATGATAAATGACTAATGAAATTGTGATGTATATTCTAAATGATGCGTGCAAAACATAATTTTAGGTGCATAGTGACCAATAACCAATTCTTTTACTCTTGGTCTTGCTAAGCTCCACTCTATATAGAATTTTACTTTATGACATTACGCTTTTTTCTCTCTTCGTAGGTAAACGCTAAGAAACAAATAGGAACAACTTTTTTTTTAAACGGCATAAATAGGAAAAACTTTGGGGACCACTTTGGATTAAGATCACCATTTTAACAAAGGTGTACCATGATTTGGCACGAGTGTTCCAATATGTAATTAGCTAGGGTGTGAGTGTTATGTGGTAACATGGCCTGAGAAAGATGATTTTACATGAAAGAAGACAAGTCCACGTTCTTCAGATTTCGGTACATATATTAGCAGAGGATAAGTTATTAGTAAATGGTATCGTTGCTGGAAGCAGAATTTCCAGTGCTGGAACCTGAGCTGCCTGCTGGCCAGCTGTTTGTAAGAGATGAGGGAGCTGGTATGCTTTGCATTTTGTCAATGGGCATTGCATCAATGTGATATTAACCTCTCTCAGCGAGACGTCACGAACCTGGCTATTGTCCTGATGCCACTACTATAACCAAGGGATTAGTATACTGCAAGACACCATATATTTGAATTTGTATATGTGTATGTGTGTGGGTAATTCGAATTATGGAGTTCTTGTGATGGTGCTCTTGACAGAGGTTACGAGGTTGGACACTTGGGGTTTTTTTTGTTTTTTATTAAGTTATTCTGTTTGTGAATGATAGTTATGTACTTATGTCGCTCAAGTAATGGTCCAGATACGTTTCATTATTTCAAGGTTTCTATCAATGCATATTTGTGTATGCGTGATTTTTTGTGTTTCTGGTGAAGTTTTCTTAACGGAAAACATTTTTCTGCTTTCATTAGTTGTCATAAAAGTATTTGCTATTACTGATGGACATCATGTTTTCTGGCTGATCAGCATGGGGGCTTTCCTACTTGGTGCTGGCACAAAAGGTGAACAATGTGACTTGCAATGTGGAGATTTGAGATTCCGTCTTTTGGTTTTTATGTAATGATTTTGCTAAACATGTTTCTTGGTCTCACTGGCAAATGAAGGGAAAAGATACAGCCTGCCAGATTCTAGGATAATGATCCATCAGCCTCTTGGTGGAGCTCAAGGTTTTGAGACTGAAATAAGTATTCAGGTTTACCTCATATTTCATTTCATTGTTTGCTGGGCATCTTTTTTTTGTTAGTGACTTAGACACACAGCCTTATTTAACCCTGCAGATATATTAAATTGCCTATTTCTATTCTTAAATGAAACTGTAAGTTGAAAATAAATAGACTCATGTAGACTAGAAAGAGAAAAGGGCTTGTGGATGACATTTTTTTGAAATGAAACGGTCCCTTGAGCATTGGGAAGCGAGTCAGTTTTTTGTGGTATATGGTTTGTTTTACAGCATCATTGGAGATTTCATGTCATGAGTTCGTTTAATTTTCTTATTATTGTTTTCACTTCAATGTAGTACAGGCATTATGTCTTTGTGGTTGGGCCTATCATCCTTTCCCTAGGAACTTCTGTTTCAGTATAATAAGTTTCTTGGTCCTTCATTGGCAACAAATTAAATAGACAAGCACAAAGAAATAATAAATGAAAAATGAAAGGCAAATGCTTTATGATTCCCCAGATGTGACCAAGTTATGGATAGATAGAGTAAATTTGATATTTCCTGATATCTCTCTTCTAGTTCAAACATGCGTTGCACTGTGTATCCTGCAATGGAATAGACAAAGCACATCGATAATGGAGTTTCGTTTGTTCATATCCATTTGGTGAGTCAGAAACCTTGAAATGATGCCTAAATTTGGATGCGTTGATGCAATTGTGATGCGTTCCTTTGAGATTGTTTTCGATGCCAAAAATATAAGCAATGAGATGAATGAGAGTTTTATGTAGGACCATGTAGATTGGATTTGAAACTACCGCATCCATTGGTTGAGTTTTATATGATTGGGAAATGATCTTTTGATTACTTCAATCTGTTGCTTCATTGCTATTCTATTGAAGGCTTTATTTTAAATTTTTGCTTTGTTCCATGCATGTGTACTCATGTTTTCTTACAGTCCATCTCGATAAAAAAAGAAGAAAGGGAAAGGATAAGTAGGCAAAATAGCGAGCTTGATAAAACCCAAGAAGTTCAAATAAATTGGGATCATCATTTCAATCCTAGGATCCATTTTCTGATGTTGTGACCCTGATTAGTAGCAATCTGTTGTAGGCTGATGAAATGGCGCATCACAAGGCAAACCTTACTGCTTATCTGGCTCTCTTCTCTGGTCAAGACATTTATAAGGTATACGAGGACACGGACAAGGACAACTTCATGAGTGCTAAAGAAGCAAAGGAGTATGGGCTTATAGATGGTATTATCATGAATCCTCTCAAAGCTCTCCATCCTCTAGCAGCATCAGCAGCTAGTGCAGATCAGTGATGGCAATTATGCGAAACCTACCTCCCTTTGGTTCTTCTGCGTCAAACTACTTGCTAGCTATGCTGTAAAAGAATTGATCACGACCTTGTATTCGTTCTATCGTAGATTGTGACAGATTTCAATGTCTATACAGTATACACCTAGTTCAGTGAATGAAATGCATTTCTGGCTTTATCCATCGTGCTGCTGCTGCTGATGATTATCATATGGTGAGTTTCATCTTGTTCTTCGTCTGGATTTGTTCATCGACCATGCTGCTTTTGAAGGTATGGCAGATGAAGAAAAGCAGCACATCTCGTTTGTCTCCCCCTTCTCCTTTTCTTCTTTTTCAATCCCGATTCAATCAGGTCTTTCGTTTTAAAATGGCTGGTAAAAGTTCTGTTGTTGGTTTTCTGTGAGGGATTGCTTTAACTTCTGGGTGATTTATGATCATTCTAATTCATCAAATTTGACTTTAAAAAAATGCTCAAGGACAAAAATTACTCCAAAAAAGTTATGTGGTTCAGGTACTATTTCCATGCACTTTCATTAGAATGATCATTGTTAAACTTCACAAACTGTGTTTCTTTGTTCGAAGTTAAAAGAAACGGTCATTGCTTGTTAAAAAATGAATTAGAGATTGAAAAATATCACTGACAGTGGGAATTTGTCCAACATGGATAAGATCACAGGCTCCATATTGAGTGTTTCAAGAGATGTTTCGTACTTAATTCGTGTTACGTATTCAATTGTCATCTTTTTAATATAGCGTGCAGTGTAAATAACTACTCCACTTTAAACAGTCAATGAATCGAAATCATCAACAGAGTAGAAGTGTCTAAATCCGTTTTTGTTTTTACAATTGATTATTTGGTACAGAATCTGCCCGGATATCCACTGGCCTACCGTATCCTAGTATTTAATTGCGTATGATTGTTTTGGTAAGCCAATCATGGCGTATTGATCATATACCAAGGGTGGGGGGGTGTGGCTGTCGTTCTCAAGATTTTGGAGTGTGCATTTGGAGAAATTTTTAAGTTTGTAGTCAACTCACAAATTTCGTCAGGCCCTCCCTCAGCAAGTCGCACCACTATGCTATTGGCTGGGTCTCTAACGTGTGATGCCCAAGTAGAGATTTGGTGACGAGATTTGATAGGAAACATGAAAAAATTTCTCGATCGAAAGCCAATCATGGCCTATCGTATCCTAGTATTTAATTGTGTATAACTAGATGTGAATGCTACCCTAAATATGAAGTATTAAAATAGAAACCCATGGAAGTCGAGGGTTGTTGAGACATTGTCCAATGTCAACTAAGTAGTATCTGTATAATCGTGGCAACCACTTTTTTATTTTAAAAAAAAAAAATTTCAAGTATCAGTTAAGCTGTTATTTATCACCAATTTTGTGTATAACAAAAAAACCATATTGTTTTAGATTAACTGGGTACGAAGAATTTACCCAAAAAAACTGGGTACGAAGATGTGGCACAATGGTGGGAAAAAGCAGTTCTTTAGCTCTGCCTCTGCCGTCTTGGTAGAACCTTTTCGCATATACATAGCCACCCTCCTCAGCCTCCTCCTCCCCATCTCTTTTCTCCTCCTAGCCAGACTCTCCACTGCCGACTACCAATCCACCTTCATCCATAACCCAAATCTTTCCTCTCTCTTCCTCCATTCGAATTCCAGTCTCTTCCATGCTCTTGTTTGCCTTGTTAGCTTTGCTGCGCTCATTCACGCCTTGACTGGCTGGATTCCGCTAATAAGCAAATCAACAGAACCCATTTTCCAACCCCATTTATATGCAGCTTGGATTTTGCTATGCGCTTTAGTAGTTTATATTGGTTTCAGTATAAAAGGTAGCATAGCAACCGGAATTGATGGTTATGGTTTTGATCATAAAAATACTTGTTTGATAATCCGAGTTATGTTCTTGCTGGGCTTACATGAGACGATGCTTTATTGGTCAAGGATGGTGGTGAAGCCGGTGGTTGATGATACCATTTTGGGGTTTGTGAAGGAGGAGATGTGGATTGATAGGGTGGTTATGGCAGCGGGCTGTGGTGCTTTGTGGTGACGGAGATTGAAAGATGAGGTTGAGACACTGGTGGTTATGGTTAAGGTTAAGAAAGAGATGGCAATGGGTGTTGGGGTGGCTGACTTGGTTGGTTGGTGGTTATATTACCAAACTGTGATAATTGGATTGGTTATGATTGTAAAAGGCATTATATGGGTGGGAGTGATACTGCTTTGTAGGAGAAGAAGGGTAGAAGGCGAAGTAAATCCAGGTTTTCACTCAGGGGATAATGAAGAAGACAAGGTCTAAATTTGACCGCTTCAATTACGTGTTTTCCTTATTTTTAAATTAAGCTCCAATACTAGTATTTGACTTCTAGTTTAATGTTTGTTTTTTTCTACGTCTGGTTTGTTTGTTTAATAATTCCCGTGTCAGGTTTTTTTATTTTGGTATTCTCCCATCAAGAAATAAAACAACTACCCAACAGATTAGGCAAAGTCTTGCCAATATTTTCACAGTTCACAGTTCAAAAAAAAATATTTTCACAGTTCCATTTATTCAGTACTCCTTAACAGCAAGCTTGGCGATGTCAAACTTGTCACGTCATCAACAATGATTTTGTTCAATGAAAAAATAAGTAGGTGTGCCAAGTAACTAGTAGAACTAATGAAGCAATATTGTGAAAAAAGTAAATAGCAAAATGCCACAGTAGCATACCATATTCCCCGGCAGAAGTGATGGGTACCTTACTTGCACTTCTATTTCGAGCACACACACAGACCAAAAAAAAAACTAGGGAATATGCTCTAACATGATGTGGCAAAACGTACAAAAAACGACGGCAGATATCATACACTTGATTACCTGTCCCTTTTTAAGCAATCAAAACATCACGACCTTATATCAAACAATAAACCTTTTTTGACATATCCAACAAGAAACTACCATGTGGTTTCCCCCTAAATCTTTTGGCATTTATATCCCAATCAGAGGTTGCAGTCCTTGTGTACGCGGTTTTATTTTGATCTATTTTAACACCCCCTCACATAACTGTATTTGCAAGTAAGAAGGAGATCATCCTTGTGATCTTCAGCTTAAGTTCAGAAAACTAACATCATCCTATCCCAGACCAAGTTATAGGTTTCTAGCTACTTCAATATGGCAAATTCCCTGACATCTTTCCCTTCGTTCGGGATCAGTGAAATCTACGCTAGTTACAATTCCCTCACAGGGTATGAAAAAGAAGAATCTTTCAGCAAAAGGAAGCAAGCGGAATTGTCAGGACTGGAAACTTTGGGAGATGCTCATTCCTTTTGTTCTGAATATGGCTTTTACCAGGAAAACAACCCACCTGGTAAGAGAGTAAATTTCGCTACAGATATTGAACCACCATTTCCAGAATTGGCACCATCACCACAGCCAATTTACAGCCCTGGCATATTGAGTGATTTTAAGTTTGACCCCACTTTCCAATCAACCAATCAATCACTTCCGGAAATCAAGGAGGAGGAGCGGTTTTTCTTTCCTTTATCATCGTTAGAGCTCCTGCCAAATTTCGGAAGCGGAGTCGAGATGTTGAAGGGAGAAATTTGTAGCGATTATGAGGTTAACTATGCAGGTGGCAAGAAATTGTCGACTGAAGAAATCATCAGATTGGCTGGAGAAAGGTTCATACAGTTGTCTACCCCAAGGGTTGATAATCCCTCCTTGCTGCTTATCCACCCGTATGGTTATGCTTTCTCTGGTCTCTCTTTCGAAGAAACCCAAGATGTGGAACTAGCCCAACTCCTTTTAGCAGCAGCTGAGAAGGTGGGGCATCAGCAGTTTGACAGCGCGAGCAGATTGCTCACTCACTGCGAATGGTTGTCTGCAGCCACAGGTAATCCTGTCCAGAGGGTTGTTTCCTACTTTGCTGGAGCACTGAGAGAGAGGATTGATAGGGAAACAGGAAGATTCGTGTCTTGGAAAATGGAGGCTAATGAAAATTACCATATGGCAGGCTCGGGGACACGGGTGATTTCTAACCTTGTGTTGTTGAAATTCCACCAGGAACTCCCCTTCTCTCAAGTCATGCTATTCCCCGGAATACAAGCAATATTAGAAAACATTGAACAGGAGACCAAGATCCATTTGATTGACCTCCAAATCAGGAGTGGTGTAGAATGGGCAGTCTTGATGCAAGCTCTAACAGAGAGAGTTTCGCGCCCAATTGAGAATCTAAAGATTACTACAGTGGGGACAAAAGACAGAGAGAAGATGGAGGAAACGGGAAAAAGGTTAGCAAATTTTGCCAAGTCACTGAACTTGCCTTTCTCATTTGAAGTAGTTCTCTTATCAGACATGAAGGACCTTACAAAAGAACATTTCCATACAGAAGACGGTGAGGCTGTGGTTATTTACTCTCGAACCATACTTCGATCAATGATCTCAAGGCCTAACTCTTTGGAAAATTTCATGAGAGTGATCAGGAAGCTTAATCCAGCTATAATGGTAGTCATTGAAGTCGAAGCAAATCACAATTCGCCTTCGTTTTTCAATCGCTTCATTGAGGCACTTTTCTTCTATAGTGCCCTTTTCGATTGTTTGGAGGAATTCGGAAATCGAGACGATCAGCACAGATTCATACTTGAGGGGAAGTTTTTCGGTGATGGGATCCATAATATAGTTGCAGCTGAAGGTGAGGAAAGGGTCAATAGGAATGTGAAGATGAGTGTATGGAGGGCATTCTTTGCAAGATTTGGAATGGTAGGAGTTGAACTCAGTGAGTCAACTTTGTACCAAGCTAATTTGATTGTCAAGCAGTTTGCCTGTGGGAGTTCTTGCACTCTAGAGAATGACGGGAAGTGCCTAATTGTGGGATGGAAAGGGACTCCAATTCATTCCCTTTCCACTTGGAAGTTCCTTTGAGAATTTGTTTATTTTGTAACTATTTTGACCTTGTCCCCTACATCTGATTACGGTGTGTGTGGTAGACGTAGATCTAACCTTTATGTACTAGAACCTTGATGGATATTTGTCATTGTTTGAATGCAAATTCCCTTTCCACTTGTTCAAAAGCATCAGTAACCTTTTGTGTATCGAAATCAAATTGTGATGTGATGTGATGATTATAATTTAGAAGCTTCAATCAGTTATCTTGCAAATGCAACAGATCCTATGTAGACTTGCGTAAATGCATCACTTGATCCCTTGATTGCCACTCAATTGGACGTTTACATGAATCCTAAAGAACATTTACAAGCTAACTCCCTAGACAACAGGTGACGAAGAAACGAAGTAATAGGCAGTTTGACAACTGCACTGTTCTAAAACATTTCTCTTCTTTCAAAATGCAAATGGTAATACAACAATTCATTCCAGGTATCTGGAACACCAGGAAGACACCAATGGCTACAGTCTTGAAAGCTAGAAGAGTAGCTCTTACCAAATTTTCTTCCATATAGAGATGGGTGAGCATCGATTCTGTACTCGGATAGACTGGTTACATTCAAGCAAGTCACTGGAGTTTTCATCTGCTTTATGACCTCCTCCACTATAGAATTTTTCTCGGGGTAGTTGAAACTTGAAATTTCATGGAGTGGTTCGGTAGCTTCTTTGCAGTGACCACCAGAATTCCACTGGCCTCCTCTATCCAAACGAATGAAAGTTCACTCAGTAAGTTACACGAGAAGGGACTAGGGAGATGGGAATTGATTATCTAGTTATGTAGCGATGCTAATAAGGGCAAACCTGAAATGGGAAGGGGCTGAACTTCGAAAGAAAACTTGGGTTTTTCCTGGATTGGTATGTTTATCAACCCATGAAGCCCATGTTACTAAAGCCCTTTGGAAAGCTGTTGAAACTTCAAGATGAGGGTGAACTTGGCCCCTTTCCTGGTAATAGTTGATCCTGTAACGAGAAAACAAGATGGGTTTCCAATAAATGTATAACAGAAGGATAGCATCATTTAGCTCTGTACATCCATTGCAAAATTTGTTGGTGCAAGAAATCATCTAACATTCTGCTTTCAGAATTTCATGAAATTGTAAAATGTACCATTACAAATACCTAAACTTGGCTTGATATTGGTTATATAACAGAACTACCAAAGTTAACTTCAATTGTTTGTAAACATCCAATAAGTTATAGTTATGTTTTGCAGCTTTTGCTTAGCAACTCTCAAAACTTTGTAAATTCAGTCAAACTGGTGTTACTGCAGAAGGAATAACGTCCATTGATTGCTTTTAAAAGAAAAGGAACTGGTATCCAAATTGGAGTGAGGGAGGGACCTTTATACTTTTCTCATGAGAATTCTTCTAGAAAATTTCAGTTGATTATTTCTAGCAACTTGGGAATCAAGCATGGAACCTTGTTCCAGAAAAGCACTAACCCAGCTTTTGTTTTGAAATGAGTCCACCAATGTGCAGTGTTAAAGACCAGAATATCAGCTCCTCTCCATCTGGACGAACCCCTATCCATAGAGTCGATCCTCAAGGTTTGCACCCGCTTCTTGCCAATCCTTGCCTTGCTTTCATGAACCAAGAAATGGGTTACATAGTACTCGACCGTGCACTTATAATCCTGCAAAAACAAACTCAATAATCAAACTCTGATGATACCCTCAAACAGAATCAACAACATTCTCATAAGGATTATGGAGAACTACCACAAACTTGAAACTGTAATCTCCCTTCTCTTTGGTGATTCTCCTCCCACGAGTTTCATACACCCTCTTCGGATCTTTGATGGCTCCCATTAGCAGACATAGCATGGATTCCCATTGGTTTCTGTTAATTGAATCACCCACAAAAACTAGTCTCTTCCCCCTAATCAGTTCTAGCATTTTCGTTGCATTGAACCTAAAGACAACCCCGCACAAATAATTTAGTAAAGCAATTTTTTTATCAACCCACAAGCAATTATTAGACAACCATTTGCTCCCTTACAGAACACTTGAACACTAAATCCAATGTAGAGTGCATCAAGTGCAAAATCCTAATCAATTGACCACAAAATCAGCATATTCAAAATGAAGCTTCAAATAAAAAATAGGAAACACAAATGAAGTACCTTGGAATGTCACAATCTTGAGGCTGCCACCTCCACTTCATGTACTCTTTATCCAATCTGCCATTACCTTGACAATCAAAACCTTCATCTATGAAGGGACATGAAACATTTGTGTACAGAGGGTAGTTCTCATCAAAAACCCAACTCCCACTGGTAACATCACAATTTCTACTTTTATGCTCTTTAATCCTCTCTCCACTTGACACTTCATTTTTCTCAGGCAAATTATCAAAAACATTCTTTTGCGTAGTTGTCACTTTACCATTTACAACAGCGCCTACGTATGTTTCATTCTCCGAGACTTTAGACTCATTTTCCTTTCTCTGAAGCAACCCCGTAACTGAATCTTCAGAAACCTCAGAACTATTGTCAGATTTCCATGCAGTTTTTCCATCGCCTGACACTTCAGTACCACTATCCTTCGTCTCAAGGCCCTCAAATCTTGGAACATTAGCAAACCCGGACCTATTTTCTGGTCTCGTGAAATGGGTATCAATCAGAACAGCTTCACTTTTTGAGAAATTTCTACTGAAAGCAGTCAAGGTCTGAACAGTTAAGGGTTTGAGGCCTAGACTTAGAGTGGGCCTGTTGAACGTGAAATGGGTTTCTAGGTGAACCGAAGGAGTAGCCCTAAGAAGCCAGATGGAGAAGAAGATGAGAAATATGACAGAGGAAGAGATTGTGAAAGCAAAGAGCAAGAATCTAGTTGTTTTAATGGAGAAACTCTTCCGCTTCTCCATCATCTATGGTGACAAAGACTCCGGAAAACAAGATGCTCTTTTAGGTCAAGAAAACGGTTGGTGAAATTTGATAATTTAGCTTAATAAAAGGAAGACAGTTGTTTTGTTTTGAAACACGGTCACGTTGAAATGGAAGAGAAGCGGATAACGTTAATAATAGTATAGGTTGTTTATTTATATTTAGCTACGAGTATTTTATTATCAGATTAAAAGGTTCATAATCTTGAAGTGATGAGCGTCTCAGGGTCAGGGGTTTCAGTTTACGAAGAACCCCCCAACCAATATCCCAAATACAGTATCAAGGTTGATAAAGCTTCTCAAGTCCTGGACCCTTTTTTCCCCAAATCTCGAGTATTAGGAGTATTGGCATCCCCCGATTTTGACCCAAATTGGAGTAATTTTTTTAAAATACTCCTATAAATAAGAGGGAGGAGAGATCAATTCTGGCGACAGATGGAAAGGGTTTGGGTTGCTTCCATAAAACTCCGACAAAGTTCTAGCGACTGGTCAAAAGAGTGTGAGTTACTCCGACAAAGTTCAAGTAACTAGTCGAAAGGGTTTGGGTTGCTTCAACGAGATCCGGCGAATCTCCGACGAAGGTCTCTCTCCCCTCTCAACCTAGCCATTTAAAAATGAGTAGGAATTTGGGTTTTCCCTCATTTGGGGTAGGAATTTGGGTTGTCCCTCATTTGGGGTAAGAAATTGATAAAACCCAAAATAGGTATACAGTTAAGTCATGTGAGTTTTTGTTGTTATTACCCAAATCAAATTTGGATCTAAGGGTTATTCCAGTAACAAAAAATAGTTTTTTTCAAAAGCTAAGACAGGTCATTTTCTCATGGATCTGGGGTAGGTGCTATTCAGTAGGTGGTGTGCGCTGTGTTGTGTGGCAAAACTACGTCGTTTTGCTTGATTTTTGTGCACACCTCCAAAGCTTCCAAGAGCCTTGTTTGGATGAAGAAAAAATCACTACAAAGTGCCTAAACCCTAAACTCGAAGTGCCTAAACCCGAAGTGTCTAAATCCAAGTGCCTAAACCCACTATACCCTACCCCAAAGAGCATAAATCCCCTAAAATTGAACCCCAAAATTAACTCTCCAAACAGGGCCCCTGGATGTACCAAGAAAATGAGCAAAACGACGTAGTTTTGCTGTACAACACAGCGTACAACACCTAAAAACACCCTTAGCGAAACACCCCTAAAAAATGGGTAACAATTGGAGATGGCCTTATATATACCAACATTTTTATCTCCCCTTGCTATAAACAATTTTTTTTTATTACTCTTCACATCCCAATTTGTTTGTCAATTTGCTAGAATTTAACTTTTTGAAAGAACATAATAATTATTACATTCAACTTTTAACATTTACCCTTTTAACCATTTTGAAAAGTTACTAACGATAATAAAGAAAAGCAATGGCAAAAATAACATTTGGTTCATTAAAAAAAGTCAGATGAACAAATATTTTAGGACATGTAAAAGTCTAAAAATAGACAAACAAATGGAACGAAAGGAGTATTACTTTAACAAACTGTAAGAAATGACTAGGAGAAAATGAAGTCCAATCTTGCAATCTGAAAAAGAAAGAAAGAAAAAAAAAAAGCAAATTAGGTTTAGTTTAGTTTTGAAATAATCTACTGGCGATTACCTGAAAAAATATACTATATTACTGATGCAATTGAATTGCAAAGAAGAAATTCACGATGGAAGAATACACACGACAAACTTCTCCTTGTTCTTTATGCATGCCATCTACAATGATCAAGCATTTTGTTATGGTCAAGCAACTATATAGCTAAAGCATAATGGAACTTCGCTCAAGCATTTTATTATTTCTACTTTTGCTTATTAAAAGGAAGGAGAGAGAGAGAGAGAGAGAGAGAGAGAGAGAGGGCCGAGGGGTAAATTTCTTTGTGCATTCTACTTGTTTATCTTATAGTAATCGAAGTTGTTCCTCAACCTTGCTTGGATTGCAAGTTATGTTTGGTTTTTGGGTTTCTCAAATTTAAAATCACTATTTTTTTTCGCCTTCCTGGTGCAATTTGAAACTGTGAAGACAACTTCAGACAAGGAGGGAGTCATAACCAGATGCTCGAATTGGTACGTTCACGTTGATGGACCAATTAATTGCACGTCATTATGTCATCCTACTTATAAATTCTGAACTAAAATGAAATTAAGGTGAAAGGTGAAAGGCTCATGTAATCTAAATTCTTCAACCATAGCAGACGAAACAAATTTCATTCAAATGGCAAACACACCATCCGTACTTCACCAAATACATGCAGGACTCAACAAAAAAAACCAAAACCAAAACCAAAATGTTTAATATAAAACAGAAAACTTGTTGGGTAGAGAATATAACCTTACGCTTGTGCACATGACACAACCTTAATAAAAACAACATACGATCCTAATCACGATCAATTCAAGAATCAATCATGGGATCGTGCCTCAATCTAACTATCAAAAACTGCCTCCATGAAGACATGCTTTCTCCTAGGGTACCCCATACCCAAAATGTGGTTCAAATACACCTTTCCATCCTTCACCGTTGCAGCAGTTACCAATCGAGGTGAAAGGTGAAAGGTGAAAGGTGAGAGGTGAAAGGTGAAAGGTGAGAGGTGAAAGGCTCATGTAATTCTTCAACCGTAGCAGAAGAAACAAATTTCATTCAAATGGCAAACACACCATCCGTACTTCACCAAATACATGCAGGACTCAAAAAACAAAACCAAAACCAAAATGTTTAATATAAAACAGAAAACTTGTTGGGTAGAGAATATAACCTTACGCTTGTGCACATGACACAACCTTAATAAAAACAACATACGATCCTAATCACGATCAATTCAAGAATCAATCATGGGATCGTGCCTCAATCTAACTATCAAAAACTGCCTCCATGAAGACATGCTTTCTCCTTGGGTACCCCATACCCAAAATGTGGTTCAAATACACCTTTCCATCCTTCACCGTTGCAGCAGTTACCAATCGATGGCTCTGCCCCTTTGACTTGCCTACCACCACGGCAGTCTCCCAATCATCAGAACTTTCAACCAGTCTCGAAGGGTTCCCGGCAACCACGAGCCTCGTCGGAGATAATAGCTCTAAACCATCTCCAAATGAAAGTGGGCCTCCTTCAACCTCAATTAACTTCACTTCATCTCCCTTGTTTATCTCAACCTTGAACAGATTGCCGGAGAAAGTGTGGACTACTATTAAGTACCCGTTTGGATGATAAACAATCCCGTTGAGCCCGACTAAGTTTTTGTACCACTCCTTTGCAATGAAGAGCGGGCTTGTGATGGTTGATAGGAACTCTCCATTTGCCCCAACCTTCCAAATCTTGTTTTCTTTGGCGTCAGTGACATATGCGTTGCCTTCTGAATCCACTGTTACATCGTCTGCAAAAGTTTTCCCATCTCCTACAAAACAGAAAACAGGGATATCTTTGTATTAGAATTAAGGATATGGCATTAGTCAATCGCAATACAAACCTATAAATATCTACTAGTGTCACACTCTATAGTACTCTTAATTTGTATTATGTGAATGCTGCTGGTGAGACCAATAATGATCATGAACTGAAAGTTATTACAGAGCTTAAAGTAACATGGGTGGGCGTGTTTGGTGAGACAACCAAGTATGACCATTGAAAGAGGACAATTTAAGGCGCTGTCTATTTTGGTTGAAAAGATGGAGAGCCAACTACCGCATCTGCATACAGTCTGTATAAGACTCACACCTAAGCTAAGCCTCATCATTCACAATAAGAAAGTAGGTCATCCATCATACCAATTCACCACATTACATGGTACTAAATATAAAACTCGCCTAGCAATAAATGGATACTGACACAGTTTTGAGGAGTCCACGTGATTATGTTCACTGCAATCCTAAAGTATCGGAAAACTAAAGGAACTTGGAGCGATTAACAAAAACAAAACATTATGGGGATTAACAAAATATTTCCAAGCACATGGCCAATGAGGGAAAAGATGCTCTTTTAAATTGTAAGGATTACTAATATTGTTTGAATCGAATTCTCAAGCAAATTTGTATTCAAACTTATGGGTGGCCTCCTCGTCAATCTCTCTCTGCTGCAAAGACAGTTTTAGCAATACGCGGAAATTTCCAGTTCTCTGTCCTTATTACACTAACTTTGACCTTTTTGCTTTTCATATTTTTCGAAAGTTTCTCACATACATCAATTAAAAAAAATTTAAAAAGTCAAGGTTAGTAGAATAATGTCGCGGTATATGAGTTTGCAACTTCCAAAGAACATACTACTATTATTATCAGATTCAAGCAAATATGTGAAGACAAAAGTCACGGCTATCATAAGAGTCCATTATTATGTTCTGGAAGAATAATTTTAGGACAAAAGTCACGAGCATCTCTAAATAAGTGCTCACTTCAAGCCGTAATGAAATCACTAAAATTATGTTCTGGAAGAATAATTTTACCATGCAAAAAAGTAAGAATAATTCTACAACTTGACGTGAATAATAGGAAGGAAATAAGTGCCTAAAAAAATAAAAATAAGTACATAAAAATGAAAAACTCTTTTTGTCCTATAAAAATAGTTTACTATGCAAAAAAGACAAAGAAATTTCCGACTAAAAAAAAAAAAACGTATTTTGGGTATTAGTTTTTTGAAAAATAAATACCAAATTAAAGATAGGTCAATTTAGATATGGTATAAGAAACTTAATCAATTATGCACGAAACTTTTAGGTATGGGATGATATATATGAGGAAATTGGAGGGGTTTTAATTATGCACGAAACTTTAAAAGAACAAGTACTACTCAATTTGGTACCTGGGCCACTGAGTTGAGTAAGAAACAATCGGTCCCACGTGGTCAAATCATACGCCGCGAGTGCACCATACCGATTGCCAAAGACATCGGCGATCGCTACCAACAAACGATTCCTAGCGGGGTCGACGAGAATACCAAGAGAAGCGTTGCCTTTCAAATCAACGTCGGTGATGACCCGAACTTCCTCAAGAATCGTACCCGAAGAGTGGTCGTCGGGCACCCGGATCTGACCCACACCGCCCTCCATGAAAGAGACGAGGAACCGACGGTTCAGATCGTCCCACTTTCCGCCCTCCCTTAACCATCCGGTGCTGTGGTAGTGATACACGTGGGATGTTGGCTTCGCTGTTTCCAGGGATATGAGGTAGGCGATAGGGACCGCCGATATGACCAGGAGTAGCAGGAAAAATTTGGCGGAACAGAAGAAGGACGCCATGTGAGAGCAGGGCAGCGGACAGCAAATGCTCTTGAACTGATTTGTACTATTATGTGGTATGTATAGATATTTATATATCAATTTCTTTGGAGTGGTTAAGGACTGGGACTGATGGGAAAGCAGGTGAGAAATGGGTATGAAGACCATATGGCTGGCTGCCTGCTGTGACTTTCGTAATCAATTCTTTATGGAGATATGGTCCGTCGCCCTATATGGGTGCGGGCTTTTCCCTTTTTCTTTACATTGAAACTTCTCTCCCACACCTTATAGAATTGTTTGGACGTTTATGGCCCTTTGTCGGCAGAACAAGGCTTTGTTTGGAACGTAAAGAAAAGAAAGGAAACTTTAAAAAAAAATCTACTTTTTTGTTTGGTTTGAAAGGAAAAAATAAGAGAAAATGAGTAAATAAAGTATTCGGAATGGTGAAATTTTCTCCTGATTTTCCTCACACTTTTCTTCTTCTTTACTTTTCTTTCATTTCTCTCATTTTCTACAAGTTCCAAACAGAGCCTTAAAGAGAGGGATATGGTATAAGGGGGATTATAAGAAGGCGAGATTATCTAAGAAATTACCATGTGGCCATGTCTGCGTGGTACTCTCAATAATTTATGTTGCGACAAATCATCCGGTGAGAACATTTATCATTCATTCTTGTTGGGTGGTTGAGAGGCAAGGGGTGACCCACATAATGTGATGTCGATTTTTTATTCGTGGGGAGTACCACGTGATACTCCGGAAATATTTATGGATAAGAATGAAAATAATTTGTGTTGTAGTTTGTTTGCCGGTTGATATTTATGGATAAGAATGAAAATAAATAACTAACCACGTAATACTCCGGAAATACCCAATAATTGGCCAAGAAGTTGTAGTTTGTTTGCCGGTTAATATTTATGGATAAGAATGAAAATAAATAACTAACCACGTAATACTCCGGAAATACCCAATAATTAGCCAAGAAGTTGTAGATAGTGATATAGAGATGGTGGATAGAAAGGGACGAGTGGGGGAGTCGGGGAAGGGGAGAGTGATACAGAGACGGTGGAGAGAAAGGGATGGGTGGGGGAGAGGTCATACGGGATGGTGGTGGCTCCGGCTCCGGTAGTGAGGATTTGGTGGTCGTACGGCTGCAGGGGAAGGGGAGAGAGAGAGAGAGAGAGATTAGTTTTTTTTTTTTTTTTTTTGGAAAAAACCTCTTCATTTTCAAATTGTTTTTTTTAAAAATCAAATTTTCTAAACAATTGTTTTTGTATTACCTTTTTTTTTTTTCAAAAACTGTTTTGAAAACTCCCTTTTTCTATATTTAAAAAAAAGTATTTCGAAAAAGGGGGAGGGAGAAAAAAAACAATAAACCCAAAATGCCCCTCGTTTTAACGGTAGGGGATAACAGAGTTAGAGTTGGAGACTTGATTGGTATAAATTTAAAAGTTGGTGACTAAATTTTTCCAATTGATATTTTGGGGACCAAATTAAGACACGATTTATACTTTGAGAATCAAAAAGGTTAATATGCCTTAACAAATCTATAGAAGAGAAATACTATGGGACTTTTATAAGACGGCCAATAAGTTGAGCTAACGAAAGTCAAGCCAACCAAGAGATGCCATGACTATAAACCGAATTGGATGTTTATTTGTTTATTCCTTTTCGATTGGCTGACCAACACGTATGACATGCTATAAAAGGATCTTGCTATATACCACCCAATAGGTGTCTAAAACTTTAAATAAAAAATAGTTTTTGCTTATCAGACTAGTACTTCGGTGACACCCCTGCTGGACCTGTCACCATCCCGTCGTTTCTTCGATTTCTTTTGTTAAAAAAATAGCTCATCTAGAAGTTCTTTTTCTTTTCAATTCGTTGTTCGTATTAAATCCAAGTCATCTATTGTCAAAATGGACGGCCACAAATGGACAGCTCGAATGGTGCACTACACATTGCACTACATCATCCCCCGAACAATTTTGTGCACGCCTTTTACTATTCTCTCTAAGCTTTAGCAAAATTTTTTTTGTCCCAATTTTGAGCAACTCATCTTTGTGAGAAAATTTTGGGTGCAAATAGAGTGCCGCACACGTTGTGTCCGAGCGCGCATTTCGGTCATTCAAAAGATTTTTCACTCCTCTCTTTAAAATTCGGACCGTTTAAAACACTCCTGAGTCTTGACGAGAGAATTCGAAAAAATAAAAAATTGTGATCAAAATCTAATTTTTTGTTTTTTCTATACATGTTGCGTAGCTCTATTCAAAAAATAAAAATTTATTAAAATGTTGAAAGTTTGACTAAAGTCGAAAATATGCGCAACCCTACCTTTTGTAAAAGAACTAAAGAATTAATCCATTTTTTAAAAAGAACTACCCATGTTTTTATGTGGAAGGAATCAGGGACGGAGCCAAAATTTAACCTTTGTGGTGACAAAAATATATGTATTTAAAAAATTTAGTGGAGTCGAATCTATATCATTTAGGGATAAATTTTTATTTTCTATATTTATCATTTTCCAAAAACCTTGCGGTGATGGTCGCCGTTACTTGTCCCCCTCTAGCTCCATCCATTCAAGGAGTAGAAAAGGAAATGGACCCGTTGTTAATTTTATTAGGGGAGTGATTTTCACACACCCCAAATTGTTATTCACACCCCCTTTTTGTCTTTTGGTGAACTTTTTATGTATAAAATTTTTATTAAAAGACAAAAAAAAAATGTGAATAACAATTTAGAGGGTGTGAAAATCAATTACTACCTTTTATTATTTGGTAAAAAGAAAGGGTATCTACTGTTATTTTGTTACAATTACTACTGTTGCAGCTGTTGGACAGGGACCCACCCAAATATCACATCAGAAAGTACCATTAAAGACTTGTTACACCTTTTCTCTCCAAAGTTGAAGGCGCGTGTAATGCACAGGGACCACCCAAAGGGTGGTTTGTAGCTTTTGCCTCTTTGCAAAACTAAAAACTAAAAAACAAAAAAATTAGTTAGTGAAACAAGTTAGTTTTTTGTAAAACTAAAACATCCAAAAAAACCAAAAAACTAAAAAAAACCAAGTTAGTGGAACACCCCCTAAGTTGCCAAAAAAATAAAATACCAATACTTGTAAATCAAGTAATAATCTTTTGAAACTCCGAAGTACCCAAGAAAAAGTAATAATCTTCTAAATTAAAGATTTTTATATGATCCGATGATTTTAAAAAATGCATAAATCAGAGGGAGCAAAAGGAAATATGAGGACAAAATCACCATCCCGGAAGTGGTTAGCAAGCGGGCCGTTAGTCATTTCCAGGAGCATACAACAGCTAACCAGTTAGGTGCAGCTCACGTTGGGACCTCTACCAGCATTCACAATGAAGGACCAAGGTCGGAGGCTTCATGGAGGAAACCGGGTGCAGGTTTTTATAAAATAAATGTGGATGCAGCATGGCATAAAGATAGCTTGAAGGGCAGTGTTGGGATTGTAGTAAGGAATTGTAGGGGTGAATTCATGGCAGCAGCTATGGATGAAATTCCTTGTTGTGCTAGCGCGCTGGTAGCCGAAGCACTGGCTTTTCGTCACGGGTTATTGCTAGCAACCAACTTAGGATTAAGCTTAGTGATTTTTGAAGGCGACTCACAGTCGGTAATTAACATGCTCAATGGTCAATCAGAAGCAAGTCTGGAAGTGGGAGTTATTTTACATGATATTTTAAGTATAGGACGGAGTTTTTTGTGTGCGTGTTTTTCTTATATCCGTCGGTCTTCCAACACAGTGGCACATACTATTGCTTCTAAATGTTTAGTTGGTATGGGGTATGATCTCTGGACCGAGTCCCCCCCCCCCGTTTTGGTTGCTCGGCCCTTTGCTAAGGGACGAGACTTCCTCCTGATGTACTGCTTGATCAAATTATAATACCATCTTTTATCGCTTTTGACACAAAAAAAAGAAAGGAAATATGAGGTGAAGAGAGGATTTGAGGGGAAAATGTTACAATACACACCCCTTATTTGGGTGTATAAAAGTTACGAATTTTTTTGTAAAAGTTACGAATTTTTTTATAAAAATTACGAGACACACCAAAATATTACAAATCACAAAAAATGTTACGAATCATATTGCTGAAACGTTTCGAAAACCTAAAAAACGTTACGTTTGTTGATGAGATGACATAATCTGGACCATACAATAGGTGCATATGGTACACCCAAATAAATGGTGTGTATTGCAATCATTTCCAAAACGTTAATGGGGTACTAATTTTGATGATGTGACAAATCAATAGTAATATTTTGTTGTTCACAATAAATAAATAGATCGTGGGCCTTTTTATTTGTGTGCCCAATTCTTAACACCGCCTTACAAATTCTCTAATTTCTAAAAAAGAGACGCGCGATATATTTCTACTTGTGATAAAGATATTGCTTAATAATTTTAGAAGAGTTTAATCGAAGCAAAAGCCGACACGTGGGATAAACTAACATCAAACGTTAAATTTCAGAGACTGTGTTTACATATTTCCGTAATACTTTTGAAGAGTTTGTTGAGTGGATGAAACTCGACATTTGCTCCTACGAAATTAGTTTTTAGTTTTGGGGAAAATGTTAGTTTTTGTAATAAAGTATAGAACTCTAAAACTATTCACTTGAGAAATGAATTATACTAGTAATCATGATTGTTTGTTTTTCTAAAATGAATTTTAGAAAAGTGATTATAAAACATCCTTTTTTACCCCTAAAAAACAACCCAATTTTTATTTTTTCTTTTCTTGGATGAGGCACTAGTAAACATCGATTCTAATTTTTCTCAAATTGAGTCTTGAAATTTGAATGAAAAATTATACACTTACAACTATTCGATTGAGCTTATTTTTCTACACACCACCAAAAAAATTATAAAATTAATAAAACTCTAATCATTTATGGGTCTCTAGAATGGGTCCCACAACAAGTGCACATATAGAGGACAACCTTTTGCATTTTGGATTGTGAATTCTCAATTTTGGATTATGGTCATAATCCTTTTTTAATTCAGTGAAGTGTTTGACCATGTTGCCCTTGAAAGTATTCATGTCTTATAATTAGTATTTGCTCTTTATATGAATTACCCTTTTTAGCATTGAGTGTTTTTTCAAATTTTAGTTTAGTTCTTTGACCTCACTAATACGTTGACACAGATAATATTTTTTTACTTCAGAAAAAGTAGAGTAAGACAAATTTTTCTTCCATTGTTCAAGCATGCGATCATAGAATATGCAGGGGATAAGAAATGAAATTGTAATTATCGAAAAGAAAATCATTACATAATGAAAAACATAAATTACCCCGTAACCATGCACAGTAAAGGCTAAGGACAATAATGGAATTTGCTAAAATAGTTTGGGGGCCTCGGTAGTCTTCATAGAGGATCCGGATCCTTTGCGGCTTTGCTTATGGATTAGGGATGGCAATCTCAACCCAACCGATGGGTACCTGAACCGTAACCGGGTTTTTTTCCCGAACCAGAACCGAAATATTTCCTGTGGGTGCGGGTATGGTATGGGATGTGAGATAACCGAACGGGTTCGGTTCGGTTCTGGTTTGAGCTGATAACCAAACCGTTTCCCGAACCGAACCGAACGGATATGTTTAGTTACAAAATTACCCTTCAAATGTAGAAGTTTATCTTGGATATAGCTTCAATGCATTGAATTTCTACATAGACGTATATTAGTTTTGCATTTAAAATATCTAGATGCATACATGCATACCTTTTTAATTGACGGATCTGTGACATTTCCAATTTAAGTGATTTTTATATTTGAATTTATTCATAATTATTTCATTTTTATTTTGTTTTTTTAATTTAATAGGGAGTACCCGAACCGAACGAACCGATCCCCGATTGGTTCAGTTATGGTTTCAATTTCCCCTACCCGTTCGGGTTTTGGTTCGGTTTTGGGTACGCATCTAGTTTTGAGTAATGGGTTCGGATATGACAACACCCAAACTGAACCGACCCATTGCCATCCCTATTATGGATGTAAGAAAAATGCGAATGCAAAACCGAAAACCTCCTGATTATCAATTTATCATTCCATTTAGAGAGTGCATTTATAGTGAGTAGTGCATGTTCTACAATTCAGCTGTCAAACGGCTAAAACGTGATCCGGCATGAATGAAATGCAAAATTAGCTTTCAAACACCACCTAGTTTATCCCCATTTCAATGGTCACATGAACACTCAAAAAAAAAAACTTTGCTTAGAATACATGTATAATTTATGGAAAATACTAATGTGTGTCCAATAGGCACACGTTAAGGTTGAAAATGTGCATTGAAATGAGTGAAAAATGTATAAAAATATCTGAAAATGTATTGAAAAGTGTAAATAGTATATTGGAGTGTGTGTCTTTTTTGTTTGTTTGTTGGGCACATGTTAGCAAAACCCATCAATTTATAAGCTAAGGTTTCTTTGAACACCCAACTCAAATATCAATGAACCCCCAATTGTAATAGTCTTGAATACCTATTCCAAAACAAATTGAACATTCAACCAAAAACTAATTGAACACTTCATCACAATACAATTACAGTCCACCGATCTAACTAATTCATATTTGAACATCTAACACATTACCTCAAATAAAGCTCACAATTATTACGGGAAAAAAATGGGAAAATGAATGGAAAAAGAAGAATCTATTGGTGTAAGTATTATATATGCTCTGCGTTCTCTCTTTCTCTCTATTGTCGACGATTTTTTTTTTGAACTGGAAGTCATTTCATTAATAAAGGCCCGAAAGCCAAGCCAGTCGGCACTTACAATATTTCAAAACAAAAAAAACGAAAAAGAACCGATACTAAGAAGACTCGGACACGAGCACACCATAAAGAACCACGACGGGCATGAGGCTCTAAGACTCATACTGCAGAGCAGACGCAGATCCATAAGAGGGTCGATGCATAGGGTCTTACCCAAGGCCTAATAGTAATCTACGATTCAATCCAAAACATTGACGGCCCATATGAAATCAACACTTCTTGGAAACTAAATACAAGACAAATCGAATGGAAGATAACAAAACATAAGAAAAAAAACAACTGGAATGAGCCTAATAAAACTGAGTCACCCCACTGAGATGCCTCGCAGGACGTTGAGTTACACCGAGTAAGCAAAACTAGCTACTTATCCAGCAAAAGACCCAGGTCTGGAGCCGCCGCCTCCGGGCACCAGAACCATTATTCACTGGAGGGGCCCAGCCCGCCCTATCATCACCACTGAGTCAAAACAGAACCCAAACAAGGTAGGGGAAAACGGCCACATATCGAGAAGGTGGAGGGCTTTTTATGGCGACGGCTAAGGGAGAGGCGGAGGGTTGACGTGGAGGAGCTATGATGGAGGCGAGTGAGAGATAGAACTGACTTGTTTAGGAAGCGGCGTGGCACGGTGGTGAGGGTGGGGCGGTGGGAAGGTGGGACCGAGGGGAGGTAGAGCCGAGAGGCAGAGCCCCCCACCCCCCCCAAGAAGTTGATCTGAAGAGAGGAGGGAGAGGTAGTGATGGGGGTTAGGAGGTTAAGAACGGGAGTGCGGTGGAAGGTTGAACGGGAAGAGGCGGCAGCTGTCTAGGAGAAAAACCCTAATAAAAACTCTTTAAGAAAGAAACTCTTGACAAAGCGAGAGAGTTTCCTTCTATTGTCGATGATTTAAATGTATTAATTTCGCATTCATAACAATAACTACATTTTTTTTGGGCTAGTTTGCTTATAAATTACGGGCAAAGCTTTTAAAAAACTTCATCTACATTGCAAAGCCCCATTAACTTGAATAATATTCGTTCGAATTTAAGACTACGATAGAAAATCTCATCACGTCATCTTAAAGAAATAACATAGGAGTATTTTCGAAAAGGTTAGTCCCAGCATATTCTCTACAATTTATTTCAAAAGGGTTTTAGTAGATTGATAAGCCGGTTAAATATTGACACAAAATATGAGAATTCGTCCAGGACAACTGTAAAAAATTACTCCCTCCATTCTCGAAACACTGTTTATGATGCAATAATACAACAACTTCCAAAATAAATAAATTTTTTGTTACTAATATGGAGTATTAAGTTCTCATTTCGCCTCGTAGTTAATTTTTCATAATAGAGTTTATATTTTTTTATCCACTATTTATACTACTATATGAGATTTTGTAAAAATATTATTGATTAATAGATTAGCTAGTGGAGTAATTTCTGAACACCCTTCCTTAAATTCCTAGAGCCGCCACCGTCCCCATAGTCGGGTTGAAAAAAAGAGAGAAGAAAAAGAAATCAAGTCAGGTGGTAGCTTAGAAAGCAAGGGTGAGTTGGCACGGGTGAGTGAGTTTAAGTGCTACTCCCTCCCGTATACGATCCGATAATATTCGAGTTCCACCTCCCGTATACGATCCGATAATATTCGAGTTCCGCCAACTGCAAGACTAGAGTGGAGGGTCCTCTGTCCATCTAATACCTAAGTGGTGTTAACTGCTATGGTGATGCCTGTCTTTTCGGACAATAGTTATGGATCGAACTGAACATTCCACAACGATCAAGAGCCCGTATCCGTATCCGTATTGTCATGTCCATCTAATACCTAAGTGGTGTTAACTGCTATGGTGAGGCTTGTCCTTTCGGACAATAGTTATGGATCGAACTGAACATTCCACCATGTCAAAAAAAAAAAAAAAAAACTGAACATTCCACAACGATCAAGAGCCCGTATCCGTATTGTTGTCGCAGGTCACGCCTCTCCGTCTTTTTTTGTTAAAAAAAAAAAAAATCGCTCTTCCAAGCAAGGGCAAGGAGGCGTCAAAAAAATCGCTCTTCCAAGCAAGGGCAAGGAGGCGTCAAAATAGCCGAAGGTCCAGGCAGGCGTCGAAAAATTCCATCTACTCCATTCGGATCGATCTTTTCGCAGCTGCGGATTTCGAATCCACTTTGTCCAGGTTTGACTTTCGCTCAAATCGATTCGATCTTTGATTAGTAGTCATAGCTTGCTTTTATGCCCTCTAAGGATTTACTTGCGATCTATGAAAGTTGAATCATTGCAAATTGTAAGTTAGACGTTCGAGCTCCGTCGAAATCGCTCTCTCTTTCTCCTTGAGAATCGAACTGCTTCCGGTTCGTATGTTTTGGTAGTCCTTCTTGTTTTACGCAAATGGTTCTCCGTGCTTTATCTGTGTTTTACGCAAATGGTTCTCCGTGCTTTATCTGTGTTTTACGCAAATGGTTCTCCGTGCTTTATAGTTTGTAACTTATGATTATCTCAATGTGCAAGTTCTTAGTTTATGTGACTATGTCTGTTGACTACTTTGGAATTTCGAGATGTCGAGCAATTCTTTGTCTGTAGTGTTGCAATGTCTGAATACGGGAGATTTCTGTAAGAGTATGTTGAAGTATTCAAGCTGTATATTACCTTTCATACCTGTCTTATGTCCTCTATGATACCTCTTTCAATTAATATCTATACAGCCATTCTCTGATTCATTTGTGAGTTTCAACCCCAATTGTTTGCTTCGAATTCCCTATTCTTGATCTGTCTTTATGTGACCAAAGTGGAGCTGATTAGTCTTGTCATTTGTAATTCTGCTTAAAACTTTGTGCAATCCCCTGACTTTGGGAAGGAGTGATGAACCTTTGCCTGCACATTGAAGGAAGTGCTGTGTAATACAGTTAGTAGGGGTTCTCTTTGAAAACTTGCAGGCCTGTTGTCCAAATTAAGGGATGCATTGGGTTGTCTGGCAGGGTGTTTTTTTTATTTTTTTATTTTTTAGTGCTGATATCTATCTAGCGCGGACACTAACATGGACATGGATATAGACACGGGGGACAAGAATTATTAAAAGAATGGGGACACGGACACGGTGGGGACATGACAAAAATATATAAACAAACAAATAACTACATCTATAGGTATATCATATATATATTATATACATATATAGGTATATCATATACATATACATATTATTCATTTACATAGACAGAGTATATGTGGGACACGCGTGTCCATACCGTGTCCCCTCCAAAAATAAATTTAATTTAAGAGACGCCACGTGGCATGTCCATTCGTGTCTCTGAGCGTCCCTCGTGTGTCCAATACGCGGACACGGCAACCTCTAGGAGTGTTGGTGCTTTATTGGCTAATATAAGCCATTTTTTTTTATAAGTAAATAATTATATTAAATAGAGCATAAAGGGATGCTACCCATGTCCAAAAGAAAGGCCACTGACAAAAAGGCCCTATACACCATCATGAGAAAATAAAAGATCAAACCAGTCAAAAAATTGGTCAAGAGAAGGATAACAATCTCCCTTGTCCCAACTATACAAGCTATTCACCAAAAAACTTTTGATCCTGAACAAAGGCTTTTCCACTCCTTCAAAACATCTCTGATTTCTCTCTCGCCAAATCATCCACATTACGCAAAGAGGAATTATGGCTGATATAAGCCATAATACGGCAAAGAATTGTTACCATCTTTGTTTTGGCATCTGCACTAGTTTGTTATTTCATTTCTTTCCCCATATCAGCACTAGCATGTCATTTTTCCCTTTTTTGTTTTCCGGTATATTTGCTAGTAACATTTGATGCTTTTTACCTCAACTTCCTCGATACATTAGGTTAATCCTAAGTTAGGTTTCCTAAATACTTTGGGTGCCACCTAACCGTGACTGTTGAAGCCAGTTTAACTTATGATGCAGAAGATTGCTTGCATGCTCTCTCACTTTATCAATTCGAAAGTTGTGGAAGATTAAAGAATTGAAACAGAAAAATGTTGTTGAAATCATATGGGAAATTTTTCAGAGAATTTGGAAGCTTTGAGATTGTTAGAATAGTTTATATGTTTTGTCCCACATTGCTTAGTTATGTTATGTAACATGTCTCGTGACAATATAAATAAAGTTCTCTCGTGTTAGGGTTAATTTAACACCCTCAACACTTCTTTATCTCTCTCTCTAAATAACAGAGATAAATATCGATCTATTAACAGGGTTGGTGGTCCCAACAAGATAAACATCTTGTGGTTTAGATTGTGACTGTCGAGAGCCAGTATTACGGACATTAAAGGCCTGCTTGCAACAAGCCTTTGTTGTCACTGGTATTGAGTTAATGAGGCTAAACAATCAGCAACACTTTAACGATGTAGTTTGTAGTTATTTCAAACAAAACACTAATAAACTATTGTGGCCTTCTTTAACTTACTAATAAAGTTTATTCAGTGGAAGTAGATTCGTTTTGTTTCATTAACCTTATTCAATGTTTATTCAGTTACTCTCTCTCTCTCTCTCCGGCGTCTCTTAATAAGATGATATAGGTGTCTCTTAATAAGAGGATAAAGGTGATCTACTTGTTCCATGCAGGTTCACAATCGTATCATTAAGGAAGCAGAATGCCTGCACATAAGGTTGCTCATGCGACTTTGGCAGGACCAAGTGTGGTGAAGGAGATACTTATTGGCATCTCACTTGGCTTGGTAGCAGGTGGATTATGGAAAATGCATCACTGGAATGAGCAGAGGAAAACGAGGGCGTTCTATGATTTGCTGGAGAAAGGTGAGATCAGTGTTGTTGCAGAAGAATAAAAGTCAATATCTCTGTACTGAATCCAACACTTGGTGTTTTTATAGTCAAGGTTCCTCTCATGGCTCTTGAATCACATGGAGCAGGCTAAGCTTATATTTTGAATAGCAGATATTATTGTACTGAATTATCAGAATTAGATTGCTGCTTGAGAGTTGGTGTTTTGCTTGTTTGCTGCGCGTTATGGCTGCTGGATCTGAGATTTTTATGGATTGCTGTTTCTTGTGTTACTTGTGCATGGTTCATTTTTTTCTTTTGGGGTAACTTAGCTTGAAATAGAAAATGGGTTAACCGGATATACAGCTTACAAGGGGCATACCCCAGGAGGAAAAGAAAGAAAAAGAAACAAATGAGTAAATCTAAAACCTAGCCGCAGCATATAGCAGATATCTACTAAAGTTCAAACCACACTTTAAAGAAGTAACACAAAAAAAAAAAAAAAAAAAAAAAAAAACATAACAAAGGAAGGTCATGCGAGCAGTTGTGACGAGAACAATATTTACTCGTTTGGTTTAACAGATGAACTGTAGTCACTGCACATTGTTTGGATGTTCTCACTGTTTGCTTTTGGCCTTGGTCACAACTGGTTCATTCGTGTTGTGTCGGTTGCCAAACGTTCAGCTATTTGATTAGGTAGGGTTTTATTTGTTGAAGGTAAGGTTTCTTTGTCTGCCTCGAGTCTAAATCTTTGCAGTTGCTTGTACTTTGTATCTTATTCACTTGATAAAGAACTATATGATCAGAGTGCTCAGTTATCGTGTTTTCTTACAAGTTACAACATGTTCCTATCAATCTCATATGGCACTCCCACAATCTTAGATATCAATATAATCCATATTCAGATAGTTACATCATGGTACAAATAGATTAGAACAGAGTATAAGGGATTCCTTCAAAGAGAAGGATCCTTGGAGTCCAGATAATAGTTGCTTTCTTTGCCAACAAAGTGAAGCAAGTATTGGACTCCTTTCCCAACATCATATGCCATTAGCCCGATCCTTCCTCCAATCCAACTCCCCATTTGGCTTCCAACAAGAAAACCCACCCACCCAAGTCTCCCCTCTCCAATAATCCCTCCAGCGTAGGACCCAAAAAGGGTTCCAGTTCCCCTAATGGCGCCCTCTGCTAGGGTACCTCCTACCCAAATGGTTTCAAAGAAGTCCCATGCAGAAGATATAAGAGGCCCCACTACGTGCTTTGCTTGTCGAGTTGCTCTTTTTTTTGCTGCATTCCCCTCTTGATACGCCCACTTAATGGCTTCTTCAAGGCTACCTCCCTCGGACAGTTTCTCCCTCATAGCCGCCTCAGTTGTCTCTCTTGCGACCTTGTCAACATGAGCAGCTCTGATGTAGTAGAAGTAAAGCTTGACAATCTCCTTCACCACGCATGCTATGGTACCGTAGCTCATGTCAAAGCAGTTCAAGAATGTAAACCTCTCTGTCCTGCTTTTCGAAGAAGATTCTTCCCCAACTAGCTGACGGCATTTTTCAGCTGTAATGAGATATGAGTACAATCTTGTAAGAAACGTGGTTTACCTATAAATTAGGCACCCGTTGGTTTTATATGGCCTTTATTTTGGTACAGATGTAGCATTTGTTTGTCTTTTCTTTTTTCTTTTTTCCAACTAAAGCACTAATTACGTGGCTGATAATCTGGGGGGTGTTTATATGGCCTTTATTTTGGTACATATGTAGCATTTGTTTGTCTTTTCTTTTTTCCTTTTTCCAACTAAAGCACTAATTACGTGGCTGATAATCTGTTTGAATATCATGTATTTATGAATATCATTGGGATTAGCCCAGATGAGCATAAATGTACCTGTTATTTGGAGTGCAATGATGCCGGCCATGAAGAGCAGCTGTAGCCTCATCTCCATGAAAGGTAGCGCAGGATGAGGACTCCTTGAGAAATATGCAATGCAAATGTTAGCTCCGTGGTGTTATATGCTTGGTCCAGAAAGTTGTATAGGAAAGCAAAGAATCTGGTTGCCTGTGGAATATATGTGAATGTGGATATTGAGATGCAAAGCAAAGCAAGCATCGATGCCAGAAACTAATAAGAAACTCGTGAAATACGATATCCATTCTTGCAACGAGGTGTCATTTTATTTTACTCAATTACCATTTTACTTGAACGATTCGGTGGGAATTGTTAGAATGAGAATTGTTTCGGTAAATGAAGATGTGATTTTGAATCTTCATGATTCCATTGTTTTGGAAGAAAGTCATTTTTTACCATTCCCTCATACTAGAACAAATTGCTGATGCAACCATCCAAGCGGCTGTCTTTGATCTACCCTTCCCTGCCTAATCCAATTGGCTCACCTTCCTCGGGGTGTGTATGTAAGTGGCTGTTGGATTTAGTTTTTGTTTTATTGGTCTTCTTTTTGGCAGGACATGGATGCTTGGCAATGCATCGACCCATGGGCCTTCGAGCTGTTGTATGTGAGATGAAGTGTAGCGGTATCTTGATGTGGTGGTCGTGATTTCTTCGGCTGTGGTTCGTACTTTAGATGCATGTTGTTTTTTGGTTATTTATTGTTGCCTTCTTGTGGGATTAGCCAAACTCGCACACTCATACTCACACTCTGCTCTGTTCCTTGGGCCGTTTTAGGCCTTTGCTCGTCGCCGGCGCCTCTCTATTTGATGGCAATAGTGCAGTACTGTGGGTCTTTTGTTTTTGCGGTTTTGTACTCTTTTGCTCTGTTCCTTGAGCCTTTGTTTGGCCTTCGCTTTTCACCGGCGCCTCTTTATCTAATGGTGGTAGTGCAAACTTGTACTTTTCTTTATTAATGAAGTTCTCACACTTCCAACAAAAGACCGACTCCATAGACATCGTTGTAAGTTTTGATGCATTTATCAACCGACTTCTCTCAATTGTTGAACATTTCCAGAGGGAAATGAAAAAAAAAAAATAAAGGAACACAGCCACTCCTTGTATGAGAGAATCAAAGGGGTTATTGGTCATTTCAGCGGGGATATTACAAAAAGCAGATCTTTCCTACACAAATAATATCTTCAAATTGGTATGATGTGGAAGCTTACGATTGGCTCGCCTGTGATAAGAAATGTGTGTTCACGAAAAGTTACGGTTCCCAATTAGATTGCGCATTTATCATATATACTCTCCCACCATTACAATTACTGCACAGTCTGTGTTTTATACTTCCCAAAAAAATCTCCAACAATGGCGACAATTTCGGGTGTGAGCCTCTCAACCCCAAGAATCTTAGCCAAGGCCTCGGACCCACCAAAGCTCCACACCATAACATCCCCCTGCCTGAACAACCCATGGAAGAGATCCAACCAGTTCGGGGCGGGCCGCATGTACGTCCGACCCGTGGCTGCAGCACCGGACAAGATATCGGAGAAGGTGGCCGAGAGCATCAAGGACGCAGAGGAGAAATGCTCCGAAGACCCGGTGAGCGGAGAGTGCGCGGCCGCATGGGATGAGGTGGAGGAGCTGAGCGCAGCGGCTAGCCATGCCAGGGACAAGAAGAAGGACTCCGACCCACTTGAGACTTTCTGCAAGGATAACCCGGAGACCGATGAGTGCCGCACTTATGATAATTGATGATATTCATACTTGCTGCTCCTGGCTTTCATTTGATGATAATTAATTAACGTTTTAGACTTTGTTGGATGTATAATGATATCATCAGACCTGTCTTGTTGAATACTCTTTGAATGATAAACACTGACGGAGTCAGAAATTGAAGTCGGAGGGGCCGGATTATGAAAGAAATCTTCATACGATGATATTTCTAAAACTAAATCAAGTTTTAAAGGAATGATTTTGAAAAATTAAAAAATTAATCTCAAGGATTTTTGTTATCATATCACTCGCCGAACTCAGTATCATTATCGCACGGTATTATTTCCCATAATTTAGTGTTCTTGAAATAAAAAAATATTTTTACTTTAATAATTTATGTAATTGTATAATTTTTTTAAAAGAATAACTAAGAAAATATGTAAAATATACTCCAAAACATGAAATTCGGGGCGGGGTACATAGTGATAAATACGTTTGGTAAAGAATCTATTTTGTGTTCTTTTTTTCTTTCACCGGAGTCGGAGCTTCTTGTTTTATGCTACAAGATTTCCCAATTCCTTCATAATTCTGAATTATGATTTGCTTGGCGACATGCATTGAAATGAATTTCGGAACATGCAGGATTTGTAATCCCTCTGGTTTAGATCTTACAAATCATGCCACCACATGTTGTTTATACATAGAGGATAAGATGTTTAACTTGTTATAACAGGGACTTCTACCTGCTCTACCGATTTCCAACATAAACAGCACCTTGAAATGGATCCATCAATCAGTATGGTTTGTTGTTGTATCTTTTAGATGATGAACGTAGGGGTTAAGTACCCCCCAGGATCGTTTATGTTCAGTGCTTTATGTTGTAATATCCACTAGTATGGAGAAACCATCAAAACAGCAAGGAGTAATATCAATTGGCATTGAGTTAATATCGATACACCATCCACATAGACAAGTGATGAAAGACGTGACAAGAAGATTGAGTTTACTCTTTCCCACCCAATCTTCAACCAACAGAAAATATCAACCCCAACTACCTGTTCGACGCGTATCACCACCACCTAACCTGTCAAAAGAAAAGTGTACCACAAGCTGGGCAGGACACACGGGAAAAGGGGGGGTAACCCAGATACACAATCGTATCAATTAGTTTAAGCGCAGAACAATGAAAAGTGTGCTTACTCGTCACACAATTGCCACAAGTATAGCTTGAGTTAGCTACAATTCCAAGAACCATTCCTAACGATTGAACCAAACCAAGTTACATTTGTGCATTCTTACATATCTTCAATACAGAGCACAGTTTTGAATGCATTCGAAACACCAATAGATTATCATTAAGGCTGTATAGAGCATCAACACAAATCAACCATCCAGCCATACATAGAACACATCAATCGTTCTGACATTAAAACAATCTAAAATCACATAGAAAGCATGAACTGAGGCCTGAGGCACTACCACCATTCAAGGCACCAACTCACACATAGCAAACTCGGACAGATAAAAACATATAAGCTTATAAACAGAACCCTAAAAAGACAACAATAATAAACCAACTTAAACCATGAAATTAATTTCACATAGCGTCTTGAGATGGACTTCTTCTGGTGCTGATGGGCGAATTCAGCACTGAAACATGCTTGCAGGAGCAGCAACTGTCTGCATTGGATACGGAAGCTGCCATGGTTCCAGCAAAGCATCTGGAATTTCAGGGATGTCCACTGCGTACCCAACGACTTCCTCTGCAATCTGGAGCACCGAATTCAGAGAACGAAGCCTATCAGTCAATTCAGAAAGCTGAGCTCTTATGACATTGTTCTCAATTGCAAGCCCAATGTACACGTCCGCAACGTTATTGATCTTCTCCTCAATGAGCTTATTCTCATTTTGCAGCTGAGTCACCTGACTGATCAGACTTTCCACATGCTGCTGCTTCCTAATTCGAGACCTCCTAGCTGATTCCTTGTTGGATAGCATCCTCTTTCTTTTCCTCTCGTCCACCCCCGCATACCTCGGATTCCCGTCGGATCCCGAACTCGCTGGCTGTTTCATTGAATCCATCTATCTATCTTTTGCTGGCAGTTTCTCTTAAGCTCAGAATTTCAAAAGGTTAATCAAGGTTTCCAAAGAAAAAATTGGGCGAAGTTTTCACTTTTTTGGATCGAAGGGGAAATTGGGTGTTAGGGTTTTCAGAATCCGATAACGGTATGGGGATTTCAAAAAATGAAAACAGGAAATAATGATTGGACTGATCAATTCATGAAAACACGTAGAACCAATAGAGAAACACAACCGAGAAGGAGTGCAGGATCCGAATCCGACGCATAAGAAAACTCATCAAGAATATGAAATCATCGAAGCAACTTACAAACCCAGGTCATACAATCAAGAAATCGAATGGATGTAGAATCGGCTGATGACAATAAACCCTAGATTTGAATGATTAATCTGCGATTTCACGAGAAAAGAAAACAACCAAAAATAAGCAAACAATCAACAACACACAAAATTGATGAATCAAACTAAACTAAAAGAAAGAAAGAAATAGAAAACAGAATAATAAATAACAAAGGAGAGAGAAAGCAAAAAGGGGGAAAACTTACCAAAAGGCGACGACTCAACCAATGCTTGGAGAAAAGAAAGCAAGGAATGGGCTGTGATGAGGTATATATAGCCGAAATCGGGTAGCTATGACCTAGTTGGATAACGCACTTTTTATTCCTTAATTATTCGCATATGGAGAGGGTGGGGTCGGTGTTACGCTGATGCAACTGATGACGCGTTGAAGGCAGCTGGCCGCTTATTGGAGCCTGTTTGGCAATGACTAAAATCGGTAAAGATATGGGAACCGACCGTGGTGCACCGACGGCGTCGGGGATGTCATTGTGGGCCCCAATCGATTGATCCGAGCTGTTCATCATTCTCAGAATCGAATTTCGAGTGGACCTACACGAGAATCGAGGCAATCGGACGGCTGTATAAGCTCGATCCAAAATCACCCCATTTCATCCAAAATTTTGGATGAAATGGGGTTATTTTGGATCAAGCTCATACAGTCGTCCGATTGCCTCGATTCCTGTGTGAACCCACTCGGAATTCGATTCTGAAAAGGATGAACGGCTCGGATCGATCAGTTGGGGCCTAAAACGGTGTCCTCGACGCCGTCGGTGCACCATGGTCTGTGCACGTAGCAGCGTTCATGACTAATTTTAGTCTAGGAGATGCTTCTCCGTAACTGTAAATGGTATCCAAATTCTAGATTACAGCTCATGCGATGCTGTACCAAAGGGTTTTCACCGAAATCAAGGTTTTAGGCCTGGTTTTCCAAAAAAAAATTATCAACCCGCAAATGAGTTCATTATGTGTTAAAATTATGGTTTTGAAATTAAAAAATGAAGTGGTTCCGTGTATCGTTTTTTTATTTTTTCCATACCAAATTAAAGTACTCCTCGTGTACTTTAATTCGGTGTGAAAAATTCAAAAAATAATACACGGAAACAATTAATTTTTTTGATTTGAAATACCATGATTTTAGCAACTGGGTTGCTAATTTTTTTTGAAAAACTGGAAACTTACTTTTTTTTCCTTTCAATTACATGCAAAGAAGGGTAGTCTAGCTAGGAGGGAATTCCATTTAAGCATGGAACTTGGAATCTTTTTCTTGATAGCGGGAAGTCGTATTACCAGGCTATTCTTTTGTTCGAATCCTTGTAAGAAAATTTGTATCTGCTACTAATTTAAGACAAACAACATTCCCCATTTATTATGATCCGCGTAGAATTCCACTCCAGATAAATACAGTACCTATTTTTTAGGCGCATATGGGAATGAAAGAATAATGATACGTTCACTGCCCAATAGACACTCCCATCCACACCCCAGCCACGGTTCACGTGGGCCCCCACGTGGGGCCCACCCACTTCATCCCCGAATAAAAAAAATTCCTAAATTTTCAAAACCCCCCAAATCGTCTGTTTCAATGCCATTTTCGCGGCACCTTTGAGAGACAGAGAAGAGAGGAAGAAGATCGCGAGACCCACAACCCACCCTCCGACGCGTCCTTCACCGGCGACTGAACTACTCCGACTCAAGCTCACCGGCGACTGAACTACTCCGACTCAAGCTCAAGCTCAACCCGACTGATTGGGCTTCGTCGTGGTGGAGTGAGCCGGAGTTGAGCTGTCGGTGAAGGGCAGTCGGCGTTGGGTGCTCTTGATCTTCTCTTCCTCTCCTCTCTCTGTCTCTCTCTCAAAGGTGCCGCGAAAATGAGCAAACCCAGACGATTTGGGGGGTTTTGAAAATTTCGGAATTTTTTTTTTATTCGGGGGTGAAGTGGGTGGGCCCCACGTGGGGGCCCACGTGAATAGCGGCTGGGGTGTGGATGGGAGTGTCTATTGGGGAGTGAACGTATCATTATTGGGAATGAAAACCTTCTGAAAAAACAAGAAAGTATAAAGGAAGAATCCAATAAAAGCATTGGCTTTAGGCCATCCGCAATGGGGGACGGGAATGGAGGCTAGTAGGCGCAATCCCCCCTGTAAGAGAAAAAAACCTTCTAGTATTATATAGGGAAAAAAAATTCCTATAAATTATATATGTTCGCCCCTGCAGAGTACTCTGGGAAAAAACTTGTCATTGCATAGTGAAATTTATGGCTCCGTCCCTAATGGTGCAGTTAAATTTGTCTGTATGACGAGAAATTGTAAAAAGTGGGTTCCATTTATGTGCTGTTAATTTAATGAGTGTTGCAGTGGTGTAGTTAAAGTGTCAAAAAATACACAAGTATACATCTGTATACACATGTGTGTTCCACCTCTTCTCTATCCTTATTTATTTCCCTCCCTTTCTCTCTCCTACTTTTCCCCTTCTCTCTCTTCTTTGTAGCTACGTCAGCCGTCAGGTCTCCCAGCTAACTTCCGAACTAACTCTTACACACTTTAACTACCTCTTAACTACATATTGTGGACCCAAAAAAAGAAAATGTTATTTAACTGTGTTAGTGGCCAACTAATTTGGGGCATTAACTACACTACTATAGATGGCTTTATGCCCAACATATAAAAAAAAGGCAAATAAACAAATAAACAAACAAAAAACAAAAAGGCCATCATTTTCTATACCTGACTAGCGTATAACATTGGCTTAAGTATGAGCCCACGATATGTTCAAAAATTAGTATTATGGCTTTTCAGGGGCAGAAGAGAGGGGGTCAAGCGGGGTCACTTGACCCCACCCCATTGAGGTGACAAATCGTAATACGATAGGTATAATGTTTTTGCTCATTTTATATGGTATTTTTTTTACCCCAATTACTTGCTCTCCTTAACACACCAAATCACTTCTCTTCAAACTCTCCGACTCTCTTTACCACTACTTGCTCTTCTTACCACACCAAATCATTTATTGAATGCGATGCAATCTTTTGAGTTCATATTCATTCTACGTTTGATGAAATCAATCTTGGGGATTACAAATGGATTATTTCTAGCATTGCAAAGAAAATATCAAGACATTGTTCATGCCATAAAACAAGTTGAGGTGTCCAGGAAACAACTCCAATCGATGAGGGATGATGGGTGGAGCATTTTGATGAATGAAGTTTCCGCATGTTGTGGCAAGAATAACATTGATATTCCTAGCATGGAAGGCATATACGTTTCTCGAGGAACATCAAGGCGTAAGGTTCAATAAATGACAATTTCTTACCACTATCACATTGATTTGTTCTATACTGTCATAGATATGCATCTCCAATAGCTAGATAATCATTTTAATGAGATAAACACTGAGTTGCTGTGTTGCATATCTAAGTCCATCTGACTCATTTGGAAGTTTTGACAATCAAAAGTTGAACCACCTAGCTAAATTTAATCCTAAAGACTTTTTCAAGTACTGAGCTTTTGGCACTTTCGGATCAACTTGAGAATTTTATTATTGATGTGCGCTATAATGTCGAGCTAAATAAGGTATCCATTGGTTTTTAGGCTTTTGACTTTAGCTCTAGTTTTACCTGTTTCGACAATTACAATAGAAATAGCATTTTTTGCCATGAAGATTGTGAAGAATCGACATTGTAACCGAAATGGGTGATCAATGGTTTCATGATAGCTTGATTGTGTACATTAAGAGGGAGATTTTTTATATCACAAATGAGGCTATTATGCTACGATTTTAAAATATGAAAAATAACTGGTGATGTTATAGGTTTTAAATAGATATCTGGTGTAACACCCCGATTTGTTTTTTACAAATAAAAGAATAAAAAAAATATAAAATAGAGTTAATTTTTGGTGACCACTAACCGCTAGGATCAAGAAACAAATTTTTTTTTTGTGTGACTTAAAGCCTATAACAAAAAAATAGCGTATTTTTTTTAACATTTTAGAACGTTATTTCAACCCTACTAACAGCATCGGGACACAAGAATGCAGCATAGCCTTGGAGCTCAAGTGAAGACCTTCTGGAAATTAAGCAAGGTGGCACCCTTTTATTAGGTGCTTGGTTGCCAAGTAAAAGGGGCTTCCAGAATTAGTCGAGTTGGCACGGAATGATGTCACAGGGGAGAGGGATGACTCAACACTAACATTAATTATGGAGAAATCTAGATGGGTGGCCTAGACACAAGTATAAATAGGTTGCTTTCCTTTCACAACACACACCCACACGATACACACATACACGGCAAAAACAAGGAAAAAAATGAAGTAAAAGAAGTAAGGAGGAAGGAAAGGAAAAAGAATAAAGGAGTCCAATTCCAATTCTTGTCTAGGTAATCCCAATTCTTTTTGCTGCCAACACATACACACATGCACTTGTTCCTATCTGACTCTCATAAAAAGAAGAAGAAAGGTTGGCTTATTGGGTGTTTATCATACACAATCATTTCCTTGCTACTATCACATGAGTACTACAGTAAATTTTCTTGTAAATTCAAGTCAGTAGGTGGCTTAGCTGGCCCTCGATGTTCATGAGACCTTGTAAGAAAATTGTAGCTAGTGCCCAGAAAAGATAAGGGACTATTAGCCGAGACACGTCAAACCAACTTCATCTGTGGATAGCAAAACTTAGCATAGTTGAATGATTAAGTAACTTAATTACCAGTTTAAATATTTCTAATCGTTAATGTGTAATTTTAGGACCCGGTACGTCTTGATAAATTTTACGGTAAACTTGGGACGCAAAAAGGTGAGTTATGATTTATCCCTGTTACACGAGTTTTTCCGCAACAAATTATGTTCTTATTAAAATTATGATTATTTATATATGAAATTTTTTTGACGCAAATATACCATGGAATTTCTAATGTTTTGCTTAGTTTTTGGAAGAAAATACTATTATCGATACATCCGGACGATGTCCCTGAAATCTGGGGGACGTAAAAGATACCAGTGGGAACAGTGTTATAAGGGCGGAATGGAAAGGGGCACGACCAGGTGTCCAAGTGAATTGATCAATTCAACATGTGTTGAGGGTCGCTCCCTCATAGCTGGCATAATCGTCGGATGGTATATTGTGGTATACATGAAAAGCTATGTTATATGTGCGCTTACTTATGCTCTTGCCTTCAGCTTAAGCTATGAAAATTTGACGTTGTGGTCCCTGTTTGATGAAATTTTTTAAATTCCATGGTAGCTCATGTAATTCTGATAATTCATAGACTCACACAAACGGTGGCTTATGTTTTGTACTTACTTTTCTTTCCAGGCAAGCATTGATAGAAGAACGGGTCAAATTACCAACGATTAGTCTATGTCCTGTTGTAAAATAAATAAAGGGAAAGGAAATGTATCCTATGTAATGAATAAAGAGTTCAAGCGAGCCATGATTGTAAAATAGAGTTTCTGTAATGATAAGTGGTTTTATTTTAAATTTAAAAGAAAAAAAAATTGTAGGAAAATGTCAATAGAGGCCTTCGGTGAGACAAACTCACTGGCCAGTCACGATAATTAATCTGTTGGATTTGGGTCGTGACATCTGGTTAGCTACTTTTTGTTGGCATTCAAGTATAGCTTTTTTTGGTCGGTTGTGGACGCTGTTAGGGCATCCTTATTTGACACACCAAATTTAACCTCAAAAACACCTTTTATAATTTAGCAAGTCACTTTTCAAAAAATTCACAAAATCAGACTCTCTATTCAAACTTTAGCAAGTCACTTTATCAAAAGCTTACAGAATCAGACGCTCTATTCAAACTTTTACTCTTTCCTCCCTCCTCCTCTTTTGGTGAGTGAACAGTAGGTCACCAAATTTGTTAAGTTACCGTAGCAAAGTTAAAAAAATCTTCAAATTTGTGAGTTTGTTTGGTGAGGCTGATTTTTGATGTTTTAGAGGAGTTTGCTCTCTACTTTAACTTTAAAGTTAAAATAGAGAAACTGATGATGATGCTCTTATAGGTTGTATATCTAATTAGCTACTTTTTGTTTGGAATTTCAGTGTATCTTTTGGGAGATCAATTATAAATAAAATTATATGTTATTAATAGATATTCTCTATTTCACATTTTGATTTCCCCCCTATTATTATGCTTTGAGAATTTGACCGCATTGACATTTAGTTCTCTCCGCCACTGACTATGAGAGCAAGCCAAATAACCTAACTAAATTGTACTTCAATAGGAGAAAAACTTGGGTGTAAATAGGGTACAGTTGACGTGGTGTTTGAGCACACATATCAGCCATCCAAAAAGTATTTTGGACGGCTCAAATTTCTCCTCCTTCTCTCTTCCATTTCTCTCTATAAAATCTGGATCGTCAAAAATACTTTTAAACGGCCAAGAAGGGCGTTGTGTACCACCACGTGGTACCCAGTCGGCACCCAAGTTTTTTCTCCAAAAATAGACATGCACCAACCTCAACAGAAGATAGTTGGGGCTTGGATTCGCTTGGGCTCGAATTAGGAATCTTGGCCCACTATCTTGCCTCGGTTTGGGTGTAAAAAACTGGCCCAGACTAATTCAGTCATGACTAATTTTGGACCCCCAACCCGGACTAAATATGCACAAGGTATACCCTGTCCATATTTTATTTGATCGGTTAATTACTCTGTCCATATTTAGTATGGGTTTGCAAATGATGATGTTGCCCCTCCCACACCCCCAACCTTGTTTCTCGATCTCCGTCGTGGTGTAAAATAGGTTGGTTGTGGTGGCAATGGCGCCACCGTACAATGCCCCGATGAAGTTGAAGACAAATTTTGGCGAGTTGTGGAGGAGGAGGCCCTGGTGGATGCCGATCTTGTGGAGGCCCGAGGTGTGCGCGTGCGCGTTCTCCTCCTTCTCCCCTCTCTAGTGTGTGTGTGTGGCCACCACTGCACACCGAATTTGATGTTTAGAGAGATGAGTTTCTCCAATTTTTTGCTTAACTCAAAATTAGAGATCCGAACCGGAGAGAGGAGAGGAGAGAGGATCGATCGAAAGCACAAAAACAGGCTCCCCTTTTTTTCCTATAGTTCGGACCACTGCCCGATCATTCGGTTGGAAGGCCACTCTTCCATCTGGAGCTCATTTGGGCTAGTGGGCTTTATTTTTATTTTTTGGGGGTGTCCGTACACATCAAACTTACAAGAAATAAAAGAAGGAGAAATTATATTGCGTGGCACAATGTAAACATAGAATAGTGAATGGTCAGTGTGTGCGCGCCCTAATGTAAACCTAATTTTATGTAAATGTTGTTGGGATAAAATCATAAAATATATATATTTTAAATATCATGTAAATTATAAAAAGATTTAAAATAACATTATAGTTTGTTTTTAAATTATTAAAAAATTAAAATTTTATAATTATATACTAATTGATTTAATGCATAATTCAATATGGGTATGCACAAAGACATTTTTTTTATTTGATAGCTTTTTACATCATATATCCTTATTTCCCTTTTTTTACAAAATCATTCAAACCAAGTACGAATTTATCAACCATTCATAAACACCACATCATTATGGGTCCATTCTCTGTGACTAATACCTCTACCTTTTTATCCCCTCACTATTTTATCCAAAAAACTATTTTTACATGGATGAAAGTAGTAATAGAGATTAAAAAAGAGTATTTTTATTTTTTAAAAATAATTTAAATGCAAAATGTTGGTAAACAGTACTAAAAGTATGCATAAATATATATAGAATATGAGTAAAATGCAAAAATAATAATTATACACACGAATTATCCAGTCAAGGATCCCGGATTGAAGAAAAATGGGTGTTTTTAAGGGTTTAAAATGTGTTTTTGCATAATCCGAACCGTCCAATGTGTTTAAAAGGGTCCTCGCGAGAAATCATGAAGAGCTTGATCCGAACAGTTTTTCACAAAGACTATACATATACAGTTTTATGAAAAACTGGTTAGATCAAGCCCTTCCCGGTATTTTTTTTGATAATTTCTCGCGAAAATCCTTGAAAACCCATTTTAAACACATTAAACAGTTTGAATCATGAAAATTTGATCTGCAACTATGAGTCCCCACTCAGGGATCCGGACTAGATACATACAGGAGTACTAGATAGAAGAATAAAGAAGGAAATTTGCTTTTGGATCTGAAATTGCCCCATCCGCGGGTAACTAATTTCCAGTGAGCAGATCTGTTGACTGCTCTTTGTTTTCCACTATTCCTATGTTCTCATTTTTTCCAGTTGCGTAAAGTTTTGATCCAAATCCAGACTCGTTAAAGAACTCGTGTCGATCGAGATTCGAAGAACCGAGCGATAAATTGCTAGAGAGAGAGAGAGGATGGAGGTGGAGGGTGGCGCTCCGTTGGACGACAAGGCAAAGAGAATGAGGGATCTGTTGTCGAGCTTCTACTCCGCAGATCCTCCACCTTCAATGCCCTCCAACACTTCTTCCAAATACGCCACGCTTGACACCATCAACACCTCTTCTTTCGACGCCGAACAATACATGAATCTCCTCGTACGTTATATTCACTAACTTTGTGATCTGCGAGAATGTATTACTAATATTTAGACAATCCTTTCTAGTATTGGTGTTTTTATTAGCAGTTCTTTATTTCCTATCTCCTATAACATTGTCGATTTCATTTCAGGTTTTATGCTTTAATTACTTTGTCACTGCCTCGTCTTGATCTCTTTTATCGATTTTTTCCTACGTCTATTAAGTTAGTAACATCATTGAGAGGCAGTGGTATCGTAATTGGAGTGATTTCTTCGTCGGCTTTATCTTTTTGTAGAACTTCTTGAAAATCTGCCAGAATTCTTACTTCCGAGCATTGTTGTTGCCATTTTACTCATTCTAGCTCATTTAAGATCTCTCTGTGTGCTTGTGTCTATGTAAACAATAATTTGTTCAAGAAACGCAGGATGTGAATGTATTGGGGTAGTTAAATACGAAACAAGGTATATGTACTTTCTGTCCTTATCCTTTTTCTTCTTTAGGACTTCATGAAAGGTGTTGCACCCTGCTTTAGGGGCATTTGGTGGTGGTGCTGGGTTGGGGGGTTGATGTGTTTGTTCTGGCTTGCACTAGTAGAAGGTTTTTCTGGCCATTTGATCTTGTTGAATTTTACCACTGCAAAATTTCTATCTTGTATGTCTTAAAATCGCAGAACCGTTTAAGGAATGGGGTGATTTGACACGAGGCCTTTGTTCAAGTCAGTATAAGAGTAATAACTTTGTCATAGACACGGCAATTATGTAATCTTGCCTCTTTCTAAATGCGGTCTACAGGTTGAGTTTTGCACACAAAGATGTAAATCTTAATATTCTTCTTGTTGATACGGCAGTAACGGCACATTGTGGTTGGAGAAATCAGAATTTAGGTTCATTTTACTATGCACTGGACTTAATTTTGCTACTAAGTGCTATCTCAAAAAAATTCCTTTGCCTCATCATGGTCCTCAGTGAATAAACAGTTAAATTTTTGTATTTTGATCATGCTTTCCCATTATTTTGTACTAGAAATAGTTTTGCTGACCGAAACTCCTGCCATTCTTAATGCATCAGTTGCATTCTGTCAATGGGAGAGCCATGTAATCTTCAGTAAGTACCCTAAATCTTCTTATGTGGGTTCAATGATCTTAATCAATTTTTTTCACAACTATCTGTAGGTACAAAAGTCAAATTTAGAGAGCCTGCTTCAGAGACATGTTGAGATGGCTGCAGAGATAAAAAATCTTGACACTGACTTGCAAATGTTAGTGTATGAAAACTACAACAAGTTTATAAGTGCCACAGATACAATTAAGAGGTAGATATTTACCCCTACCTTTATCTTTATTTGTTTTATTTTAAATTTAATACATTTAAACTTGTAGAAAGAATGGCACTATATGCAATATTCATGCAAATTTAACAAGATTTATAATTCATGTTTAAAATTATGAACACAATACTGAAATTTATAATTATGTTCTCATTTTAGATGGAAACATTTATTCTTCTTTCAGATTGACAAAGAAAGGTAGTTTAATGGTGTTTATTCTTTCTAGGATGAAAAATAATATTGTGGGCATGGAATCAAATATGGAGCAGCTTCTTGAAAAGGTGCTTGGAAAACATGTCTTTCTGTTGTTTGATTAGTAGTCTTGATATAAGTAAGTTGAGATAGAAGGAAAGATCAGGAAAGATGTCTTCTTGTTCGTCATCTTTACAGATAATGTCCGTGCAATCTCGAAGTGATGGGGTGAATACTTCTCTCTTTGAAAAGAGAGAGCATATAGAGAAATTGCATCGAACTCGCAACCTTCTACGTAAAGTCCAGGTAATGAAAGCTTCAACCCTTGGTATCTGCACCTCTAATATAATAGTTATGTTCTGTTTCTACTTTACAACAACTTTCAATTTTGCCACCCATTGGGGCCTGGTATCTGCTTTATCAGGGGACCTGAGGTTTTCCTTCTGGTAAAAAAAATTGAAGTGACATAACTCTTGACTTGCCTTGTAGATCTGTAATCCAATCAGTTTCACTGTGTCTTAACTGCTGCATGGTGAATAGTATGGTCTAAACCGCTTCTTTTTTTTTGGATGCTGAAAATGTTTGTATTCGGATGGAACCGGTTAATATGCCTATTCACAGCTTCATTATTTATACTTTTTGATTGTTGAGTCTCCAATTTGATGGATATAGTCTTATTTCAAGTCCTGTACATTATGTGAATTTTGGTGTTTGGCAATGTATGAGTTACACAGATTTTGTCTTCTGTGGAAAAGAGCAGTTCATATATGATCTACCTTCTAGGCTTGGAAAGTGCATAAAATCAGAAGCTTACGCTGATGCAGTCAGGTATTATACAGGTGCCATGCCCATTTTTAAGGTATGTTCTTCCATGGTTCTATCTCCTTTCTAATTCCCCCTCTAATTTCCTTCTTTTTGCAATATCAATTTCCTCTAAAAAAATGTAGTTCCCAGAAGACCAGTTACATCATTTTTCATTTTATTTCACCAGGCATATGGGAACACATCCTTCCAGGATTGTAAGAGAGCATCCGAGGAAGCAATTTCTATAATTAAGAAGAACTTGCAGGTTAAATCTCTTTTGCTTTTGTTATTATTTCCCAGTGTGTTACATAGATTAATCACTTCACGAGATGAGTCTATGAGAGGAAGTTAAAATTAACGTGAGAAAAGTCACTTCAGAAACTTAATGAGAATTGACGGGGTTTGAAGCCACTGGCTTGAGGAGTAAACGTTGTTTCTTCTCACTGGTCATAAGCATCAGAAGCAATATTTGACTTGTCACAGAAGTTGAGACTAGGGATATAAATACTTGTGGCATACTGTCTCTGAGCATGTCTCACCTCCTACTATATTTACAAGTATGCCACTGCTTGCATATCTAAACTCAACTCAGTGAAACCAACTAGAACTCCTTCCTCCCTTGAGCCATTGGCAATCAAGTATTTTCTAATCACCTCAACCAATGCTCTTACTGGATGCTGGCTACAATTTATTCTCGAGTCTTAGTTCTGCAGGCAGGTCATCAGAAAAAGATGCTATGCCTCGAATTTGAATTGTACCCTGCAGATTAAGATAGTCCCAAGGTGTACCATATATACTTTACATATCTATTTACGATCTTCTAAGGTCAAATTTCTTTGCTAGGAGTCTGGAAGTCTGGTCGTCCTGTGAATTGAATAATCCGAGGTCTTCTGGTGTTCTGACCTGTTCGCTTCATTGTTCTGACTTTAGGTCAAGTCATATTCAGAACAATAGGATTCTCATTATTGGAGGATGAGTCCTCAGATAATATGCTGGCACTCTTGCAGAATCAGTGGCTGTTGCCACTGTTTTTGTTTCTTTTGAGTAATACATATGATATACCTGTAAAAGGAGATAAATGAGAAAAATTAGAACTTTTCTTCAGATAGCATGCTGAATCTCGGGTCCTTTTCATTGCAGGGAAAGCTATTCTCAGATACTGAATCTATACAGGCAAGAGCTGAGGCTGCAATGCTTCTTAAGCAGTTGGACTTCCCGGTTTGTGTTCTACTGTTTTTTGTCAATCAAGCTTGTTATTTGTACTGCACATTTTATTCTTGTGAAGAAGGTGGTCATTCTGATTCTTTGGAGATACCGGATACGGACATGACACGATACGGTCACGCGGACACGTTATTTCTTCAAAAATTTGGACACGGACATGTGGAATATAAAATGTATTTGTACTATAGATGTATGTGATGAATTCCTATAAATGACAAAATGTTTATTTCTATCAAATTTAAGAACAACATAATGGAAGATAAATTAGCAGTCCGCATATACTTATACATGAACTATACATCGGTGGAAATTTTCACTCATGACCGAGTTTTAAAAATTAGATTTTAACCTTTTATGTGTCCTTAGCATGTTCTAAGAGTTTTGCCAACGTGTCCTAGAGTATCTACAATGTGTTTGAGTAAAAGAAACACAAAAAAATTTTAGACAATTATTTAAGCATGTCCTGCACGTGTCCGTAGAGTGTGGTGTTGTGTCCGTCACCGACATGTGTCAGACACGGATACGTGAGGCCTGTAAACGTGTCCGTGCTTCTTAGCTCTGGAGGGATGTTGCTGATATTAAAAGAGAAAATGGATTACTTGACATTTGTTAAGTTGGAATCAATATCTCCTAAAATGGGTAGTTTTGTGGGCTAAATGTGGGATCCTGTTTGTGCACCCAAATTCTTGAGAATGCAAGTATATCCAGAAATATTATTCTGACACAGATGCAACTTATGTTTCGACCATGACAGTTTGGCCATGTATTGTCAGGTTGAAAGCTTGAAGGCCAAACTCCTTGAAAAGTTAGAGCAATTCCTTGACGATCTCCGACCTGAATCTAAAGATATAAGCAATGCTTCTGTGGATCATGATGAACCTGCTAAACAGGAAAATTTGATTGGCTCAGTTTCTTCTACTGCTCATCAGGTAAGACGCGAGTGAATCAAAATGGCATATTTACACACTTTATTCCAATGAAGACTTATATGTCGGTAAGTTCTTTAAAGTTCCTGTATAAGGGTGCAACAAGTAGCTGAAAATTAGCTGCTTAATTGATTTTTCCGATTTATCCTGGAAAGCACTTTCAAGTTTCAAGTATTTCGATAACCCAAGTTAGGCAGATACTTATGTAGGTTTGTGGAGAAAATAAATTACAATGTGATTTTTGTGACCTAGGTATTCCTTTTTCTGGTTCTCCAGAACTTTTGTGAAGGGTCCAGTTTCCCCCCTTTTTTTGGATACATAAATTGTATGTGCAAGTAGGCTACCACACATATCTGTCATTGAGTAGGCTACCACACATATCCGTCATTGAGTATTGCCTTCAGTACAAAGCCATCTGCAGGGCACCGCAACCGCACTTATGTTGGAACCAAAGCTAAGGTCCCACCGTGTGCTTTGAGTGCTAAACAATATGTTTAGTCCCACCCGGTGGCTCCGGAGACTTGAATTGAAGCTGCAATTTCTTGCCCATTGCCACGTGGTGGTCCCAGTTTTCCGTTTTTTCAGCTTTCATTCATGCTACATTTATGTAACTTGTCACACGCTGGGAACCTTGTGTGGTGCTCAAGGAAGCTATTTTCTCATTTAATCTTTGCTGATAGCCTGATATCAAAACCACTCCCAGCACTTACTATAATAGTAGGAATGAACTTAACTTTGTCTCTATGTTAAGATTTCCTTGACCGATAACCTGATATCAAATCCACTCCCAGCCGTTATGCAGTTGGAGTGAGATTATCTCTGGCGTAGATTATCTCTGAAACATGTGCTCCTTTCACTTTTTTTTTTGCGGGGTACATTTTGGTTAGTATTATTAGTTTTGCTGTTTTTAACCTTGTAATTATATTTTAGTTATTTTTTACATGCCTACAGTTAATTCATGCTTTTGAACCATTGCTTATCCACTAGCTTCTGTGTTTAGGCTTCTACTCATGGGTTTGTGGAAGCTCTCCGTGCTTATCGAGTAATATTCCCTGATTCAGAGCAGCAACTAATCCAACTGGCACAAAGTCTAGTTGCTAAGTATGATTTTGCTGTAGTCATTTTCTCCAAGATGTTCTGTGCTTTTGAATCATATTTCAAACAGATTATAATACTTTCTTTTTGTTCATAAACTGGCACTTATTTCTTTAGGAACTTTGAGGCCACTCAACAACAAATCAAGGGACACGTTCGTTCAATAGACCTATTGGGAATGCTTCGTAAGTTGTAAATGCCTTATATTACATTACTGTGTTTCTACTGATTGCTATTTTTAGTAGTTTCGATTACCATTTCTTTACCCCAAGTACTTGGTACTTGATTCTGGGTTGATGTATTATACCTTAAGTCGGGAATTGCCCGTGTACGTGACGGCCCAGCTCACCTGATTGCTACATACAGTCGCTACATTGCACCTTAAGATTTAATATTTTAATCTTCCTAGTTCCAAGGTTTTCCAAAAAGTGATGTACAACTTACAGATTGACCTTAATTTAGCAGTATATAAGACCATTAGAACTGAAATTTAACCAAGCCTAGAGGCTTATTAACTGGATCGTTAATTATAGGTAGCTGGCTGAATCAAGCTATCTGCTTACTTCGTTGATTCTGTCCTTTAGAAATATTATTGTTGCTGCGGGAGGTCCTATGGCAGTTAACTGGAGAATGGAGGGTACCCCTAAACTCCGTTACTGTAGCCTTTAAAAAATTAGTTGCAAAGAAGAAATTAGTTGTATTTTTTTTTTTTTGGCCGCATTAAACAAAATTTCGGTTGTCAACCTTCCCTTCATCTCGTGTGCTATTCACAACAAGATGCAGCTCTCTTCTGACTTTGATAAGAATCTATCGTTTTGAAGTTTTAAAATCCCATTATACTATTTTACCTTCTCACATTGCAATTCGAATACTATCAATGATATAATATTCTTCTTCGTGCAGGGGTAATTTGGACTGATGTGCTCTTGATGGATGAAGTATTGCCTGAGGCTGCTCTCTCTGGTTTTGCTTTAGAGGTTTTCTCGTCATTTCCGTTGATTTTAATTTTCATGATTACCTATTCCGATTTGGCGATTTGTATCTCCTACATATGTCCGATTGAAAATAAACAAGATATCCTTGTATGGTTCCAGGCTGCCCGGGTTGCAGTCAAACAGTACATTGATACCAGATTTTCTCATCTGCTACTTAACATCTCAGGTAATTCTCACTGTTTTACTTTTCAAAGTGTGAAAGTTAATTTGCTTAGATCAAAGCTCGCTCTTATTTTTATTTTTATTTTATAGATGCCACTATGCACAGCAACTTTGAAGGAATTGACATAGTAATCTAGACCCTTAGAAAATCGAGCCATTCTATATGATTAAAAGTATAGAATATAGTATATTTAGCAGAAGAACATGAAATATGTAAAAAATTACTATCTAATTTAATGGGAGCATTGGGAGGCATAATTTCAAAGAATAGGACAATCAACAACGCAGTCCCTGAATATCTGATAAGTTCAGAAGAACATGAAATGTGTAAAAAATTACTATCTAATATAATGGGAGCATTGGGAGGCATAATTTCAAAGAATAGGACAGTCAACAACGCAGTCCTTGAATATCTGATTAGTTTGAACTGGCAGATTCCCTTACAAAAGTCCAACGTAGACCGAGTGAAGGACTAGAAGAAGAATATACTTTGGAGTCTGCCCTTGGTGCAAGCAAAAAAGCAGTAACCGAAGGCAGCATGGATGTCCTACAGGTAAACCATGAGTTGTGAACTTGTCAATAAAACTATTCCTCTTTGCATGTGTATGGTGTCATGGCTGGTTATGTTATCATCAAGGACCTGGGCTAATGTTGTAAGGCAATTTTCAGATGTACTCATCATAAATGTTTCTTGTGACAGAAAATCAGTTCCTGAAATTTCACATTTAAAACTTCGTATCACATGTTTGGTGCTTTTTGTGCTTTCATTTCTGTTTGTAAGGGTGCTTAGTGTGTTGCTGATTTTTAGTTTTTAAGCTAGTACTGCGCCGACGGTCTACAAAAATATTGTATGTACGATGTAGACACTAGACATTGTACAGTTATGCTTCTAATCCCCAGCTTTATCAGTCCGAAGAGTTTTTTTTTTTTTTCTTCCTTATTTTGCCTTGTCCAAATCACTCTCATGGTGCATCTCATGACCAGGGATGTACAGTAAAAAATAAATGAAACATGATGGAGTATAGGGTTGTCTGCTAAAGAAAGAGAAAGAGGCACGACATCGGTGGACCAATGGAACTAGAAGCTGCAAATACTAAGGCATTTGGATCTTCCATGGTTAAACAGTATTGACGATCTTGTGGGAGTGTTAAGGAAGTATGTGCTCTATGAAGCCATCTATTATCAATGTTATTCTATTGACTTGAACCAAATAATTAGGTTGAAGAAAATTGGATAACATGTCCTAATGTTCTAATCAAGCTTATCCTGATTTTGAGAGACCAGCCGTGTAAAAAGGTGGAGCTTACCTTTGTATTTAGAAAAAAAGTGACAATGTCAGAATATCAATAAGCCTCGAAAACTTCGTTCATGGAAGCTTACCTTTGTATGCTCCTTCTAGTACAGTAATTTTCACTTTTGGGTAACAGTCAATTTTCTTGTTGATTTCTTTTGTTGAAGCCCTTTTTTTTAATAAATTCTTTTTATCATATCAAACAAGCATTGGATACGAGTTGAAGTTGCTTATTGTCATGCTACCTCTTTTCATCTTTTGACCTTGAGTTATATCTGTATCACAGGACTTCCGCCAACTTCTTGACGACGACCTAGGACTGCTGGTGAAGTTGAGAGCTTTAATTAATGACTGGGTGCAGGAAGGATTTCAAGAATTTTTCAGAAAACTTGACCGTCACTTCCTCTTGCTTTCTGGAAAGATCAATTCGACTGGTCAAGATCAAGGTTTGGCAGAGGCAGCACAGAAGGACAAAATTATATCTGGGCTCGTTGTTGTGCTAGCTCAACTGTCTGTTTTCATTGAACAAAGCGCCATCCCAAGAATTACTGAGGTGAGTAGTTTGTTAATGTTTCCCATCATGTTGTTTATTAAGTTTTATGTTCCAATATTATTGTTCTTCACTTATAAAAAAAAAAGTATTATTGTCCTTTTCATAGCCAGGAGCCTACATTGAACTTTCATCTTCAATTTGTCAGGAAATAGCTGCCTCTTTTTCTGGTGGTGGTGCTCGAGGCTATGAATATGGTCCTGCTTTTGTTCCTGCAGAAATTTGTCGAATATTTCGGTCAGCTGGTGAAAAGTTTTTGCACCTTGTACGTATGCTTGATCGGTAGATCCTGATTTGTGAAATTCTCTAATTGATAGTTTGTTGTGTTGTTTATTAAGTTTGTAAGAGTATTTGGGAAACTAAACTATTATGAAGTTGTTTGTGGCAAAGGCAGTGAGTTCTCTTTACATCTTTTTGTCATTCTGTGCTCATTAGGCTGAATCCACTATTTTTTTTTAGGCGTGTGCTCCCATCATGTGAAGCATCATTACTTTGAATTTTACTAGGAACTAGCTCTTCTGCATCGAAACATCAACTTCTTCATCTCTTTCAGATTACTGAAATTTATCATTCCCTCTATTTTTTGGTATGTCAAGCAGTTAAAAGGCATATTCTGGTTTCGCAAATCTCTGTCTTTCTTCAATGGTTTCAGACGGTGTCATTTTGAGTTTCACAATCCTCTGTAGTCTGTACTTAAGAATTGGCCATTTAGGGAGGTGCCTTCGGAAGAGAGATCAGATAAATTGTTTAACGTTCCAATTCCTGAAAGATTTTCATTTATGGAACACTCAACTATTCTAGAAATCAAGTGCTAGCACTTAAATTTGAGCGTACCACATGCAATTTCGTTTGGCTTACGACTCACAGTTTAGTGTTGAAAGGAGATTGTTAAATCCAAAACTATGGACGCTGTATTCTGAATCTCTTCTCTCACATGGTGGGCGCCAATGGATGCAGCCCCTCTGTGAAATCATGCATCTTACTAAATGAGGGATCATTTATGAATCTAACACAAATACTAGTTCTACTGTTAACTATGCAGGTTTCATGGAAAAACTGGCTTAGAGACTTTCTGATAATGACCTTGGCAGTCTCTTGCTAAATTAATTAAATTTTTACTTTGAGTTTGTGATAGGGAATTGGGAAGAGTAATTACATGGGCCCCACAAGCTATTCGTATATAACCCGGGAGGATATTGATTTATGTTATCAGTATCTATTTAGATGTTAGGATTTTATTTAATAGTTTTAGTTGTTATTTTAGGAGTTATCCTATTTAGAAATTTAGATCATGTTTATACTTTTGTTATCTTTTCAAGAGCCTATTTAAAGGACTCCAATCTTTCTATGTTGGGAGTTTTATGAATTATATGAGTTTGATTATGGTTTTGATGTAGGGATATCATTACTTCCTTAGGCACAGCCGCACGGGGATGTATAGGGGTCGTTAGGCACTGGGATACCTAGGGTTTTATCTTCACTTATTTATTTTCGTTAGTTGTCTTGCATCACTTTGCATAAAACAACTGATGATTAGTAAGTAAATCCACATTGTACCGGTTGAAGTTAATAAAGAGACAAGATTGATTGTATTAGTATGTCATCTTTTTTTCTGAATTGTAAGTATGTTGACATCCTGTATTTATTTCTTCAGCATTTTCATTTGCTCTAAATTCAGTTATGAGATGTAAAGTGGAAATTAACCTTATAACTTGTAAGTGATTTGATCTTTATTTCTTGTGCAGTATATTAACATGCGAACTCAAAAGATATCAGTTCTCCTAAGAAAGAGGTTTACAACACCAAATTGGATTAAGGTCAGCACAACTCAAGGCAATTTATTCATGATAATGGGAAGACATTACCGAGTTTAGCATTTCTTTAACACCGAATTCTCCTGTAGTTAAGTTGATTTTTATTTTGGTTTCGTTTTCCAGCACAAGGAACCAAGAGAAGTTCATATGTTTGTTGATATGTTTCTTCAAGAGGTAAGTTTTGCATTAATATAAGATTCTAATCTCATGAACCTAGAGTGGAGAAAATTTCATCTCGATATCTGATTTTTTTAAGAAACTAATTTTCAAGGTTACTCTTTTCGTCATGTTGTCTGCATACGCATGTATGAGAATTCAGAACAGTCACTTTGCATGTCTTGTGTGCCAGTTGGAAGCAATACGAACTGAAGTTAAGCAAATTTTACCTCAAGGGCTTCATCGTAAACATCGGCGAACGGACAGCAATGGAAGCACCACGTCTTCACGCAGCAATCCATTACGAGATGATAGAATGATCCGGTCAAGTACCCAAAGGGGCAGGAGCCAGCTTCTGGAGACCCATCTAGCAAAGTTGTTTAAGCAAAAAATGGAAATTTTCACAAAAGTTGAACATACACAGGTTTAGAAATTGCAGCTGGTATAAAATATATTTGGTTCTGGTTTTTGAACAATCTCAAATGTGAATGCTTGTAAATTGCAGGAGTCAGTGATCACGACAATTGTAAAATTCTGCCTGAAGAGCTTGCAAGAGTTTGTCCGACTGCAGACCTTTAACCGTAGTGGGTTCCAGCAAATACAGTTGGACATTCAGTTCCTGAGAACTACTTTAAAGGAAACTGCTGAAGACGAAGCTGCCATCGATTTCCTTCTCGATGAGGTAGTAGGGTTAAGTTTACGATCTAAAAATGCTTCATCTTGGAGTTCAAATTGGGTTAAAATGACATCTAGTTTTACGAATCGAGATCCTCTCAATAAGGCTTGCAATAAGCAAGAAAGAAATTCAAGCCCGACTGTTAATTTCTTGGAACCATTAGTACACGTGAAATATGTTTTGTTCTTGTTTGTATGATGTTCAAATAGGTTAGGAACTGCATTTTTTTATTTTATTTTGTGACCAGGTGATGCTTATGGTAGAGGTCCAACATTTGTGCATGTGCGCAACTACTTTTACTTAGAGGCTTAATTCGCATTTCAGTTTAGGCCTTGTTCTCCAATAGATTTTCGGTACATAAAATCTCACATTTTATGACACTCCAATCTCAACACATAAAATGTAAAAGTCATTTTATAAGATTTTCATAAAACCCTCCTAAAATCTATAGGAAAACTACTACATTTTATCCGTTGGGAAAACAACTCTATTTTATCACATCTCCATAAAATGCTCATTTTATGAGATTTTCATAAAATCTACCTAAAATCTATTGGAGAACAAGACCTTACTCAAGCTCTGTATTTCCTTTGATGATGGTTCTTAAGTTGATTTGATTCCTTGCAGTATTAAGTTTCTTATTGTTGTCAGGTTTCCTATACATATTAATGTGTCTAGTTTCCTTCTTTTTTTTTTAAAGCCTTATTAGCCTATAAACTACAAGGAGTGTGTTTTAGTCAGCCTGGATTGAATAGAATCGACAGTTTTTAGGCCTTATAGTAATTAGGGTAACAGGGTTGTTGCCCTCATATGCTTCCTCTTTCCCCTCATAGTACTGCACCACAAAGGATGATAAGCATGGGATTATTTTGTTGAGCAGGTGATTGTTGCTGCGGCAGAGCGATGCCTGGATCCAATTCCCTTGGAACCCCCCATCTTGGACAAGCTCATACAAGCAAAGTTGGCCAAGAACTCTGAACAGAGCCCAGCTTCTTCCTGAGAACATGGATTTTCAAGTCTGTAATGCTAATGCTCTGTGCTGCAGCGGCAACAAATTACACATAGCAGTTGTGTTTGACAAATTACACATAGCAGTTGTGTTTGACAAATTACACATAGCAGTTGTGTTTGACGATCTAAATCTGACCTACAGGCATCTCAAGTAAACGACATTGTTTTGAAAGCTAGACAAACCAGGTTCAAGCTTTATTTGGATTCACTACAGTTCCCTACATGGGAGGCAGCAAGGTTTTCAAATGTACCTCTTTTAGTATGATCAAGAAAGTGGCACTAGGTGATGTAGAGTTCATAATCTGGATTTGCACCCAAAAGTACTTGGAACTTTGATGCCCTGATATGTTGAAGACTGTGATGTGTAATAATTTTAGCCTCACTAGAATTATGATGCCCCGATCATTATTCTCTTTGGACTTGTTATTGTTTGTGATCTAGTTTGCTCTGATATCATACTCGTACAATCTGGCATTATTCTCATTATAAGTCCTCTGAAATGAAATTTCTCCTTTTCTTAACTTTAGCTCCTTTTATCTGAATCCATTGTGAGAGATGTTCATATGCCAAAGACCCATACTATGCGCCCCACTTGTGCTGGGAGAATTAACCCATAAACCAGTTTCGTCATACAGTGAAAAAATTCTACTTTCTCGAGTGATGGTACCAAAAATACTTTCATCAAATACTTTGGGGTTCATAACTTCATATTTTGTAATTTGTAGCTATAAAATTGTTTTTGAGTTTATGTGCTGATGTAACTGAAGATAGACTATAGTTTGTGCCGAATATAATACCAACTCCTAAGATTAGCCTACTACCCTATACAAATTTGCACAATTAAATCTACCATCGGGGCTAAAAAATTGTTGACTTTTCATTGCAGTGAATAACTTTTTTAGTCTTATTGCCACTTTATTTTATGAGTTTTTTTTTCAATTGGTGTCAATTTTTTTGGACTAATCATTTGTTCTGTTGAGAGGAATCATAAAAGATAAAATTATTACCTAAAATCTTAGAAGTTTACTAAAAATAAAAAGAATGGAAAAGATAATTTTTTATTGTCTATTTGCTCGTCCCTTTAGGAACTTTTTTCGATTAAGCCAACTTTTGCCTTAAGATTCATTTTTTTTTTTGTGTTTTCTCGATTCCTGTTGCCAAGTTGAATGATTACTTCTGAAAAATTGACGATAATAAATAAAAAATCATTAGACATTAACGATATGTAATACTAAAAATTTGACTAAAGGCTCCTTTAATTGGCAGTCCATCCCTCCATGCATGGTACGCCGATCGCGAGCGTACACGTGTCAAACCATCAACGGGATATACCTTTCGTCCTTTCTTTTTCCCGCCAAAACTCAGCCCCCCTATTTCCTTCCCCTGGCGCCAAATCTTGAAACCCTTGCTCAGTTCTCTCTCAATCTCTCTTCTTCGCGCTCTCTGCGTCGCCCCGTGTGTGCGTCTGTCTGTGCAGGAAGACCGAACGATGATGAAAGATGTCGACTTCAACAGGGACAAAGGTATTATGCATTTGCTCCCTCTCTCTACCTCTCTCTCCAATGCTTCTGAATCTCCGCCTATAATTATTTTACTGTTGCTGCAGATCTCGCTCGAGATTTTCTTTCCAACTTTGCTGACGCTGATGGTGAACCTAAATACATGAAAATCCTAGTGAGTTCATCACCCCTATCCTCCCACTTTCCTAAATTATCAGAACATGTAATGTGGTGGTTCTTTTGGATGCTGAGAAAATTTAGTTCCTTTTACTCTTCTGGTACGCAGGATCACATAAAAATTAAAAAAAAGAAAGAGATATGTTTGAATGTACTAATTTCTTCATTTCTTACTTCTAAGCACTAGAATTGCTGGAGAATTGCAACAAACAGTAGTCACATAACAAAAGTAAATTGTTTTCATAGTTGGCTAACTGTCGCCCTCTTTTCTTCTTCTTCTTCTATCAGCAAGACGTGGCAAATCATAAAACCAAGGCTATCCAGATTGATCTCGAGGACCTATTCAATGTAAATATCAGTGAACTTTAGTCTTTAGGTTTTGTGTTCCATCTGAAATTGCAAACCCTGATCTCCATTTTTTTTGTCCCATTCAGTATAAGGATTTGGATGAAGAATTTCTCAGGCGCGTCACAGAAAATACCCGGCGTTACATTGGTATTTTTGCTGATGCAATCGATGAGCTTATTCCAGAGCCGACAGAGGCATTTCCAGATGATGATCATGATATCTTGATGACTCAGAGGTCTGAGGAAGGAACAGAGAATACGGACGGTGCAGACCCCCGTCAAAGGATGCCTCCAGAAATCAAGCGTTTCTAGTAAGCTTCAGGAGTTGACATCTAGTTTTGAAACGAATTGCATTTTTTCCTCTATCCAGATAGCAATGAATGTCAGAATTTGACCTAACTTAACCTCTCTAAATGGAATCCAGTGAGGTTTATATTAGGGCATCTTCAAAGGGGCGGCCTTTTACTATTCGGGAGGTTAAGGCTTCTTATATTGGCCAACTTGTAAGGATATCCGGTATTGTCACGCGCTGTTCAGATGTGAAGCCACTGATGCAGGTAGCTGTATACACCTGTGAGGAATGTGGGTTTGAAATTTACCAGGTAAGAAATAGAAGGTGTTTATTCTTATCTGCCTCTGCTAATTTATGATTTAATTGAAGATTTATGTCTTAGTCCTGGAATGTTTATTCTCTATGGAAATCACACCCATTGTTTTCTGGGTCGTCATGTGTTCATTTGGTTGGTTGCCACGGTTCGCTTCATTCCCCTCAATACCTTCCCCAACCCTAAGCTCAAAGCAGATTCAACAACTCAATCCTTTAACTTGACCCTTCCCTCTTAGATGCCATCCTAGCAAATCTCAATTTGACCATTAACTGTAACTGCTTTATATTATTCTCTCTGTCACTAGTTCACATTTAGTTGATTCACAGTGTATGTCATTAACAGGAGGTAACTGCAAGAGTTTTCATGCCTCTCTTTGAGTGCCCATCCAAACGCTGTAAGACAAACAACACAAAAGGGAACTTGATCCTTCAGCTCAGGGCATCAAAATTTTTGAAGTTTCAGGAGGTTTTTTTATTTTTATTTTTTCTTCCCTCTTTTCTGTTTTTTGGATGTAATACACTAGCTATTTAGCTTGAGTGGGTTCTTGCATAATAAACTATTTAGCTTAACGTTGTGTTGCTCTACTCTCAGGCTAAGATTCAAGAGTTAGCTGAACACGTTCCAAAAGGCCATATACCACGGACAATGACTGTTCACTGCAGGGGAGAACTTACAAGGAAGGTTGGTGATTTGTATGTGATCTTTCTTTCTTCTAATAGATGCATAATGTTTAATTTCAAGTGAAACATTTTGCAAGCTTATAAATCTGATATTGTCCTTGTGCCACATTTTGCAATCTGCATTACCGCTGATAGTTGGCGCTTGGCACTAATATCTCTGTCCATATTCAGAAGTACGGCGTTTGATTATCTGAACAATTTGTAATTCTCTTTTCGAATTTCCTGTGTGCAGATTGTTTTTTAGCTCTCTTTATGCACCTCCAACATCCATAACTGCAATGCATGTTTTTATGTTGCATGTTTTCTTGAATTTTCTCAGGTAGCTCCTGGTGATGTTGTTGAGTTGTCGGGGATTTTTCTTCCAATTCCTTATACTGGATTTAGAGCAATGCGAGCTGGTTTAGTGGCAGATACATACTTGGAGGCCATGTCTGTTTCCCATTTCAAGAAGAAATACGAGGAGTAAGCCATTTCCAGCTCTTCATTAGCTTTAAGAACTTTAAATAAAGTACTGGCCATTGCACCCAACTGCCTTGCACCATACTTCGTTGAACTCCAATTCAGCTTCTTTTGTTGCCAGTTTAATAACTTCCTACTTCTGTTACTTAGATTCTTCGTTATCTGATGATTCCTATCCAACTTTTTAATATTTAAACTGTGTATTGTTTGGCGGGTGTTGTGCAAATTGGTATTTCTTCTAATAATCTTTCTATAAAATCAGATATTTGTCTAAACATTCCTAATAGTAACCTTTACTTTGAATAAAGGATCTACGCTGTGTAGTGTGTATCTCCATTGCATTGTGACTGAGAATTGTGTGGTATGGTATGGAAAATTTGGAGCAAGATCAGTCTTTTGAAAGGATAAAGGGAAGATAGACAGATTCGTGTCTTTATGCAGATAAAAATGGGGAGAAAGGTTTTGTACAGCCCAAAAAGTACTCAAGAGAGATGTTCAATTGGCTTTTGCTGATAGAGACAACTAAAATAGAAATTGTAAATACCAACATTCTTAAACGGCACTATGAATAGAGTGTATGAATTTGTAAAGCATACAGAAACGCTCTTTACAGAAAAATAATTCATGGAAGATATAATATCAATACTCTTCCAAGAAAACTGCAATCTTGTGTGTATCTGTTGCACTCATGTTACAATTTATATGGATCTGTTCAGTGCTTCTACAGGAAATACATCTGAGTTAGTCTAAAAAACTGGTCAGTGATCGTTATTGGTTTTTCTTATTGCAATTCACAGGTATGAACTTAAAGGAGATGAGGAAGAACAAATTGCGCGCTTAGCTGAGGATGGTGATATTTATAATAAGCTGGCACAATCCTTGGCCCCGGAAATATTTGGGCATGAAGATATTAAGAAGGCCCTTCTACTTCTCCTTGTGGGTGCTCCTCATCGAAAGTTGAAAGATGGGATGAAGGTAAGTGGCTAGGGTAGAAATTCATTCCTGTATAAGAGATCTTGTTACTTTAGACATTAATCTCGGCAACTTAGCAATCTGAAATTCTTAATACTGTCTATTGTTTCACAAGTGCTTCAGTCAGCTGACTAAAACTCGAAATATGAAGTAATTTGTGTGCAATATCACCAAGATGGAAGACTACCTGTTTCCTTCAATGTCAGTTTTGATGTTCTTTTAAGTTGTTCTATACTCCCTCCGTCCCCTTCTAAGTGTTCACCTTTCCATTTTGGGCTATCCCAAAATGAGTGTCCATTTCCAAAAGCAAATGGGTAAAACCTGGTACAATTCTTATTTTATTCTTCTTTTGAAAATTGAAGTATGCTGATTTCATAAAATCACATCAAATGCTCAAGTGAGAAATTTTCGGAAAATTAACCTTTTTAAAGTGTAATAATGAAGTTGGATTCCCAATGGTGAACACTTTAGGGGACGGAGGTGGTATAGTGTTAGCTGGCTTTATTTCCTTCTATTTTCTTTGGGTATGGAAATTCCTTTTTTACTTCCCTTTGTCTTTGCTTTGTCATCTGATTAACCTGACTGAAAAAAACTGTGGATGCAGATAAGAGGAGACCTACATATTTGTTTGATGGGTGATCCTGGGGTTGCAAAAAGTCAGCTCCTCAAGCACATAATAAATGTAGCACCAAGGGGAGTTTATACTACAGGAAAAGGAAGCAGTGGAGTTGGTTTAACTGCTGCTGTTCAGAAAGACCCCGTAACAAATGAGATGGTCTTAGAAGGAGGAGCTCTGGTGAGACTATACCCTTTACGTGCATCAAATTTCTCTGTAAACTTATGATTCACTAGTGCTGCTGTGTGTTAACTCTTAACGGTTACTATTGAACCTACAGCAAAAAAAAATAAAGAAAGAAACAGAGGAAGCAGTTCTCTAATGAAATTAGGTGGTTCAATCCTCTTTCAGGTGCTGGCGGATATGGGTATTTGTGCAATTGATGAGTTTGACAAGATGGATGAATCAGATCGTACATCCATACATGAAGTAATGGAGCAACAAACTGTTAGCATAGCAAAGGCAGGAATTACTACATCTCTGAATGCAAGAACTGCTGTTCTAGCTGCTGCAAATCCAGCTTGGTAAAAATAATACCTTCTTCTGATAAAGTAGTGCTTATATCCCCTTTGAGTTTCTTCTCATTGCCCTCAGGCAGTCCTGTAAAATACAACCCAGTAATTTGTTTGTACACTTACTAGCCAGGGCTTCATATTAGACTAACACTTCGTATGGGATGGCCTATTTTTGTTTCATAGGGGAAGATATGACCTACGAAGAACTCCTGCTGAGAATATTAATCTCCCTCCAGCTCTTTTATCAAGATTTGATATTCTGTGGCTGATTTTAGATCGAGCGGACATGGATAGTGATCTTGAAATGGCTAGGCATGTTGTTTATGTCCACCAGAACAAAGAATCTCCTTCTCTTGGGTTCACTCCTCTTGAACCGTCTGTTCTTCGGTAAATCTTTCTAATCCTCCTAAATTTCTGATCCTAAATTTTGGTAATTTAGTGAGGCATTTTTTACACCAGATGCTGATGATGCTTCCTGATAAATATCAATACTTCCCCCATCTCCCACCCAACTCTCAACTGGAAAGAGAAAAAAAAAAAAATACCGTCGTACCATTTAATACAGTTTCTTGTTCACTTATACCAGGGCATATATATCAGCTGCAAGAAAACTGTCTCCTTCCATCCCAAGAGAGCTGGAGGAGTATATCGCTAGTGCATATTCAGGCATACGACAAGATGAAGCCAAATCAAATAGTCCCCATTCCTATACGACTGTCAGAACCCTGCTCAGTATTCTCCGGATATCAGCTGTAAGTTTTGATTTCTAACAAGAGCGGCATGTTAATAGTTTCTCTTATACATTATTATGATGGAGAAAAAGACTTTGTTCTTTTATACTCCATCTGATTAGGTTGGGGGATCGACTTCCGCCTCCTTCCCTTCCCCTATCCCTTGGACTAGGTTAGAGCAAATGTCAAAACAATAAAAGTAAAGTAGGTCTGGTATGATGGGGAGGGTATATCATAATTGGGATGTCCAGTCTTTAAGATGCAGAATTATCTGTGATTATCATAGGCAGTATCCTAGTTCACTAATTTTATTTACCCTTCAATTTGATCGATTTGTTTACAGGCACTAGCAAGACTTCGGTTCGCAGATACAGTTGCTCAGAGTGATGTGGATGAGGCGCTTAGACTAATGCAGATGTCAAAGTTCTCTTTGTACTCAGAGGATCGCCAAAGATCTGGGCTGGACGCAATCTCAGATATTTATTCAATTTTGCGAGATGAAGCAGCAAGGACAAACAAGATGGATGTCAGCTATGCTCATGCACTTAACTGGATTTCTAGAAAGGTCAGTGACAACTTGGATTGGGGGTTAATTCTGTTGATTTATGTTTGTATTCAACTGTGTGCATTTACAAAACCGAAATGGAGGTCAAAGCCGTCCCCCCCCCCCCCATACACACACACACAAAAAGGCAACATGGAACATTTTTATTTCATGGAATTGAAGAAGTGTAAGATGAGGAATGTGCAGACAAAAATGTACATCATTAGGCTGAATTGTTTTCTTGTACAAAAGATTTGCAGTTGAGTAACGTTTTACATATTGGGTCTACAATGAGATAGCAGTCATAATGTCTTACCTCAGAACACAAGGTTAAAATTGCTTGGGGCTAAATGCTGTTCTAGAATTAGCTTAGATCAAAGCTCAAGTGAATGCTTGAAATTCTGCAAGTGCCTAAGCATGGATTTTGATTGTCTGAGATATCTTCATAACTTGATTGAGGTGTAGAAGACCCAAAGAAACCACCAAACAGGTAGTCAAAGTGCATAAACCTCATCGGTAGTTCTACATGCATGAACATCAGCAAACCATTTATGTTGATAATGTGTGAACATACTTACAAAAAGTTCATAATGTGTAACTGTGTTATAGTTTTTTACCTGCCTTGGTGTCACATGGACTGATTCACTTAAAATAAGTACTTATGCGAAGCCAATTTTTTGAATCGGAACAGGATTTTGGATGTCCTATTCGTAATTGTCTTTTGGATCTCATTAATTTTAAGTCTGATCTGAAGCGCAGAGGGCAGACACTGCCTGGAAAATTTGCAACTAAGACGGTGTTGCTTGTTGCTTCTGTTTCTTTCTTTCTTACCATGTTCTGAAGCACGTCACATGCAGATACTGGGTAGAAATCACTAGTTACTCGAACTCTTGAGACCTGATGCACGTCACATGCATATACTGGGCACATGCATATACTGGGTAGAAATCACTAGTTACTCGAACTCTTGAGACCTATTAAAAAGTCGCTACATGTAAAAAGAAAAAGCCTTCCAGGTTTCCGAGATTTAGTTAATGTGAATGTTGTAGCTTCTTGATAATGCGGAGATTCAACTTCTTGTAGTCTCTGATTGTTTGAAATGGATGTGTTCTGGTCAGGGATACAGCGAGGCCCAGTTGAAAGAATGCTTAGAGGAATATGCAGCCCTAAATGTGTGGCAGATCCATCCAAATACCTTCGACATCCGCTTCATTGATGCGTGACGGATCTTTGCTGGCTTACAATTACTGATCTTTGTATTATGCTTGTAGAATGTAGGACACCTTGTTTAACTAGTTTCTCAATTGTATGTTTTGAAAAGTTTATTACTCCTATGTTGTAGGGAATTGAAATGTAGGTGAGACAAAAGGTGCACTAAGAGGTGTTAAGTATATCAAACCTTGAAGAACAAGGGCTAGAAAACTAGTACTGGTTCAATGAAAGCCAAAGTTGGTTGCAAGATCATCTCCCCGGTGCAGATTCCCTGAGAGTGAAAAATGAAATCATCAACCAAATGGAAAATTTTAGATTTTGGAAATGCTGCTTACGCAGAATTTGCTGAGTTGTAGGTCATATTATTTTTCTTCTGAGGGTGGACTAATGATGACACTATATGTATTTTGCCGTGAGGCAGAGATTTGCTACTTGCAATGCATTTACTGGAAATTATTGGGCTTTGGAAGTTGGAACTGAGAACTGTTAAGTTCGTTTGGTTCTTCTCTCCCAAGTTGGGGATGGATACTTGCATGCTAGAATATGCACACGAGAGACAGAAGAGACGAAACTAAGCGGGTGTTTGGCCTCCATTTGACAATCTTTACGGAAATGGATCATGTAAAATAGATTTGGGATGGAAGAATACAAAAGTTATTTGGGAGAACCTTTCTAAGTTTTATTTGTGTTTTTCATTGATTAAGCTGCATGCGTGCCCCTCCTCAATTTTTATAATCTTTGTTCCACTGATTAATAATAGTAGTAAAATTTTCTGTGTAAATAAAGAAAAGATTTTGCAAGTGCAAATACACTCGTCCGATTTAAGTTCCGTTGCACCAAAAATAAAAAGAAAATACACTCATCCAATTTATACTTAATTACTTGAACTATCCGTGTGCGTATAATTATAAACAAGTTGAAAAACTCGGATTATTAGCGCGAGGCTCCGAAACAAATTGTGTTTTTTTATGTGTTCCTAGAATCGGCTCATAAACATTTTTACAAAACGGTAAAAGTATACTAGTACATTTTTCTGAATTATAATTCCAAGCATTACTCTTTCGTAAATTGCAGTATTATGCATATGTCAACAAATAATTTTAAAATTATGGACTTGCACGTATTTTACAATCCAAACTCTAGTCTCGAATCTAAAACATGGAATTGGCTTCCAAAACGTGTAGGAGCAACTTTCTTTTGACACTGTATGGAGAAAAAATTACCCCAAGCTAGCTCTAAACCGGACTCTTTTGGAGCTTTTAAACCAAAATACGGGCGGGTTATTGAATTTTTCGGCCGGGTACGGGTGGCCTGGAATAAGAGCATCTAAGGCCCGTACCACCATTTGGAAAGGTTTTTCGTAATTAGGGCTTGTTTCCTTTCTCTCTGGTTCTCTGGTAAAGCAACCACCACTGCTGTCAGCAGCACCCGTCGCCGTCGTATAGGAGAAGATAATATAAGTGCAATACACAGCCACGACCTCTCGGTCAGTCCTTTCTGCTTCACTTTTCCTTCTCCTCTTCTTTACCTCCTGCGCCATGTTGGGGACTTCCCCCCCTCTTTTTTGCTCCTATCCAGATTGTTTTGTCCTTCTTTCTGGGATTCTGCTCTTACTCTTAACCTAATTGTAATTGTGCTGAATGTCTTCCTACAAATACTCTGATTGCCAAATTTCTCTTCCAATAGTACTGTATTGATGTTTGATGGTCACACTTACTGTGCATTAAATGCTAAAATTCTTGAATGTTGTCTGATTAACAATATCACAAATCTGATTATTATATTGACTTGGCCAGACCTATTTTTGTATTTGGACTGCGGGATGTGATAGAATTAAGTTATCCCGGGGAATAGGGGAAGCTTGTAGAAATGGGGTTCCTTTAGTCCATCTAAAGACAAGGAGGGGCGGGTAATGTACTGATTGGATTCATCAATACAGAAACACACATCACAAGGAAGAAATGTTCTTCGTAGTAGTTCGTATGAAGATAAGATAATTAGTAATGCTTGTACAACATTATATGGTGTCTAATCGTTATTCTGTCATTGATGGGCTCTGAAGATCCTCCATTCTCTCTTTTTTTTTGGAGACCTGAAACCTAGGTAGCAACTAGCAACTACACTTTGCCAGAAGAAACATATCGTCGTTGGATAGCTTTCGGATACTCGCCAGACGCAGACAAGCTCTGGATACATATCCGACACTTAATTGCAAAGTGTCTGAAATTTTCTGCAATATTTTTAGTTGCTCGCTTTCCGACGGACACTCCAAGGACAAACAGGATACTTTTTGGACACCTAGGTGTAAAAATGTATTTATAGAAATATTTTAGTGGGATGAAACTGTAATGATCAAAATGATTGAGTAGGGTAGAGCTGTAACAAACAACATTCCCATATCGCAAAGGGGTTCGGAAACAAATCCCAGAACCAGTATTGACGCGTATGGATTAGACAACAAGAAAACACAAAAACCCTACATGGCAGAATTAAGGTTTTACCTCACTTCCATAAACACGAACGCTGGTTGTCTTGTTTATTTGTTAAACTTGACAAATTCAATTGCTTTACGCTACGAACTTTGCTCGACATTAACTCACGATCGTTTGTATTATCCCTTGTATCTCGATCACGTAGCTAAGCGTGGACTCCTACATGGTCTCCTTGTTCTCTCTCTCTCACAACCTCTCTTCTAGTTTTCTGAATGAGTATGTACCTAGAGAAGATAACAATATATTTATAGGGCTAGGGCAGGGACTTGAGGAGAAATAAAATCTGGGCTCCTTGGGCAAATAAGAAACCCTAATCCACCAAGATTATATTTCTTATTTCACAAATTATAATTCACTCCACTACAAAAGTATAATTGCACTGCCGTCCTTATCTTAATTATCTTTCGAGTTCCATGTTATTAAATACTTAAACACATTAAGATTACAGATGCCCGTTGATTAAATTAAATTACTAATAATTTTATTTAACCAACATCTTATGAAATACCTCAACTTAACTTATTCGATATTTCGGATAAAAATATCCAATTGCAGGGTTTGACATAGTCGAAACTTATAAGCTTACTTGGGGTATCATCAATCCCTATTGGGAAGTAGAGTCCATTAATAATTAATATCTATCATACCTATAATGTCGTGACCCAACTCACCAAGGCTATTGACTCTAAAGAGGATCTCACTCTCTAATGAATCAAAGTCAATAGCATTAAATATACACATCTATTAATTATCTTTGGATTAAGAGTATAATCATACATAATAACCATAAGGTTCTAATTGTGTTATAATATATGTATTAAGACAATTACCTTAAAGCGGTCTTGTTAAATACACACAAAGTGTACTAGCGCAATGAGTTGGAACTTGAACTGTAACGACCCGCCCTAGTTGACCGGTTAACTCTTAGCCTAACCACGTGGCTTAAAAGGTTAACCTCAAGTTACGCAGTAGCTGGTTGGATTTCTTTATATATTCCATAATTTTTCCACACCTACGCGATGTGGGACTAGTGCAAGATGGGGTTATCACAATCTCCCCACCTTATGATGCAACATCCTCGTTGCATTGGCCCAACAATCTTCCCCCGGTGGCCATGGTGTAGCACTTAGTTTTGTATAGCATTTTGCTCCAACTCTGGGATTCAAGAGGTGGCTCATACAGATTTTAAAGGTGGCCCCCCACCATGTAGACAGGGGTTGTGCTCTGATGTCACCTGTAACGACCTGCCCAACTGACTTGCTAACTCTTAGCCTAACCATGTGGCTAAAAAAGGTTAACCTCAAGTTAGACAGTAGTAGCTGGTCGGATTTCTTTATATATTCCATCATTTTTCCATACCTACCTGATGTGGGACTAGTGCAAGATGGGTTATCAGATGAACCGTTCCTGTAATCAAGACAGTAGGATTGGCGTGTTGAGTTCCATTTGAGACTGAACCAAAACTTATATTCCACAAGAATCAATGATCCAATCTTCCGTGTGTAAGTCGTACTCGACACACTGGATCATCTACTATGTATAATAAAAGATACACATGCACAACATACAATAATAATGTCGTGCAAACAATGCCCATACAAGATTTTCATCAAGAAGGGATAAAAGTGATTAATAAATAATAAATTAAATATTAATCCATCGCATAAAAGCATGGCTTTTAGGATAATTTTCTAACAAAAGGAACTAGGGCTGGAAATTTCAAACATATTCAGTTCAAGCTCCAAGGAGAATCATGACATTGGTTCACGACATCTTGGCCAATCTCTCTCTCTCTCTCTCTCTCTCTCTCTCTCTCTCTCTCTCTCTCTCTCTCTCTCTCTCATTATAGTCATTATATATGTCCTTGCTTTAACCTTTTTTTTTTTTTGGCTGAAATATGAAACATATATGCATGGTTAGGGTTATGAGAAAATAAACAAGTTTAAACTTGGAGTATTAGGTTAATATAAGCGTTAAATTGTATCTCATCTTAAAGATTCTTTTTGTGTTTCTATTTTTCTACTATATGATGAAAATTTATGGAAAAGAATTAATGTGTTGCCGGCTTGTCGTGTCCTCCATTTTGTGAGAATTTGTGTTAAAGTTGTCACTAAAGGAAATGTGGTTGTTGCATTTTGGATTATATCAGAAATTTGCAACAAATATGACTTGAGAACTCCTATTTACTTCCTTCTTGCATAATCTTTGGACAGCTTCAGTGTTGCTTTATTTGGCCAGCTTTATTCCGCTTTTAGTTAATGGGATCTTAACTCCAATGATAACTCATTTTTTTTAATGGGTTCTGTAGTATTTGGCCAGCTTGAGTGGCTGTATGTTTGGCTAGTGTTATTCCTCTTTTCCCGAATGCTGAGATGGACTGCAAGTACACAATTAAAATTTCCATCAAAGTTCTAAGTGGCCGGTGTCGTTGGGAACCCAAATATTTCATACATATTTCATAAAATATTTCATATTAAAGGGTAAACAGAAAACTTTGAATTTAAAGCCATTCGTATGGATTTTATCTCTCTTCCTCCCAAAAAAAAAAACCGTTCATATGAAAACTTTGGTGAAATTGACCGAAGTATTTGAAGGGGCAATGGCTAATGCTCCACTTTTATCTTACGTAAATTAGTAGTTATCACAGTCCGTTGAAGCCCAGAGAGGGTGGGTGCCTGGGTGGATTTTGCTTAGCCAACAGATTGGCCTCCGTTTGGGCTTTTCTTTCTTCCCCTTTGTGGGAATTTTTCACCCCTTTCTGGGTTGATAGCCACTGATTTACTCTGTGCTTCCTCTGATTTGAGCTGGGAATCTCATGCTCACAAAAAGCAAAAAAAAAAAAAAAAAAAGAGCGAGTATCTCTACTACCATATCTTAGACTGGCCCTACCCCTACCCCGGCCTAGTTGTTGGTTTGCTTCTGCAGTATGTGTGGATAGGCTAGATTTTTGGTCGTTTTGGTTCATTCATGCATCTTGTGTTGGAATCATGGTAATGCCTTCGGGCTTTGGTGTGAATGATATTGCCTCTTGTTAAAAAAAGAAAAACGAACTAAAAAATATCTTTGAGGACGCACCCTTAGGATTGCTAGATTTGTGTTTGTTTCTTCCTGCTAAGATGGAGGTTTATTTAATGATATGCAGGAGTTTGAGGATATATGATGGAGGTTCAATCATGTGAAACCGTTTCTCCTCAACCTCGCGTTAAAGCCACATTTCGCCTTGGATCAGAAACGCATTCTATTCAGGCAAACAAAGGAATTCTTTCTGAGCAATTAGTTTCGATGAAAGAGGAGAGCATGAGCGTACTGAAGGACTTCATTACTAAACATAATGTGCCAAATGAGGTTCCCGATGAAACAGATGATGTCTCCTCGGAAGATGATGATGATGAAACCACCGAAAAGGTTATTGTGAAGTCGAAGAAGCAGCGGAAATAGCTTGTACACAGTTTTCAAGGTTGAATTTTATACCAGAACATGCTGGAAAAGCTGCTTTCGTGTTTGAGAACTGTCTAGACTTAAATTAATGTGTTTAGTGGCTCATGTTTGAGACAAGAGTTTCAGCGTTTTTTTTCCTGCACCTCAATGTTTTAAGTTTAATCACAGATCATCGTCTGGTGGCCTCGTTGTCAAACTGTAATGTCTTCTTCATGGTGGTACTTGATTGCCAAAACATGATGTAACTTTGATGTAGCTTTTGCTCTTGCAGTTCACTGTCAAAGAGTGCCCATTTTCCATGGGCATTTGCTCATCACACAGATGCAGAGGAACAAAAATCCTGTGTGTCCCGAAATAAGATCCGGTGTTATTCTAGTTTGTCTCCATTTTTGTGAAACTATTCCTGCAAGCCAAGCACGTGATTAGTCATCAAAGCCAGACAGGTAATTAGTCATCAAATGGTTTCTGTGAAGATGTTTATGTAAAGCTCTCGTTTTTTTTTTTGTCCGCCTTTGTAAATATCCTTTAATAATAGCTGAAATTGTAAACAACGAGTAGGATTTAAGGACTTCTAAAAAATCTCATTAATAATTCGAAAATCTCATTAGTATCTTGTACGTATAAAAGAACTGATGTTAATAGCTACGTACATATCTGATGTTTTTTTTTGGTTATCAAATGATAATATGCAAAAATTATGGAAATCAGATGACTGATGGAATATTTTTTAGTTTGATATTTTATGTGGGGTTGCAATCCTGACAATGAACCTTTGCTTGACCTTTTAGTTTTACCTCCGGTCCGGAATAAAGCTCGCCTAAGGGTTCCACATGAGAGCTTTGCCTAGCCTGTGCAGGTAGCAATGCCGTTAGCGCCTAACTGGTCGAAGTTCAACCGGGAAGGCACTCCAACGGTTAAGTAAGAGAGAGACGATGGGGGAGAAAGTACAGAGAGAGTGTTAGGGTAGTGAAGAGCGGCATCCTATTTAGGGTTTATCGATGTACCTTTTATAAAACTCCATGACTTGCCCTCCAAGTATCACGTTTTCGGCACGCATGGTAACCGATCGGCTGACGTCACTCATGACATATTGAGCAAGTGGGTTAGGTGCACATTCGCCAATGAGTTCATCTGGAGCGTGACACTGTGGTCAATTGAATCGAAGCGCATAGTGCTATGATCTCCTCTTGGATGGCTTTGATAGCATCATCTTTCTCATGAATGCGCTTCTCCAAAAGTTGGATCTACGCTTGTGAGATCAACTCACGGTGAAGAGCTTCAGATTAGACTTGAATCCGGTTCAGACTCAGTTTGAAAAAAGCTTTCATCGTCGTCTATAGCGGTTAAGGCAAACTATTTTGAGAAGAGCTTCCACCTTAGTTTGTGGCGGTTAGGGCAAGCCGTTTAGGAGAGCTGCTGCCTTATGTCCTGAGTGCCGCCTTGTGTTGTGGCTTGAGCTTGATTGGACCTTTTGGCTCGTTTTTTTGCTCAACCTTCTTTAATAATTTCTCAAGCTGTTGAATCTGAGCTTGAGGAACAACGGAGATAGGAGTAAGGGAGCCACTGCCTTGAGGCCCAGTAGAGAAGTACGCAAGACCTGTAGGGGTAGCAGGAGGAGCAGCGCCGCTGGAAACAACTTGACCAGCCACTTTTTGGAACAAAAAGAGGTGATTCGAGAGGTTTTTGGAAGGCTTTGAGAGGTCTTTGGATCGGAATTGTCGTTAGGTTATGTGTAGATCCCTAACAAAGTCGCCAATTGTGGGGGTTGCGATCTTGACAATGAATTTTCGCCACCTCTAGTTCGGAATAAAGCATGCCTACGAGTTCTGCCTAAGAGCTTCACCTAAGGGCTCCGCGAATCGCCTCGCCTAGCATCTGCCTAAGGGCTCTGCCTGAGCGCCTCACCCAAGGGCTCTGCCCAAATGCTCCGCCTGAGAGTTTTACTCGCGGGCTCTATCTAGCCTATGTAGGTAGCAACGCTGTTAGTGCTTAACCGAACAAAGTTCAATCGGCAATCGGGAAGGCATCTAACGGTTAAGCAAGAGAAGGACAATGGAGGAGAAAGTACAAAAAGAGTGTTAGGGTAGTGAAGAGCGGCGTCCTATTTAGGGTTATCGATGTACTTTTTATAGAGCTCCATGACTTACCCTCCAAGTACACGTGTTCGGCACGCACGTCACTCATGACGTATTGAGCAAGTCAGTTAGGTGTATGTGCCAGAGATGGCTTTTGAATATTACACATATCATACCGGTTGAGACTATATCTAATGGTTAAGGGGGTGTTCCACTAACTCAGTTTTTTCAAAAAACTGGTTTTTCACGGTTTTTTATGTGATGTGTTGTGAGAGAATGACCTATCTCGGTGTTTAGAAAAAACAGTTTTTTGTTAGTGAAACACCCCCCAAGTAAGAGAAGGACAATGGAGGAGAAAGTACAGAGAGATTGTTAGGGTAGCGAAGAGCGGCATCCTATTTAGGGTTATCGATGTACTTTTTATAGAGCTCCATGACTTACCCTCCAAGTATCACGTGTTCGGTGCGCACGTCACTCATGACGTATTGAGCAAGTCAGTCAGGTTTATGTGCCTTTTGAATATTACACATATCATACCGGTTGAGACTAGATCTAACGGTTAAGTAAGAGAAAGACAATGGAGGAGAAAGTACAGAGAGAGTGTTAGGATGGTGAAGAGCGGCGTCCTATTTAGGGTTATCGATGTACTGTTTATAGAGCTCCATGACTTACCCTCCAAGTATCACGTGTTTGACACGCACGTCACTCATGACGTATTGAGCAAGTCAGTTAGGTGTATGTGCCAGAGATGGGTTTTGAATATTACTCATATCATACCGGTTGAGACTAGATCTAGGAGAACCCACCAGTTCAGTCGACGGTATTATTCGTTCCGGTTTTGATGACATTAAGATATGTCCAAATGCACCGATTTGAACCACTAGATGTTGCGGTTCGACCACGTGGCCGACATGCTACGGTTTGTCCACGTATCCCGATTCGGCCATATGTGTTTAGTTTTGATTGACGAATGAGCTTGGTAAGGCTATTGATCCGTTAGCCCTCGAGGACCGTATAATACGGCCAACTACATTTTCCCTTCCATTATTTTTTCCCAATGATTTCTCCTTCACTCCTGCGTGCGGAGTGGATCCAACCGATGGAAGCTTGGTTATATGAACAAAATCTCAATAACAATAAAACTATGGGTATACAATATGGTGTACACCAAATGCAATCGCGTTGTGTGGAGCCTATCTTGTTGTTCCATATAAATAATCAAAGCCGTTAAATTTGTTCAAAATATATTTTTTAAGGATTCCTGTAAAAAATAATCTCAATCGGATATCAGTAGAGGCTTGATCAATACTTTGCTTAGAAAACTGAGGGAATTTTCCTCAGCGAAGAACTGTTCACGCCTCTATCGATATCCGACTACTTTTCTCATTTTTCAGTTTTGAGTGTTTGGCTACCGAAACCCAAAATACATGAAGCCAAAACTCATTCTCAAAATTTGACATTAAAAAGGAGACGCCAAAAGTAGGTTGAAATAATTTTTTTGACTTATAATTTTCCACTTTTTCCATTTTTATTAACAAAAAGACCTACAAAATGTATTCTGTACATATCTATCAAACGCTACTCCTATAGCAAAATACATTCTGTACGTTTATCCCTATCACTCCTACCACATGCAAAATACATTTGGGTTATAAAAAAAAATTAAAAAAATTAAAAATGAAAAAGCTGAAAATGAGGATCTAAAACACCCCAACATGCGGAACAAATTAAGGAATGATTTTTTTCCTTTGAGTAGAAGGATGCAAAAATTAGGAACGAAATGCAGAGAAACAAATAAAGGGGGAAAAAAAAAGATAATTGTAGGAAAACCAACCGTTTGCATTTCGCACGGTTCACACTGCACTCCGCACTAAACAGCGCACCGGCCGACAAAGAGTGAAGTATGCGCAGCAGGAAGGCAAACCCCTCCATAAATTCCCGCCAAACTCCCGCCGTCTGAAACAGTTCTTGCCCCCCGCCAATTCCCCCAACTTTCCCGCCTTCTTCCACAACTTTATTTGCATTTGCTTAGAAATATAGCATAGCTCTACCTATCATCCACCCTCTCCTCTCTCTCTCTCTCTCTCTGTGTTCATTTCGATGGCTTTCCGTCGCCCCACCAATGGCCGATCGCCGCTAGTGAACCAACAACGCCAAATCACATCTTTCTTCACCAAGTCCTCTTCATCCCCTTCCCCATCCCCTTCCCCGCCTGTTCTCTCCAAACAAACCCCTCAATCCAACCCTAAACCTAACTCCAATCCTAAACGGAGCCCTAGCCCCAGCCCCACCACTCCTTCACCTCTCCAAACCAAACAGAAGAATAAGAAGAAGATCAGCAAACCCCTCTTAGTCATTGGCTCATCTCCGCCCTCCCCTCTTCTAACACCAGACGACACTACCAAATCATCATTGTACGGCGATGAGGTGGTGAACAAGAGGATTAAAATTTACTGGCCGCTCGATAAGTCTTGGTACGAAGGCTCGGTTAAGTCTTTTGATAAAATCTCCGGTAAGCATTTAATTCAGTACGACGATGCCACTGAAGAGCTTTTGGATCTCTCAAAGGAAAAGGTCGAGTGGGTGGAGGAAGTTACCAGAAGGTTCCGCCGATTGCGTCGCATCTCGGTGATTGAAGATGATGAAGAAGAAGAGGCGGTGGCCAATGCAGGGGAGGCAGAAAGTGTTAGTGGCGATGATGATTCGTCCGATGAAGACTGGGGTAAGAATGGTGAAACGGAAGCAGTGGAGGATGTTTTGGATGGTATGGATTTGGAGGAGGAAGATGATGATGATGGGGGAAGAGCGAAACGGACACCGGCCAAGAATTCAGAGTTGAGAAAGCGAAAGTTAAGTGGAGGGCAGGTAGGTTCTACTAAGAAGAGCAAGGGTGCTTCAGATGACAATGGAGGCAAAATGGTGGAGCCCAAGGATAATGCCAGTAAGTCAATGAAGGCAAAATGGTGGAGCCCAAGGATAATGCCAGTAAGTCACTGAGTCGAAGGTGTTATTTTATTTTCCAACAAATGGAGTAGAAATTAGAGGGGAAATAAACAATGGGAGAAGATTTTGAGTCCTAAAATTAAGAGCGCTATCAAATGTTGGCCCTATTTTCACGTTTCGGTTATGTGAGATTCTCAACTTGATGACCAACTATAACTGTGCATCCGAAGTAAATTGAAATACTTGTCTAAAACCCAGACTTTTAAACAAAATGGTTTTTTTAGCCAAAGAAGGCCTTAATTGCCATTTGGATATATATTCTCTTAGAAGAAAGGTTCTCATGACTGTGCTAATTTGTTTTCTTACCTTTACGTGGTTCATACTTCATAAGAGCTCATAAGATTTGCCGTTCATGGCATTGATTTCCTGTGTTTTCATGTTACTCACTGGCTCACTGTTACTGGGCAATAAGCTACCACTATGTCCCATCTCAAGCATAAGCTTGAATGTTGCCGTGTATTGATTGTGGACATCCTCTTTGTAGGTGGAAAGGATCCTCATGTTTTGGATGGTGTTTATATGGGGGATGCAACAGAAAGGTTTGGCATGCGCGATAGACAGAAGTTCCGCTTCCTTGGAGAGTAAGATCATATTGTATCTCTTAGTTTGCTTTTTTCCTGAGTTAATCATCCTGTATTGATCCTTTAGAAAAGAAAAGCATCTCACGTTGTTATGCATTGTTCCTTCATAGTCCTTCATAATAAAGTTCTTTCAGTCATGCACTAACTTTTTATGTGGATCCACCACTTACTTTGTTGTTGCTGCAGAGAGCGTAGGGATGCTAACAGAAGGCGTCCCGGAGATGTAAATTATGATCCAAGGACTCTCTACTTACCTCCTGATTTTTCTAAGAGCTTAAGCGGTGGCCAGGTAATAACTAAATGAAAATTAATTCGGAGATTTGTTATCTATCTTGTAACGCTGTTTATTAATGTGGGTCATTTGCTTTCTGTAGAGACAATGGTGGGAGTTTAAGTCAAAGCATATGGATAAGGTTCTATTTTTCAAGGTAATGGCTATTGTTGCCAGGGGATGAATCTATCTTAATAATGTAACTTTCAACTAGTTACTCACGTTCATTCAATGAAATGATAACCATTCCATTGTTTTTGGAGCAGATGGGCAAATTTTATGAGCTTTTTGAAATGGATGCTCATGTAGGAGCGAAAGAACTTGATTTGCAGTATATGAAGGTATCAATTGTTTCAATTCATGGCTTGAGATTTTATCTAATCCACCCTCCAGATTGAGCCTCAATTAGTGTTAAAGTGAACATACTTCACCTAAATGAGAATTACTTCACCTAAACGAGAATTTGGTCAAGTAGCTCTTTAAAAAGGTGCACAAGCTGACCTTATTGTCTTCCTTTAGGCTTGAATCTAGATGTTGTTCTTTGTTGTACCCTCCCCTCTGTAGACTACCTCAAAGCAGATACATACTATATTCTCATGGTATTTTAGGCAGTTATTTGGATGGAATGTTTCTCTCTTGATTTATTCCACAACTTTATATTTGGCATCCAATAACATTTGCAGGGAGAACAGCCTCATTGTGGATTTCCCGAAAAGAATTTCTCAATGAATGTAGAGAAGTTGGCTCGGAAGGTTTGCCCACCCTCTTATTTTTTCAGTTTGAAGCTCAGACTTCTATATATTGGGCTAATGTATCTACCTGATTAGTCCATCCTCCTAGTATGATTACTTAAGTAAGTTACTTCGATGGAGCAGGGTTATAGGGTTCTTGTTGTCGAGCAGACAGAGACGCCTGAACAGCTGGAGGTTCGTCGGAAGGAGACAGGTTCTAAAGACAAGGTCATATTATATTTAAGAGATAAAAAAAGAGAATCTTCTTTGGAGATCTTTAGCTGTGTTGAGGTTAAATTTCCCTTTGTTATACAGGTTGTGAGACGGGAAATATGTGCTGTGGTCACAAAAGGAACAATAACTGAGGGGGAGAGGATGTCATCGAATCCCGAAGCTTCTTACTTGCTGGCAATGACTGAAAGCTGTCAAACTTCAGCAAACCAACAGGAACGCATCTTCGGCATTTGTGTGGTTGATGTTGCTACAAGCAAGATTATCCTTGGTCAGGTCAGTTTTGAATTAGGAGTTAGTGAACTGATGCTCTTTAGTTTCATGTTTTGAGTGGAATTTACAAGTAAATTGATCAATGCAATCATCAACATCTGTTCCAAGTATGTGGACGCAAGAAAATACGGTGAGAAAATTTTGGTCTTTATGGTGTTCTCTGTTAAATGCACCCAAGGGCAAAATAGAGCAGCGCCCTGTTAGGTAGATGATAAGGGGTTTGCTCAGCAAAATATTTTTCTCAGTAATGCTTGTGTGCTGCGTGGACGTGTGGTTCACTGCACTGATTATTTGTGTGTTGGAGTATTTGTTTTTGCACTTATGTATGGGAGATTGTACGTCTACAAAAGCGAACACAGCACTTGATTAGTTGGCTTGTTGTGGAATTTGGTTGATTATGTTTTGAGCCAAGCCTTTCATCTTGTTTCTTTCAACTTGAATAAGCTTGCCTCTTATGTTATCAGTTTCAGGATGATCCAGAGTGCAGTACATTATGTTGTCTACTATCTGAACTAAGGCCAGTAGAAATTATAAAGCCTGCTAAAATGCTTAGCCCTGAAACTGAGAGAGTGCTGTTGAGACATACAAGAAGTCCTTTAGTCAATGAATTGGTTCCACTTCTAGAATTCTGGGATGCTGAGAAAACTGTTTCTGAAGTCAAGGCTATATACAGGCGCAGTAATGAAGAAAATTTGCATGTTAGTGGATCCTATTCAGAAGATGGCATCAGCTCCCTACCGAGTGCATTATCGGAACTTGTGGATGCAGGCTGTGATGGAAGCTATGCACTTTCAGCTCTTGGAGGCGCTCTTTTCTACCTGAAGCAAACTTTTCTAGATGAAACTTTGCTCAGATTTGCAAAGTTTGAGTTGCTTCCGTGCTCTGGTTTCAGTGATGTTGGTCAAAAGCCTTACATGGTGCTTGATGCAGCGGCGCTTGAGAATCTTGAGATATTTGAGAATAGCAGAAATGGAGACCCTTCAGGGTAACCTTGCCATGTTCAGATATACTATTCTGTATTTCCGTGTCAATACCTTTGACCTAATTTTGAGGTGATTTACTTGTCTGTGTAGGACCCTATATGCGCAGTTGAACCATTGTGTGACAGCATTTGGAAAGAGGTTACTCAAAACATGGCTTGCAAGACCTTTATATAATCTGGATTCCATTATAGAACGTCAGGATGCTGTAGCAGGCCTTAAGGTAAATTCATTATCATTTTTCTGTTGCAGTGAATTGTGCAAATGCTAAGTTGGGGTGGTTTGGGGGAAGCCATATGAATGCAAAAAGTGCATTTTCAGCACTTGCAAAGAAAAGAAAATAGTGAATAGTCATGGTTGAGGTAAGCATTCTCCATATTAGCAGGTGAAAGTTGTGCTCGGGATTAGGGATCTGTTTAACTCTGCTATCAGATTGTGACACAAAGTTGGAGAATGCTATCTGAAAAGAGAAGAATAATAAATTGCGTACTGATCTCTCTATATACATCTGTTCTGCACATCTCCTGATATATGGATTTTTTTGTTAGGGGGTTAATCTACCTTTTGCACTTGAATTTCGAAAAGATTTGTCCAGGCTTCCAGACATGGAGCGCTTGCTGGCTCGTATCTTTGCTAGTAGGTAAGATAGGGTGATTATAACTTATTACTCTTCCTGGTTGTCTATTATGATGATTTGTGTACACTGATATCCATGTAATACAGTGACGCTAATGGAAGGAATGCAAATAAAGTCATTCTATATGAGGACGCGGGGAAGAAACAGCTGCAAGAGTTCATATCAGCTTTGCGTGGCTGTGAAATGATGAGCCAAGCATGCTCTTCGCTTGGTGTTATTCTGGAAAATGTTGAATCTAGACTGTTACATCATCTGCTTACTCCTGGTACAATTGGCATTGATGTCTGGAAACTTAGGACCCAAATCTTGGTTCATATCTTATGCATATCCTCTCTGTGCAGGTAAAGGTCTTCCTGATGTGCATTCAGTTTTGAAACATTTCAAGGATGCCTTTGATTGGGTGGAAGCAAACAATTCAGGGCGTATAATACCTCGTGAAGGGGTTGATCTGGAATATGATTCTGCGTGTAGGACAGTTGTAGAGGTGGAGTTAAGTTTGAAAAAACACTTAAAGGAACAGAGGAATTTACTCGGAGATCCATCGGTAGGAACTAGATAGCAAATTACCTCATATTTATCTTATTGGATGCTTCTTCCACATTCGCTTATTTGGAATGAACTAATTCTTTGCTCTTTATAGGTAAATTATGTAACTATTGGAAAGGATGCATACCTTTTGGAGGTCCCTGAAAATTTGAGTGGGAGCATTCCCCAGCATTATGAACTGCGATCATCCAAAAAGGTAAGTTACAACACCTCTAACTGTGACTTATTTTACTATTTCTACATGTCACATCTAGTTCGTGAACCCGAATATCTAGAGTAGACAAGATATCCGATGATTAGGGGAAATAGCATTGAGTTTGTTAATTTATGTATTCAGTTTTTTGTTTTTCAGTTTACTTTATTGCCATTAACTGAATGGCGACTAATACAAGTACATAGGTTAGGGTACTATCTCTAAGTTTCAGACCCCATCCCACGAATCATGCAGGGATTTTTTCGATACTGGACTCCAACTATTAAGAGTTTGATAGGAGAGCTCTCACAAGCTGAATCTGAAAAGGAGTCTAAGTTGAAAAGCATTCTACAGAGGTTGATTGGACGCTTCTGTGAGCATCATAATAAGTGGAGACAATATGTTTCTTCAGTTGCAGGTACTTCTTTTTCGCTTTTGCTTATAAAATGGGAGCTTGTTTTACGGTTGTCCTTGCGTGAGCTATTGACTTTTTGTCAGATGCATTGCCTTGGTGCACCTTTGTTCTCTCTCCCCTTTCTAGAACATTCTTTATCCTGTACACAATACTTTGTACTAACTGTTTTTAGAAGTATATGATCTCTTTATGTTTGTCTTACATGGTGTGGGAGTGGCGTATGTGTTGCAGAACTCGATGTTTTGATAAGCTTAGCAGTTGCCTGTGACTATTACGAAGGACCCACATGTCGGCCCGTTGTCTCTCGGTTGCCATGTCCAGATGAAGTGCCTTGCTTCTCTGCTAAGAGTCTAGGCCATCCAGTTATAAGAAGTGATTCTCTAGGCAGGAACACATTTGTCTCTAATGATGTTACTATTGGAGGTTCTAGTCATGCAAACTTCATCCTGCTTACTGGTCCTAATATGGGTGGCAAGTCCACTCTTCTACGCCAAGTTTGCTTGGCTGTAATTTTGGCCCAGGTAAGATTCTCATTCTGTTAACTCTGTCGTTTGGCTTATTCTCTTTTGTTTCGTTGTCTTCAGTTCTAGTTCTTTCACAGCTAGGAGCGGATGTCCCAGCTGAAAGCTTTGAAATGTCACCGGTTGACCGGATCTTTGTTAGGATGGGTGCAAAAGATCATATTATGGCTGGCCAAAGCACATTTTTGACAGAGCTTTTGGAGACTGCATCTATGCTGGTGTGTTTCCTTGCTACCAAGCTAACAAATTCGTGTGCACAACAATGGACTAACCACTTTTAGTCCCAACAAACTGTTAACAATTACAAAGTTATTTTGGACTGCTCATGGATACCAATAGTTCAGACAGCAAATTTAATGAAGCTTCTGAGGATTCATTTTTGTTAGCTTGGGAAGCATTTTTTTCCTCAAGATTCGTAATAATTTTATGTAAACACATTAGAATTTTGCTCTGCAGTTCTTTTGTCTTGAGTGAGAAAAGGTATAGGGCAGTTTGTCTGGTCTGAGAAATCTTGCCTTCTCAGCATGTCAAATTTTCCGATTTTAACTTGATCTCACGGCATGCCATAATAGATTTTGACGGCGTTGTTTTACTATACTCGTTTATGCAAATAATTTATTCTTATTGCAGTCATCGGCAACCCGCAATTCACTAGTGGCATTGGATGAACTTGGACGCGGGACCTCAACTTCAGATGGGCAAGCCATTGCGTAGGTTTCAGTAAAGAAGTTATTGGAAAATGCTACTACCTTCAGATCGATACAAGTTTCTGTTATTGATTTCCGTTTAGGCGTTCACTACCCGTATTTTCAAGTTAACGTGAAAAAGTCCTGTTGGTCTGAATGGTTATATACATATTTTTGGCAGGGAGTCAGTACTTGAACATTTCGTCCACAAGGTGCAATGTCGAGGAATGTTTTCAACTCACTATCATCGTTTAGCTGTAGACTATCAAGAGGACCCCAAAGTAAGACTTTTCTTACTGGTCTAAATTTTCCTCCCCAAATTGAATCTCACTTCCCCATATATAGACAACTCTCTTGGCCTTCGCGTTAGATTTGATCATTAAAAGACAGATGAGCACGGTTAAGTCTTCATAGATTATCAGCAGTTTTATCTCCAGCAATTTACATATATGATATATTTTGATTTTCACGATTTCCTCTTCTATTGCTGTCACAATGTTTTTGCTTTTGAGGTTTGAAGATTTGCGCTAAGTTTGAATGCATGTCCTCTATCTGAGTAATCTTAACTGTCTTCTGTCTAGGTCTCTCTATGCCATATGGCATGCCAAGTTGGAAAAGGAGTTGGAGGTGTAGAGGAAGTTACGTTTCTTTACAGGTTGAGACCTGGTGCATGTCCTAAAAGCTATGGCGTCAATGTTGCGCGGCTAGCTGGTAACTTATTTTTGTGCTTTCCTCCGCATCTTATTGTAGATAATACAAGCAGCAGAGCCTTGGGTATTGGCATTTGAGCATTAGGTTATACGATTGAATAATTGTCGGATTTTCAATGTGGTATTATGTTGCTTACTGTATAAACTATAAAGCCTTTGTGACTGCTACATGGATAATTTGCAATCCTCAGGAAGCCAATACCATAGGAGGATGGGAAAGCAAAAAACCTTAAAGTTCAAAAATGTAATGTATGGAGATTTTGCAAATGCTTATCACTATTTTGCAGAAAGATGTAATCCATAGGACATTTCCCTTAATACAAACCTAATTCTGTGCTGAATTCATCTTTGAGTTGCTGCTTTATGCTTCAGCAACTTTACTACTCCGCAATGAAAAATGAGGTTCTTACTAGCATCATTTCAGGACTTCCCGATGCTGTACTTTACAAAGCTGCTGCTAAGTCTCTAGAGTTTGAAGGAATGTACGGCAAACACAGGAAGGGGTCGAAGGAAAAATTGGCCATTCAACGTTGGGAAGTCAAAGTAGCCGAGCTTATCCAACATTTAAGTGAAGTCGCATCGAATATGCATTGTCACAAGGCTGCTGAGACAATATGTGTTGGCTCACTGAATGAACTGCAGAATAGAGCAAAGATGCTTCTCAAGCAAAGCTAGAACAGTTCATGTCTACGCTGCATCGCGCTCTTGTACAGTTACAATCTGGTAATTTTTGGAGAATTTTCTCAAACCAAAATCAACATGGTTGGAAGATGCCACTGGAGCTTGTTCTGTCTCTATTAGTCGAAGGGACAACCACAACGTAATGGCCCAACATACAGATCCCTTGGTCTGAGACACCAGGAGTATAACATCAGATATAAATTAATCTACTGGAGAGATTATGTGGTTGGAAGATGTTTGCTTTTGCCCCATGGGAGAGATGGAACTACTTGCTATGAAATTCCCTAGAATCAAACAACTACAACCCGAAACCTTTTCGGTTTGTTCATGCCCTTATGAGTCGGTTTTGGGGCACTTGCTTTTGTTACCATTGGAGAGATTGCAACTACTTGAAATGAAATTCCAACCAAGAAAAGTTGTTGGTCCTTGCCCAACTGTTCTACCACTTTGGTTGCGAATTGAGTGCGATTCTGTATTTTAACTGTAAAATGCAACTAACCTATTATGAATTTTGTATCGGTTACTGTATTTTTTTAATTGGATGTGGATTGCATGGTGTCATCACTATTTTTCTAATATCTTTCATTTCCCCCACACGAAACGGGAAAGTAAAAGTACGTCATTTAGGAGTCAGGAGTGTGATTCAAACTTTGTGATGCTTGAACTTGCAAGCTAGCCAGTTGGTAGGGTGCGTGGTTAATTACATTACATCTGGGTCAAAGGTACAACTCGGACCATTAATAGTAATTCACTAACTATGTAAGAGCATCCTCATCAGCCTCACCAAAAAAAATACTAAACTTAACCACAAAAACACCTTTTACAATTTAGCAAACCACTTTATCAAAAACTCAAAAAAATCAGACTCTCTATCCAAACTTTACTATATTAAACTATCCCCCTCAAATCTATTAAAAAAAATTTCTTTTCTCCTAAAAAACTCAACTCCCCACGTTGGGAGTTGTCCCTGTCAGAGGAAAGGTATAGGTAAGTACGCGTGTCAGCAACCCATGGTCTCCTCCCTCTCTCGCTGTCTACTGTTGCAACCGAAGAAAATAATAAAAAAACAAAAGGCAAAGGCTAACCCATGAATAGTGCCTCGTTGGGGAAGTAAATGCACTGTAGCAATTATATTTTGACCCAAGGAAGTGGCGAGGCTGATTTTCTTGCATTTCTTGCACTTCTACTCAGTAGTTTAGCTCCAAAGCCAAAGTAGCAAGGCTGATGGGGATGCCCTTTAACACATATACATTGTATGATTTTCTTGTCCTAATCAGGAAAAAAAAACCTGTGAGGCTCATCCTCTTGTTCACACCATTCCGAGTGTGATGTGTTATCACCAGATTCCTAGCAAGCATAGAAAAATGATTAGCATCATTCCAGGTCTAAAATTATGAGAGTTATCCAATGGGAGAAATTAACCTAATGTTGATGCCTAATGCTGTTTTGGACGGCTGTGAATACCCACATGAGTACATACATAGAGAGAAGAATCTCGCTAGCCCTTAAAATAATCACGTGTGCGCAAAAAAAAATCCAATCAATTGTTATCAGATTTCCAGATTATGGCTTAATTGTGAATAGTCACTTTTAGTAAAAGTCATAGGGGAACGGGCAAGAAGAAAATTGTTGTTCTTACGGTAACAAGTGTAAAAGGGTAATAAGAGGTGAATATTTGAGATTAACCAACGTAACTGTTACTAGTAGGAATAGAATACTAAAAAACCACCTCTTATATATTTTGTGGCCCACATCTGATTTAACTTTGCCCACTCAGCATATTTAGGTTACCTAGCTAAGCTATTGTGACATGATCACTACATCCCCTCCTTTCACAAACAATCACTTCCCTATGGTTCCGTTCAACTATATATACGGCGTATACACATGGTATCCATGAGTTTCAGTAAGGTTGCTAAAATCACTTTTGGTTCTCATTAATTAAAAGGTAAGTTGCTTTAAGTCATTCTCTCACATACTCTTTTTGCTGAAAAACAAGTTGCTAAGGCTCTGTTTGGTTGTTGAGGAAAGAAATGGAAACGATCCTTGTTTGGTTGTTGATGTAGGCAGAGAGGGAAAATAAAAGGGGAGGGAAAAAAAAGAGGAAATTTCAAGATTTGGAGAAGAAGAAAAAAAACTTGCTGACATGCCTTTTCTGTCATTAAAATGTCCATTTTTTGAGTGGATAATAGATTCCTGCTCTCTAGTGTGTGTATAAGCAATAAAATTTAAGTTTAAAATTTAGTTAAAATAACCTTTAATGCTATTTTCTTTTCATTTTCCTTTGGAAACCAAACAAGAGAAAATTCACTTCAATAACATTCCTTCTATTTTCTTTAGACAACCAAACAAAGGAAAATCCTCAACTTTCCTCTTTATTTTCCTCCCAATCATTTTCTCTTCTTTTCCACTTATTTCCCCAACTTTCAAACAGAGCCTTAGTGCTTTGAGCAAATGGGAGTTTGGGGTGCCAAATGAAAAACTTGGCCACAGCTGACTGACAGGGGTGTGTAGTGTGATTTTAAATAGCACAGGGGGTGATTGTACATTTCCGTCGGTTTTACTCGCACCAGCGTTCTCTGTCGTGGACGCTCTACCATCGGAAAATATTATTCTCGTCATCCTCAAATCCCCCATCTGAGAATTCGCTGATAGACAGACACATTCAGAGCTCAGTCTTAGAAATTCAAATCGTGGTGTTATGGTACGCAAATCTCTTTGCCTCAACCTATTCCACTCCCCTATCTCTGTTTCTTGGTTCATTTCTCATGTTTTCTGTATCTCTCTCTGTATATATCGTGTAGTGATTTGTGCTTTTGATTTCCGATCGCATTTACGAACGACTTGAAAAGAATTTGTAAGTTTAATGGATCCACTGGGGTAATAGAGATTTTAGGGTTAGGTTGTGATCAATTGAACCCATTTGTACCGCGTCTGAATCAACACGATAACCTGTATCAGCATTGTTCTTAACTAATGGGTTTGCCTTGTTCTTTCCATTTTTATTTGGGTCAAGTGAGGAAAAGAGGAAAATTTATGCTTTATGTAACATGAAAAGTGTGGATTTTTGTGCTTAGGGCAGGAACTCACATGGCATAGGTTCCTGGGAAGAATGATTGATTTGCAGAACGAAATATTTGTTGCATATGAATTGCTACTGATGTTGCTACTGATGTTAAGGCTCTAAGCTGATGCAGATACAGTGGAGGGGTGTTTCTATCAGTCCTGTGCTTATTAGAGAACCTGTGAACCGTAAGGCAGGCACACACTGACATAATTGGGTTTCGAGGACTCATGGCAGATGAAAATGTTACCACTGCAGTGTTTTTTGTTTTTGTTTTTCTTCGTAAATAACTGCCACTATAGGTGCATTCAAAATTTCAAGATGATTGAGGAAATAAACTCCAGACACTCATGTTGCCGCTGCGGAGTGCAATCCTATCTTAGTAGCTTTTCCAAATGCAATGAAGACCAATAAACATGTTCCGCATTGACTGCTGTTCTAGATTCAGGCAACTGAATATTTTAACCAGGAATCATCTATTACCCATAGTCAAAGTAGTATGTTCTATCTAAGGTAGTTATTCCCCTAAATGGAGTGGGATTCTGATTCAAGTTCATGGAACTAAACCAAAATGCTTGAGACAAGTTTTTGGTAGGTTCAGTTGTTTAAGTTCATTTCTAATACAGAAGATGCGTAAATAGTTATTGTGTGTTGTGGATTCTCAATTAACTTTCTATCATGCCTTTCTTTGTTCATTGTTCGATATTCTAGTGTCCTAGGCATAGAGGAACCACACCATCCACCGAATTTGGTGGTTAAACTCTACTGCAGTGACAATACGGGAATCGTAGTCTTACAGTGTCTCTAGAAAATGAATAATGCATATATGGCTATGTTTCTTACACTGCTTTTCTATTCTGTTTTATCTGTTAGTAACTTGCCATTTTTTTAAATCTCTTTTACACCGGGGGAATTGTGCTATATTTTCTGTCAAGTAGAAGTTATGTTCATAACATTGTAGATTTATACCTGAATTAAAGTTGGACCAGATGGGAAGACATGACATTTTCGTTTCTTTTGGTGTCATTCTGTGACTTTTTTGATAGGCACCCCTTAAGGGCATTCTTAATCTTCATAGGACGGCTTTGGTTCAACGTCTCAGCGAGAGGTGGGTCCAAGGCAACAGATTATTTAGCACCCAAGGTGCAACAACTGCTGGCACCCCACAGCCTCCCCCACCTCCTGAGAAAACCCATTTTGGTGGTCTGAAGGATGAAGACCGCATTTTCACCAATGTGTATGGTTTGCACGATCCTTTCCTTAAAGGGGCCATGAAACGAGGCGACTGGTATAGAACCAAAGACCTAGTACTCAAGGGTGCTGATTGGATTGTTAATGAAATGAAGAAGTCAGGCTTACGAGGACGTGGTGGTGCTGGTTTTCCATCTGGACTCAAATGGTCCTTCATGCCAAAAGTATCTGATGGTCGCCCTTCTTATCTTGTTGTTAATGCTGATGAAAGTGAACCTGGAACATGTAAGGATAGGGAAATAATGCGGCATGATCCCCACAAACTTATTGAAGGTTGCCTAATAGCTGGGGTTGGGATGAGGGCTACTGCTGCATATATCTACATCAGGGGCGAGTATGTGAATGAACGTAAGAACCTTGAAAAGGCTTTGAAAGAAGCTTATGAAGCAGGACTTATTGGAAAAAATGCATGTGGATCTGGTTACGATTTTGACATTCATATCCACTATGGTGCTGGTGCCTATATCTGTGGTGAAGAGACAGCACTACTGGAAAGCCTCGAGGGTAAACAAGGGAAACCAAGATTGAAGCCTCCTTTTCCAGCTAATGCAGGGTTATATGGTTGTCCAACAACTGTTACCAATGTTGAAACGGTCGCCGTTTCTCCTACCATTTTGAGGCGCGGGCCAGAGTGGTTTGCTAGTTTTGGTAGGAAGAACAACTCTGGGACGAAGCTGTTTTGCGTATCAGGTCATGTGAACAAACCCTGCACGGTCGAAGAGGAGATGAGTATTCCACTGAAAGAACTGATAGAGAGACACTGTGGGGGTGTTAGAGGTGGATGGGACAATTTACTTGCAGTAATACCTGGGGGTTCGTCTGTGCCATTGCTTCCTAAGGACATATGTGACGATGTATTGATGGACTACGATGCGCTCAAGGCCGTCCAATCAGGATTAGGGACTGCAGCTGTGATCGTGATGGACAAGTCTACCGATGTTGTGGATGCGATCTCGAGGCTTTCTTATTTTTACAAGCATGAGAGCTGTGGTCAATGTACGCCTTGTAGGGAAGGTACAGGGTGGCTTTGGATGATTATGGAGAGGTTGAAAGTTGGGAATGCTAAGTTGGAGGAGATTGACATGCTTCAGGAGGTGACAAAGCAGATTGAAGGGCACACTATTTGTGCACTGGGTGATGCTGCTGCTTGGCCTGTTCAGGGTCTTATTAGGCATTTCAGGCCAGAGCTTGAGAGGAGGATTAGGGAGCGTGCCGAGAGGGAGTTATTGGAGGCTACTGCTTGAGTCTTGAATTCAGGCTGCTGCTTGAGTCTTGAATTCAGGTTTCTTCCTGCACCCTTTTTGGCTTTTAGTTTCTATATTATGAGTATTTGCTTCCATTCCCAATGATCTAGGCATGTGCACCATTCTCAGTAACACACTCAAAGTAAGCCTTCTGCCCCAGTCTATGGGGTCGGCTGCAAGAATCCTTTTTTCGCCATTCTGATCTGTCAAGGGCCATATTATATGTTTCTTTTGGTACATGTGTATTTTTCATTCCACGCCTGAAGAAAATTACAGAAGCTCAGGGGCATACCCCAGCTAAACAACCGAAAAAAAGAGCACACACCTGCAACATAGCAGAAGGACCAGGAAAAACACAAACAACCTGACTTAGGGTAAAGAAAAAGATAAAGATAAAGGAGGGAACTCAAAAGTAGCCCAGGTTTCTCGTTGGGACAGACTAGAATAATATGGAACAAACTCAATCTTTACAAGCCAACCAATTGTCTATGCTATTCTGGATACCCCTCCAAGCACCTGTAGCACTCCTGTTAGCATTATGGTCATGGTGATCAGCTGGTGGTCTTTTTGTTGAAAAGTGCTTTGAATCCTTTCAAACCAGAAATGGTAAACCAATCTACTTCTTCATCAAAGCTTTAGGGGGTCTTTCAGAACCTGCATTTGTCTTGGAACGGCCTACCAAACAGCACCAGCAAAAGGGCACTAAAAGCACAAATGGCGATAAGACCATCCCTCCTCCCACACAGAGTGCAGGCATGATCTCAATTAATACCCAAGGTAATAGGTCGATATTTGGTGTTGAGTCTGTACTGGACTGCAACCCCGAAAATGAAGGACTATCAAGGCACCTGCCTGCGAATATATATGTAGTTTAGTCCCTTTTGTTATTTTATAATTCTTAAGGGTAGTTTAGTCTTTATCATAATTAGGGTTTTGTAGGCTTTTTCTATTTAAGTCATCTTCATTCATTGTAATCAAATCAATTCATTATGCAATAATACGTGCCTACGTTTTGCTCTCTCTGTTGCAAATTAACACTGCCTACCAAACCAGTTAATAGAATGCCACTTTTGAAAATCTTCTCTCAACATATCTGTGGTTAATTTAGATCTTCTTTCCCCCCTAACATTTCCAATATCCTTAATCTTAACGTTTATTGTCCAATGATGTTCCCTAAATACTATACAGTAGGTAGGCCCCTATGAATGTATGATGATATTTGCCCTACGGGTATTTGGAGGACTTGTTTGATCTTACTATTACTTGGAGTACAAGGTTGTCTAAACGGGATGCCTATTGTTTTATCATTTATTTTTCCATTTTATGTATCTTATAATTATTGTATCGGGATTTGTATTCATAAAATACGTCAATAAGTGTATATAAGGTTAGAAATAATAATGGGAAAATCCAATGAATCCCCTTTTCTTTATCTTCTGTTCAGTTTACCTCACCTATCTTTTGGAGATACGCAAGGACCCTTCTATATGCTTTTGGACTAAAGCGCAACCGTTACCTTTTCCATCCTTACTAACAGCTTATGTACCTCAAGCGTGATTTTTAAGGTGGGTCAATAGATTATTAGAGTCTCTTCGAACTTCACTACACAAATACCGTATTGTCATTAAGTCACCAACCACCACCCATCGCACTCCCACAGAGCCCTCACCACAACAACCCACAACTGGACCCCCAAACCATGAACCCAATAAACGAGAAATGCTAATCATGTAAACCGACTATCTTTTATCAGTTCCCCCCCCCCCTCTGGTTCTCCCTTCTCTCTCCTTTCTCCATTGGTATTGAGTCAACTTTCAATCTCTCTTGATTCAAATGCAACAGTCATAATGTACTCTATCATCGTCTCTGGTTCGGACAATTAGAACAATCTTACAGTGTGTTTTAGTTTGACAAGAAGTATCGCCCCCATGACCATTGACGACAATTGTTGACGGGATCTCCATCATCTTCTTCAACCGCAAACAACTATTAATCAACCCAGTCAAAAACTGATCAATTGATTGTTTAATAAAGACTAAAGAGGGTGAGAGAAATTTTAAGATGGGTCACCAAAATGAATAAAAAACGCAGAATATCAAACCCAATTTTGGATAAAACCCATATGAAAAGCTATGAAATTTGGGATCTAGTTCTTAATTTGGCTAAAGATTTGATGGAAAAAAGACCCAGATATTCCAATCGGTTTCAAAATAGGTTATAGTATTAGTTAGACCATCAGACATCCCAATCTCTGAGATTGAGCAAGGAATTGGGGTGAGGGAATGAGCAAAACCGGTGCAGTAAGAAGTCCAAGTGCATGAATGAGCGTGGCACCATATCTTTTGTGTGTGGCATTAAAGCCACCCAGAAAGGTATCATACTACTTAGCTTAGTATATTTCAAGTGAAAATATTAGATGTACAATTTGCAAATATTGCAACAAAAAATGAGGGAATTTTAGATCGGCATACATTTTAGTTAAATTAGAAAACGGGAGAAAATGAGGTCATATCATTGAAGACAGAGAGAGAAACAAGACAAAGGAAAAAGAAGAGATAATGAGGGCATTTAGTCCATTTTATACATATTGGTACCGTAGTTAACTGTTGCACTTTAGCCCAAAACTAAAGAGGCCGTCTGCATATTTCCACATGGCGGGGAGGTAAACTGCACATGGGGGTTATATGGGTTTTGCCGTATAATAATTATTGCACAATATGAAATGCAGTAGCTATTGCACACATTGAATAAAATTTTGATGATACATATTTTTGCTCTTTCACTATATAACATGTTCTAAACCGAATCAAAGGGTAGGATACGTATTGTTTGCATATTGTAAGGTTACTTAAACATAAGAATATAAGATATGCTTAGACATACAGTTATACCTCTAAATGTATTCGTATTGCGTATCTTAGGAATTAGCATTAATGCTGCTGGAGTGTCGGTGAAACCATACAAATTTTCAAGAAGATATGAAAATCATCTGTAGATTGGAGGTCTAAATTGATCCAGAAAACTGATTTTCATTTAAAAGTTAATGCAGAACAAACCTAACTGTGTAAGAAGACTGAGCAAAAACTGAAAACAACACTTGCAGTTTAAAAAAAAGGTGTAGCTTGCCGTCAATCTAAGAGCCTTGTGCATTGACGACGACCTTTGGAGTTGGCTCTCTCTCTCTCTCTCTCTCTCTCTCTCTCCCCCAATAAAAAAAAAAAATAATAAATAAAAAAATACACATGCTTGTGATTACGGTAAGGTAGAGATTATAGTCTGTGAATCACATAGAACTATAGAAGTACCTTGTTTATTTGTTCATTTTATGGATGTGAATAATCTACACGTTCCTGATTTACGGCAATTCTCATCTTTTGTGTTCTTGTATGTAGGGAAAACACCTTTGTTGCTGGATTGTAGAATAAAAATGGGTTAAGCGAAGTACTCCCAACATTAGAATTGACTCAGGCAGCTGACTGTCCAAGTGAGTGGCATGTTTATTTTTATGATTTTGTATCAGTAATGATTGCACCGGAGATGCTATAATTCCTCCCCAACATGTGTGGGACTGGATTTTTATTCTGAATTCTTCTGTTTTGAGCCTTGATGACATGGTATTGACAGCTTGAAGAAACTTGCTTTAAGTATCTCTATTTCTTCAATAAAATAAAAATGCCATGTTGCATGTTTGAGATTGAATTTCAAGGAAACGATTTTCCTGGGCAAGGAAAAACCAAGAACATCCAACATCATCAAAATGCCAACACGAAGATCTGTTTGCCCGTTACACAGGAAAACAGAAAAATTTCTCTCTTTAGGACACTGTTTATGCTTGTGGAAAAGTTAGTATCGATGTCACCCCAAGCGTGTGTTTGCATAGCCTCGAAAGAGCATATTTTAGATTCTGACTCCAAGTGTTTGAGAAATATTGGCATTGTTCGTTTTATAGTTTTAGTTTAGTTTGGTTTTAGTTTTGTTTTGTAATCATTACACTTATTTCTCTCTCCACTCATTACACCTTTGTTCAAAACTAAGCTAAACTAAACTAAAACTACTAAACGAGTGTATTCGACGAGTTATTAGGAAAATACATTGCAACACCTTGAATTCGGCAACTTCCTTGTTGGTCTAGTTTTAGAATTTTCTTAAAAGTAGGAACTATGGGGAGTACTAGGGTTTGTCCCTTTCGGGACCATTATTGTGGAGATTGGTGTTCCTTTTGGATATTACTGTGGATATTTTTCTTCGGGTATCATTATGGAGATTAGTATTCCTTTTATCTTGAGGTCTTGATATTTGTGTTTTGAAATGTGTTTGGATTTTACATGTGCTCCCTTTCGGGTTCCACCAGATATTCGTAATTGACTATCGTTTTGTGCTTCTTTGAGAGTGGCAGATATAGCCGGCTCTTTATATCCTCTCCTCCTTCATAGTGAATTATTGTTCGCCCTTCGCCCGTAGAGTACATTTAATCTTTGTGCTTAGGCGGAACCTTGTATATTTTTGTGTCTTGCTCTGATTGGTTGTTGGTTTGTTTACTCTCTACTTCTTGGTTATCATAATACTACACACTCCTAAATATTACACGTCCCCTTGTGTTACCTTCATTACACATAAAAAAAAAAAAAAAAACTCACAAAGTCTCTCTCTCTCCACATGTTGCCTCCATTTCGCTACCAAACATGGACATTTCGCAACTACATCTCCGTAATTGCTGCTAAACATGGACATTTTGCTACTAAAAAATGTATTCAATTAAGGAAAAAATTATGAAACTCTAAACATGTGCGTTACCTCCATTAATGATAAAACATGGACATGCGGCGCAATGCAATCGATTTGGAGGAAACTTTTGTTTCCACCGGCGGTGGAAATAATTTAAATTCTTAATGATATGGTGTTGTGCACAGCCGTGTTGTGCACCCCTCGGCCGTCCGATCGTGTTTTGTATGGTCTGGATGTGTTTTAATTTTTTACTGGTAATAATAAATCGATCTCATTTTTGTGAAGTTTTTAAAGAAAAAGAACTTTCAGTGGGAGAATATGTAAGAGCGTCATATTAGCAACTAATTTTATTGTTGCTGCTGATATTAAGGCTCTGTTTGTTTCAACGTAAAATATTTTTGGTTGGATTATTATCAGGTAAAATAATTTCCAGAGTAAAATATTTGGAATCAAGTGCAAAACTTTTTACTCTAAAAAGTTCCATAAGTCGTTTTTGTGCAAGAGTGCGGCAGGATGTGCACGTGTTCTACAGTGCCTACCTGCATCACACACTCAACAAGAACACACACGCACTCTCTCTCAGTTTTTGTTTTTTCCTCTCTATGTTCGGTATCGTTGTAGTATAACATTTTACATTTTACGTTGAAACAAACGGAGCTTAAGATAAAATCATTTTGGATTAACTTATAGTATGAATTTTGTATCAGTTATATTTTCTTAATTGGATGTGGATTGCATAGTGTAATCACTGTTTTAAAGGGGGGAAATGAAACCGGAGTAATTCTTTTATGCTTTTCCTAATATATTTCATTTTCCCGACGAGAAACGGGAAAGTAGGAGCAATTGCATGTGCATGCATAGATTCTACGAGTCTTCAAATTACAAGTGGAAAGTCAGTCAAGAGTGTGATTCAACTTTGTGATGCTCGAACTTGCTTGGTTAAGTACATCTAGGTCGAAGGCACAACTTGTGACCATGAGTAATTCACTAACTCTGCAACATACATTAGTATGAAATTCTTGTCTCTTTCTGGGAAAAAAAAAAATCGTGACGCTCATCGTCTTGTTCACCATTCCGAGTGTGAAGTGTTATCACCAGATTCCTAGCAAGCACAGAAAAATGATTAGCATCATTCCAGGTCGATCTAAAATAATGAGAGTCATCGATCCAATGGGGAAACTAACCTAATGTTGACGCCTGATGTTGTTTTGGACAGCTGTGATTACCCACATGAGTATGTACATAGAGAGAAGAATCCCGCAGGCCCTTAAAATAATCATCTGTGTGCAAAAAAAGTCTCCAATCAAATGGTAAACAGATTTCCAGATTATTATGGCTTAATTGTGAATAGTCAGTCACTTTTAGTAAAGGGGGAACGGGCAAGGAGAAAATTGTTGTACTTACGGTAACAAGTGTGAAGGGGTAATCTTCTGTTCCTCTGCTAAGTACAAAAAGCAGGTGTCTACATAGCAGCATAAATGTAAACTGCATACAAAATTCAGCTATAAAGAAGTCCAAAAAGAAAATTCAATTGTTCATATAAACTGCATACAAAATTCAGCATACAAGCCCAAAAAGAAAAATCAAGTCCTTCCTTAACAGAGTTCGCCTTAGGTCCTCAAAATTTCAGGAATGTCGACCTTGGAGGTTTCTTAGTGCAACTGTTTGTGGCAGGAGAGGGACATGTATCTAAAAAAATGTGCGAGGAGCCCACTTACACGCACATAGCGAGTGAGTGTGTGGTTGTAGCTAGCATGCATTCCTCTTCCAAAATACTTTCACCATTCGAAGGAGTCAACATGCATGGATACTCTATACTGGTCTATGTCCTAGTATTCTTTTCTTACTTGCACAATTGATAAAGTGAACTTACTACGAGAGCCATTGATCTCCAGCAATTGACATTCCAATCGGCAGCCGATGAACACTGTGAGGATGAGTAATTGTTTGTTTCAAGCGTTCGGTCCTCGGCTTCTGCCACAGCCACTAATCCTCCTGGTTGTTGTAGCACCTCTCGCTCTCTTCTTAGCACTTCCAAGCTTCCCCTGTTTCCGAAGCACGTTAGTTTGTAACCCAAAAATAATCTTGTCATTCTGGAATGGAGCGTGGGTGTAATTGTGGCTGCATTATCGCGCGTGTTGTGTTGTGAACGAAAATGGAACGGGATCGTTTTGATGCATAGTATAGATGTTCATGTTGTTCATCAACACAACATTGTGTCCCAAATTAAAACCCTACCATTCTAATCAACCTACTTGTTAATATATACTAGTATTTGTTAGAGTACCTGATGGTAACAATGGCATCAATTAGCTGGGACTTGCTGGGGGGAGCTATGTATCCTGGTTCAAATTTCTGAAACCAACACGCACAAATTGCCTTTCACAATTAACAAGTGGAGGACTAGAATTTTATATTTGAAAAAACAAAACAACTTTAATTTTAAAATTCAAACTTCCAAAAAACATTGGAATCCAGGAGACAAAAATATACTGTAGTAGGAGTATAAAAAAAGGATAAGAATCACACAAAAAGAGGAAAAGAATCAAACAACCCGGCCGGCCCAATCAACCAACCAAGCTGATCGATCATCTTCCTAGCTACTGCACAGGAACGGGGCGGGGAGTCGGCCGGGGTATTTCATGTAAGAAAATTATACCTGCAGACAGATTTCACAAGTTGTATTGCCCTTTTCCTTGCACCACCTTTGTATGCAATCTCTGTGAGCAAACTGCAAATTAAACAAACCAATTAAACAGAGACAAATCAGTACACAAACTCCTACATTGAGTAATAATTAGGCCCTTACTGATGAGTTAATAAGGAGTATATAGTTACCATTAGAGTTCCGGAACAAGCACAAGGAGCTTCCAAGCTTTTGCAGCTCTCCGAAAACTCTTCTTCTTCTTCGTGACAGATTCTACACGAACCCACTTTTGCACAACAAGGTTTCAATTCCTCCATAGACAATACAACCTCTCCCATTCGATTCTTTTCAAATTATGTTCCCTCTCTCTCTCTGTTCTCTCTCTCTGTTCTCTCTCTCTCTCTCTCTCTCTCTCTCTCTTTCTCTCTAGGTCCTACCTAGTTCCTCTCTCTCCCACCCTCTCTCACAATGTCTTGGAGTTCAAGTTTAAATAACAAAAAAGAAGAGTTGAAGTTACAATTATGCGCTTTGGAAGTGTTTAGTAATTAATTTGAATTCAGTGCAAGGATCCCCTATAATTTGATCGAGGAAGTGGAGGGTATGGTGTAAATTTAATTGAAAAAATTTATTTGATGTCATATTTTCTATACACTGATGCCTAATTTAAACGTTGGGGTCACACATTCAATGAAAGTTCATGGACGGGAGTTTGATTTTAAAAAATAAACAAAAAAAAATTGGCAGCAGAAATCATTTTTGAAAATTTTCAATTTTTTTTTGTTATTTTAAAATGAAGTAGGGCGATCGCCTAAGCTCATTCGCCTCTCAATTTGTCTTTAAGATGACATCATTTAATTTAGGTACTTTTCTATGGTGTATTTTTTTTTTTTTTTGATAACTGGATATCCGAATATCTAAGAGAGGATTACTGAGAAAAAACCATAAATAGAGAATGCAATCAATAAAACGCGAAGCAAGAAATAATTCACTTAGTAACTTATATACTACAAAAGAAATCTCAAGTACTTATAATACTGATCAGGTCCAATCTATTGATCACATTTTATTTTTTTTAAGAACAAAGCACCTATTTGGTTTTCTAAATTTCTAAAGATAACAAATTAGTGTGACGACTATAATAAATAAATCAATGAATCTGATTTTTTGCGTGTGATATATCTAAATGCGTTAAGCATCAATAAAAAATTTATTGTGGTTCACAAACCCATCTAGACGGTCCAAGTGGAGTAGTAGCAAGCAAGCTCTACCATTTTAAATTATGAGCATATTTCATTTTGATTTTGATCAAATTTTTTACTATGTTCAAAGCACATTGAGAAAGACGCTTGGGTCAACTGTTTGGATTAAATACTTCCTTTTAATTAGTACTTTTTTTTTTTGGGTAAGTTAACATTTTATAACCAACCACAAGAAACTTTCTATCCCAGGGCCAAACCTTAGGAGAAACAACCAGAAACAAGCAACTAGAAACAAACAACTAGAAGCAGAAACTAAATCCTAATCCTACCAAGCAAGGATGAAGATACATTCCAATTCTGACACAAACTAAAGTTTTCACTGGAATGAGGCCACTTACCCCATGAACAGACCCTATCCCGAACATTAGCTACAATAATAGAGATAACATCGTCAGGGCTGCAAGACTTTAGAGTAAAAATGTTTGCGTTCCATCCAAATATAGTAGAGACGGCAAATAGGATAACTTGTCAGAGAAGGACTTTGAGACTTCTACCGGTGCAATGCAGACTAAACCAGGCAATCTCAGCATCCCAATCCATAGGGCTTCTAAAAATCAAGTTTCTCCTCAAAAGATCAGACCAAATGTACTTGGAGAAGCAACAATCAAAGAATAGATGAGCATGGGATTCCAACCACTGATGGCACAAAACACAGGAAGGATGCACATCCATCCCCCAATTCTCAAGTCAGTCCTTTGTAGCTAGCCTCTGGCGACAAGCTAACCAAACAATAAAGCCCACTTAGGAACAGTCCTATGAAACCACACAACTGAGCTCCAAGACTGAGTTTAATTAGTACTTGCCATTAGTGTATTGCTGTTTTCATTTTTCCCTTTACCTTTTAATTCGGTTCACAAACTTAAAAATGATGGGCCTAGTACTTGAACATATAAGTATATATCAACAAGAATAAAATGAAAGGAGGCCGGCTACTGTCTAGCTTTGATCTGAATTATCTAATGGCTCCATTTTCACGTTCTCTCTCTTGTTTCGCTTTTTTTAAAAATTTTTTTTTTTTTATATGTTTTTTCTACTATTTGTATAACCGCGTTCTCGATATACAAGTAGAAGAGGTACTTGGAATGTTTGAACTTGGGAACAATTTGTTGGCAGAGTGCTATGGACGGCAAAAATATTGCCGGTCGAGATGTAGGGACATGTATTTTTTGATAATAACGTCGCTACTGCCCTATGTGCATATTAACTTATTGTAATATCTTACTCAAGTTACCAAAATTTCAAAAAAATGGAGTATGGACGGCAATACCAATTTTTGACATCATTCTTACATAATAATAGATAGCATGACCTTCTTTTACTCTAAAAAGAATTTATTTGACCTCATTAATTCCTCGACTAAGCTGCAAAGATGGAATAGACTTTTTCGTAATAGTGTATTTTTTTTCAAAATACGTAATTTTTAGATCATTATTCAATTTCAAAATACGTAATTTTTTTTCTTTATTATGGGAAGTTGCTACTACCAGGATTCAATCATTAAATAGTTCTTCCACGCAATTCAGATGGGGATTTCATAAATCTCACTTTCTTTTCTTATTTCGAATTTATTTTGGGGTGAAAAGGGGATTTTTTTTTTGCAAAAACTATATGAACGTATAGTGGTGGCGGCCTGGCCCACACCTTCATCCAACTTGAAGACCAACGGGCTTTCTACCTGAGCTTTGAAAAAACTTTGGGTCAAGCGTACCTGAAGCCCAATCCGATGTATGTAGCTCACATCGGCGAATAGTAAACCCCACAAACAATATGCATATTTAGTTAAAAAAAAAACATGATTTTGCTATTAAAAAAATTGATACAATTATTATTGGATAAAAAAATGATATTAATTTACTGTTGATCAATAAAAGATAGATTCAGTATTATGATAAAAAATTTGATGTCTGAATTGTGTTTTCTTGATCAAAATTATTAATGAAAAGAATTCGTTGTGGATTGGGTTGGAGAGATCAAGGTGGGTGCATGCCTCTTGTAGTACTCATTCGTTGTGGATTATGGAGAGATGATTATTATTATTATAACATATTATTATTATTATTATTAATAACTATTAATGCTGAGAAAGAATAATACCCTTATTACACCTTTTTTCTACAGATGCGAAAGAGCAACTGGATTTGGACTCGATCTCTGAATGGACCACCACCTTTAATTATTACACCTGTTTTTTCTACGGGTTTCAATCTTGTTGAATATGCTGGCATGCATCTTTGGACTTTTGATATATATACTCCTACTATATACTATATAATTGGAGTAATAAACCAAAAGAAAACCAAATTATAAAAAAATTCGAATTATGTTCCTTTATATCCGTTCGCTGGCGAAACAAATAAATATCCCATCGGCTTCTTCTTCTTCTTTTTCTCTCACACTAAAACGAAGAATTTCATCAATTTTGAGGATTTACTCTTTATTTTTTTTGCTATAAACCTCTCTCTTATTATTATTATTATTATTATTATTATTATTATTATTATTATTATTATTATTTTTACGACAAATCTAAATTCAAACGCTGTACAAGTTAAATTTAGTGATGATAAATGAGTCAAACAAACCTAGCAATGCTACTAAAGTTGTTCTAGCTTTTTCTTTTCCTCTTTTTTTTTTGAAGCGAAGTTGTTTAAGCTTGTTTTAAATATATGTTGAACACCTAAACTTGTTTACATGACAAGCCGATCGAACGAAGATCAATCAAGTCGAGCCCTACACTAGTTTTATTTACCCAAGAAGTCGTGGTTATCATGCATTGACATTAGATGAACAGATAAGTTGATGAATACTGTATTTGTGATCTGAAAATATCCACACAAAATATCTCAGAAAATATCTAACTCAGCTAGCTGAAGATGAGCAACGTCTTAAATTGTCACTCCAATAATTCGTGGATCTGTTTGGGACTTTCTGAGGGTACGTACGTAGTGTATTAAAACAGGTAGCCAGCTGTATTAATTGTACAGAAATTATACAAATCGCTCTCGGGGACCCACTTTTGGGTCCTACAAGAGTAATCCAAATCGTTCATTATTCTTAGAACATTTTTCCGAGGGGCCCCAAAAAATTTCAGCTCAATCGGACGGTTAGAAGTGCTTGAACCAAAGTCCCACACGGTTAGAAGTGATTGAAACGGTGGGACTTTGGTTCAAGCACTTCTAACCGTCCGATTGAGATGAAATTTTGTGGGGCCCCTTGGAAAAATGTTCTAATAATAATGAACGGTTCGGATCACTCTTGTGGGACCCAAAAGTGGATCCCAAAGAGCGATTTGTACAATTTCTGTACAAAAAAATTTGTACCCATAGCAGGGTCCATCAATCAATTCGTTCAGACCCCCTCAAGTGGGATGCCAAATCCCAAAGCAAAGAAGTCAGGCTTTTCAATCACTATTTGCCGTCACACCGTAGCCTGGGAGTGTTATTCAATGTCTCAAGTGGTATCTCAGACTCCGTTTTCATCGTATATATTAGGGGCCTTTACATTTTGTCTTCAACCCTATCACAATGTGTGTTGAAAAAAGAGTCTCGATGGTGCCCAAGAGTACTACGTAAATAATTTTTTTTAGCTTGGGAGGGAAGACTTGATCAGTTACTTTTAATCATCAAATTTGTTTTCATATAAAGTTTGATGGTATATATTTACGTACGTTTTCCTTTTTGAAGTGAATTATTGTTTTTGTTTGGGTTGAATATATTGTTGTCGTATTCATACAAAAATTAAAAAAAATCTCTCATATTGTTTTGGCTTGGATAGAAAGCTGAGAGAAAATAACAATAATATTTTCCTCCCATTTTCTTTCAATTTTCCTCTCATTTTCTTTTCTTTTCCCTTCTATCACTTTCCTCAAGTTTCAAACAGAGGGTAAAATGTCTGATGTAAAATTTAATACGCAAAAGGTGGTATTAAACAAATATTGTCATTGTTTTTCATTATTCCTTAACTCGGTGAAAGGTTGAATGTAGTGTCTATGGTCCCAAAACGAGTAAAATTGAAAGTTGATTAAGCTCAGTAACTTAATTTTTTTAGTTCATATCATTTTCATTTCCCTTTCAACATAGTTTCTTTTCAAAATAATTATATAGGTTGTTTAACATCGTTTTCGTTTGCTTTTCCAACCTTTGGTTTTCTTCATCCACATTCCACGTACCAAACGCACTTACAAACTTTAAGCCACGTATTAGTTTCTTTGAACGTTGTTTGCCTCTCTCTCTCTCTGTGTGTGTGTGTGTGTGTATATAGAGCATTGTTTTACCACCGAGGTGGTTGCTAGGCCCAGGACGGAAGAGGTGAGTGGAATAGATTCTCTCCCTTAGAGCTCGTTTGGATGCGGTAGAAAGCACCCTGATGAGGATCAGAGGATGTCCCTCGTTATCTAATCCCTGACCCACCTACATCCACCGTTTGGGAGACCAAAAGTCTCCCGGATGACTCATCTGGGAAGAAGCCAGACTAAATCTAAGTAGGGGGGAGCGTACTTATAAATAGTCAGGGTGGATGAGGCTGAAGTTTTTACGTTTCTACCCCCACCCAACCCCAGATCCCTCCTCCTTTTCCAACTGTGTTTCCAATCTCAACAAAGACAAAAATCAAAAATTGTCCAAAATACTTTTAAAAAAAAAAAAAAGATAGAGAGAAGATATTACCATGGAATGGGGATTGCTAATCGCAAAAAAAGTAAATCTTGATTTTGGTTGTAGTGGTCTGGTGCACGGCGGTGGTGAGATGGGTTTTGGGTTTGGCAGTGGTCCAGAAAGGAAGAAGATGGAATGAGAAGATATTTGGGTTTTGGGGTTTTTCTAAAGTACACGGTATTGTGCCCATGGTTTTCAAAGTGGTTTTGGACAAATAAAACATAGTAATATTTTTAAAATTTAACCCTTTTACTTCATGTGAAGTACACGGTTTTTAATATTTTTAAAACATAATGTAATACAAAAGGGAAAATATGTCATTTAACGGTTTTTTACATCATCCATCCTCCTTATCCCTCTTTTTTAATTCATCATCCAAACCATGGGCTATTTAATCCACATTCTTAACTATCACATCAATGTGGGTCTCCCATTCTTATTTAATTACCCTGACTATTTTATCCTCTCTGATTATTTAATCCCTCCAAACTCAATACGCCATCCAAACGGCCCGTTAACGTCTGGAGTTCGAACCCTGGGTACCCCATCTGCTTCCTTTGGTGGTAGGTGGTGCCGTGGTGCAGATATTAAAGCTTGTTTCTCGTGGAAAGTCCTTTGCCATTTTGTACCAAAGTGGTGCATATGGTGACGGTCTGTCATCTCAGACTGTAGTTATGACTCGAATCGGATATTCCAAAGGCCGGCCGAGAGCCCGTATGGTCACACCCAAGAGAGCTTGTAACACTGGTCGCCCCCTCCCACCCGTTTTGGTTATAAAAAAAAAAACATTGCTTTTAAAAATAAACACTATACAACAAAACACACTTGCACTTGATAGAGTTTGTGCAATGATGTGTGCAGGGGTGAAGTCAAAAAATTTATTATGTGGGTCAAAAACTGGAACAATACCAATTAATTTAGGGCAAATTAGGGACTCTATTGCAAGGTTAAAATAGTGGAATTAGGGATCCTGTAGTGCTAAGTCACACTATAAGATTGTAGATTTGTAGTGCGACATCCAAGCCGTTGGCATTACTAAAATAGCAAACATCATCTATCTTATTGAGAAATCAAAACGTGTGGTCAATCAATCCCAGTACTTGTAGTAAGTTGTTATCCTTGAGCTATCTATGTATATCTATCCATACGCACACGGACCGTCTAAAACCCACCTAAACAAAACGCCTCTATTTTTCCTTTTGATGGTTATACAAAGATTCGATTTGAAGTTACCAAAACAATGGATCTTAAACTTATACTCTCTTGGTCAAAAAAAAAAAAAAAAACTTATACTCTCGCAATTCTCACAAGTCACAATGGGTGGTGTTAGTAGTACGTTCCACCGATGAGTTCTATGATTGAAAACGTAAACTTGGTAGGACAAGGTCCAGTTGTCCAATTTCAAGTCTCCAGCTTCTCATTGGGGCTAAACATACTACTAACACCACCCACACATGATAGGATTTTAGCTTTGGTCCTGACATAAGTGCGATGGGTCCCCTACAGATAGTGGACTGGTGTGACAGAGCAATACTCCCTGATAAAGGTGATGGAGTACCCGTACCATGCTTGCACTTCCATTTTACGTACCAAAAAAAAACAAGGTACCTTCCAAGCAGGCAAGCACAAATATATGCAACTATTCCAAAACTAGAGTCCTTAAAGAGACCCTATTGATGAGTATTCCCAATTTAAAGAATGAAAATTCCATCTAATCAAAATAAGAAGATCATCGACTTATTGTTTGCATAGATGATGCATGTCGAGACTTTGTTTTAAAAAAAAAAAACTCATTTGATTGTGGAATAATTTAATTTCTATAATGATGAATTGTCAAGTAAAAGTGCCAGTTCTCATAGGAGTGAGCATGAACTAAATTGATGAACCATTTCTCATATGATGAGTCCCCATGTGGAAGAGCCATTTATCTAGAAAGTAACAAATTCTGAAGTGTAAATCAAACCGGGACCGGTTACTAATAAGAACAAAATAAGAAGAAGGAGCTAGAAAAAGTAGGGGAAGAAGAGAAGGAAGTGTCCAATCCAAACATCAATTTAATTAACAATTATCCACTCCAATCTCAAATAATAATAAAAATTGAATGGAAGGGAATAATTTGGTGCAGGGCATCTCACTGTAGCGAAACCCATCAAATATGGTGGGCTCTCAAGTAAAAAACCAAGACTTATTTGCAAATTGCAGAAAAGGGGTTCTATAAATACTACTGCCCCTCCCTCAGATCATCTTGTTACACAGTGGATCAGTATCAAATTTTCAAGATTCAATTAACAAAAGGCTTAGGAATTAAGTTTCTCATTAATTAAGCATATATTATCCATAAGATACGAAATTGTTGCATATTGAAAATGGAAGAATATGGAGTAGGTATTGGGATGATGAGGAATAAGGATATGAGGATAGTGGTAGCAGTAGACGAAAGCGAAGAGAGCATGTATGCTCTCTCTTGGTGTCTGACTAATCTTCTCTCTCAACAAACCAAAACCAACAATACCGTCGTCCTCCTTTACGTCAAACCCCCTCCCCCTGCTTATTCCTCCTTGGATCCCACTGGTCACTCACTACTCTCTCTCTCTCTCTCTCTCTCTCTCTCTCTCTCTCTCCTACTACTATTGTTTAATTTTTCTTCGAAATTCTCGATTGGTATGTATCTTGTCACTATTTTTTGTTTGTTTATTAATTTTGTATTGATTCGATCGATATATATCAGGATACCTTTTTGACGGAGATGTAGTGGCAACCATGGAGAAATACAGCAGGGGCTTGGCCAATTCTGTTATGAACAGAGCCGAAGAGGTCTACAGAGGCTTCAACACCACCACTGTATGTACCCTACCCTACCCCTGTTCACACATACTATTTACAAACTGGGGGTTTAATTGGAGTCTGGCTTTTCTCTTCAAATTGTTATTGATTTTGGGGGAATTTGCGTGTGCAGATAAAAGTGGAGAAGAAGATCGGAAGCGGAGATGCTAAGAATGTGATATGTGTAGCGGTTGAGAAGCTTGGAGCGGACATGCTTGTCATGGGTAGCCATGACTATGGCTTTTTCAAGAGGTGCAACCAATTTTTTATTATTAAATAAAATTAATTCTTCACTCATTAATTAACTTGTTCTTCCTATAGTATTACACAATATATGTACTACTTGAAAATAATTGCGCACATGCAGGAGGATTTGTTTGATTAATCCTACTGCGTACAGTTTGATTCTCAGTTTCTAACAAGTTTGATTCACCCCATTTTTGCAGGGCACTATTAGGGAGTGTAAGCGATTACTGCTCCAAACATGTCAAGTGTCCGCTTGTGGTTGTGAAGCGACCAAAGAATATTGCTTGAGAGAGCATTGGAGGACAATTTAGAGGATCTTTTTTACCCGTATCAATCTGTGGGATGGATCCGTCATGTATTTGTGGCTTTTATTTTCTGTTTATGCTTTTATTTTCTGTGTAAAAGCAAAAAAGAACTAAAGTCTCGGTTGAAGAGCAGCGCGTGTGTGTAAAAGCAAAAAAAGAACTAAAGTCTCCGGTTGAAGAGTAGCATCGATCACCAGAAAAAATATAAAAGATCAAAATTTTTTGAGTGCACCCTTTGCATCCACACTGATCATGATTGGGTCACAATTTCCAGTCTTGATTGTTGATTACAAGTATAGTATTTAAAAGAAAAAAGACTACTTTTTCTGCTAACCCATAACTGCTTACCGCATCATTAATTCCAAACTATTTTCTGAAAAAACGGCATAGTACCGGTAATTCAATTCCTTTAATCGAAATTGTTCCATTCTTTGCCAAAGAAGCAACTACAGAAAACATTTTGGAAATTCTTTGATCAAAGAATCATTTGCATACTATATTTTGAATTGCTCATCCTTATTGGAAACGAGCGAAACTATGCAGAAAAGTGGTATGGCGATATACCTAGTGTGGAAACATACCTAGTGTTGCTAAAATACTGTTTATTGAATTAATAGATCAGTTTATTGAATGAACAAATTACATTGAATGAACAAACCTTAGTGCTTGTGAATGGCACTTTTAATGATCAAATATTAATCAGTTTAGTGCTTGTGAATGACACTGTAAAATTTTTTATTGAAAGTTAAAGTCAAAAGATTGCAAAGGGTAAAAACCTATGAAAGCCGCTCTGTATCTCAACTCTTCTAAACCCAAAAAGTATCAAAGATTGCAAAGGGTAAAAAAGGAGTGTCTAAGCCTTTCTAGATCTCAAAAAACCATTGAAAGTCCTCCCTTCCTTTCGCTTGCACACTCGGGCGGGAGGAGCGACTAAATCCACCCTATGAAAGTGTTTAAACTACTAAAACCCTATAATTGAAAATTGCACCCTAAACCCTAACCCCAGGATCTGCATGAAAGTCTTAAAACACGTTATGGTTGGAGGTTTGGTTAGAGAAAGTCTCAAACATCTAAAAGTGTATAATTTTTCTTGTTTCTTTTGTTTTTGTGCCTAAACCCATTTTAAAGGCGGTTTTTGTCCGATTTTGTCCTAAAACTGAACCCAAAAATTGAACCCAATCCCAAAATTAAAGAGACAAAGTTAATTAAAGTGTCTGACCCACACATGAGAATGAGACAGAAAATGTGACGGGTCAGGAAATTTATGAAAAGTGACGGCATGGCTTGTCACTTTAAAGTTAGTCGGTCAACAACAAGCAAATGGAAAAGTGACGGGCCGGACTTTTTTTTTTGTAATTTTTTTTATCATTAAGGAAAGGATATTTTTGTGTAGTGTTATCATTGATCCCTCAAACATTTCACATCAATGTATTAGAAGCATTATAAACACCCTTTCAAGCCCCCAAACTTGGCCTTTAGGCCAATTTTCTGATTCTGGAAATCCTTGTCAACCGCTAATTTGGGTCTCGGATCGGACGACTCGTGCTTTGTTGATTTTTCCTTTCTCCTATTAATCTTGTATTTTCTTCAAGATTATTGAATTTTTTTCCATTAAAAAAAAATACACTATATATTCGACAATATTGTGAGAAAATATTTGATTCACTGGAAATACAGGACATAACATGAAAATTCGTGTTGAACGAAATCGGCGGGTTTCACTTGGGCCTAACACTAGAACTCGGGCTAATCCAAGTAAGCCCACAAGGCAAGAAGAATAAGTACCGTTTCGTCCCATGATGGACAAACAGCCCCATTTGAAAGGAACCTATCCTCGCCCAACAATATGCAAATGCACCAATAGTATATAAGCTTTAGAGTTAGGGCTGCAAACGAATCAAACAGTTCTCGGCTCGGCTCTACTCGTTTAGTAATTGAGATAAGCTTGGGTTCAAATTTTTGGCCCGTTTAGTAAATGAGTCGAGCTTTACACTCCAAAACTCGGCTCGGCTCAAAAGCTCGGCTCGTATGTATAAACTTAGCTCATTTATAGAGGCTTGTTTAGTAAATGAACAGAGCTCAGCTCATTATGGAATTGGTTTGTTTACAGTCGAGCTCTAGCTTGAATTTTTGGCTCGTTTAGTAAACAAGCCGAGATCAAGAAACTTGGCTCGGCTTGGCTCATTAATTTGCAGCCCTATTAGAATATAAATATCTAGTTTCTATAAACTCTAGACCATCCTTGGAAAATGTCTAGATTTTTTTGTGAGAGTTTTAGAATCTACCTTAAATGTTTATCTTGTCTAAAAATATCTTTGGACTAAAGTCTTCCATGAAGTAGTATTAATAGATATATGGTCTTACCATTCTTTACCAAGCCGAAAAAAAGTTTCGCCTCGTTTGTTTGGTGGGATTTGGGGGTGGGATGGAGTGGGACCCAAAATCCAATGTTTGTTACCCTTATTGTAGATGGGATTTGAAATCACTTGGCAAATTTTATCCCAATTCATACGGGATATAAAATCCCATTGGGGGGTGGAATTTGGATGAGATTTTCCCCTATTGATCATGTGCTATAACAAAAAAGTGTTTTCTAATGGCTATATCTCGTTGAACATAAATACCGGATATGGATTTTCTTCATCCATTGATATCCTCCTAAGTCATATCCTAAGAATTTCATATCCCACCATATCTCATTCATTTATCTCCGGTCAAACAAACGAGACCTTTGAGTTCAAGTGTAATACAAAATCTCCTTCCTAGGCCACTATTGTTTTCTTAGTATTTTTCCCTCTTCCAAAATATTATTCAACTAAAAATATAAAGACATCCTACAAACGAATCTAAAGACATGCAATATGCTTCCGATACGATACATGCAATGAAAAAATGATACCCAATATATATTCCGATTTGAAAACACTAGAAGAGAGTAACCGAACCGAACTCGTTCGATTATCCCATATCCCACACCATACCCATACCCGTGAAAAAAAAAAAAAAAAAAAAAAGAGGGTTAAAGTTTAGGTACCCATCAATTCGGTCAAGATTACCATCCTTAATCGTATGTGACCCTCCTGGACTTTTGGTTATTACGTATTATTGGACCCCAAGATCTTAGTATTTACATTTGCCACTTACAAATAATTCTAGTGTCTCTTTTATTCTAAACATATTGTTAACTCTCTTACAAATTTGAAAGAAAGACTATACACTCACCAATTTGTTCTACAATTAGGAGTTTTTTTTTATGATATGCTTTTAGTTTCACCGACAAATAATTTAAGAAAAAATTCACCAAAAAATATTGAACAAATTTGAATATTCGGATTCTGCTCTAAAACTATACATGAAAAACTATAGGAATATGTATCTAATTTGTTGGCTTCTATTTATAAACATCTTTTGAGTTTATCTTATTAGTTATTACATTTTTTTTCTTCATGACAAATATTTGTGTTCTCTATAATTGTGTTGTGTTTGACTAAAGAAAGAATTTTAAAGCAAATTAGTGCCCCTCTATAACAAATTGCTGGATTCGCCGTTGGACCTTATCAATGTATGGTGAAAAATGGGCATGCAATACCATGTGAAGGTACTCCTGAGGCAATGAATAATCACTCGATGGTGTGCTTCCGTATGTTTGAATAGCTAGCGGATCCCTCCTTAAACTAGAGTCTAAGACAGATTAATTAATTAAAAGGAAGTCGAATAGTTGTGAGCCCAGAGCCTCTGTACCGAAAAATCTTTGTGTCTCTGTGCTGAGGGATTTTCCATCCATTGAATCACCCCGAAAAAATTAAAACACAAAAACAAAAATCATAATTCAACGGCCCAAAACCCCTCGGCACAGGGTTTTAGGCACAGAGGATGTGAGACGAATAGTTGTACCCTGTCCCGTGAACAAAAACGGAATAGTCAAAGTCATCAGCTGCCAAAATGGGAAAGTATCCCTAAGAGTTAATTAAAGATTGTACAGTAATTGTTAGTAGTTTCTTTTAAGCAAAGCCTGTCTGTGGGATGGGCTCAGTAAAGATTCCAAAACGCTCTCTGGACCATGCAGTGCACCCACCCACCCCCACCAACTCTGCTGCCTCTGAACCGCCACCATTTACCTTATATATATATATATACATATGCTTAACCATTTTCAATTACTAAAGAATAATTAATCTACCAATAAAACAATAAACTTGTAGGCAGCTGCATGCATATATGTCAAATGAACAAGCAAGTTCAAGAGAAAAGCTAGTTAGGCCTAGGGGTAACGTACGCTTCTTACTTCCTAGTTGTTGGTTTGAGTATATAGAACGAACTCGTTGCTAGCTTGTGATCAAAGTTTTCAATCCCTATTGTACTTTATTTTTCTAAAGTTCTGTTTCTTAGGGGTTACTCTTTTAACGTTTTCTATCCCAAGCAAAGACTGAGACCTTGTTTTAAGGCAAAGATAAAAATTCATCGTCATCTTATCTCCCATTGCATTTCTAGTCCGGTCTTCCCGTTTTTGGACATCATGAAAGTTTTTTTCTTAGTTGTTACTGTTTTAAGGGTCCCGTTTTTATCAAAAGCAAAGACTGAGACCTTGTTTTAAGGCAAAAATATATAAATTCATCTCGAAAAATCTTATCTCCCATTTTTTTGATTTTTCCCTCATCAAACATGCACTATTTTCCAAAAACAATTCCACACAAAAAAATCAATTTTTCCTTAAAGGTTTGGACTAGAAGCTCCACCTATAGTATATATATATATATATATTTTTCTACGAGATACGAAAATTAATGAAAGGATTATGTCCAAATTAGAGGTAGAATTATTCTGAATCGGTCACATTCTTTTTGGGTGTTGTCTTTATATATACTGTTTGTTGGAAATACTCGTTAGAATTTCTGTAAACGTAAATAATTGGAGACAATGACATAAGAAATAAATAATATGTTCATACTGCAAATATGAAATAAGAGAGATTAGGAAAACTTATATTGATCGAGAAACGCGTAAAGCGCTCTCCTAAGAGAAGATATGTCCCCGCTTGCACCGAGTTGTGTGACATTCCACTCCCAAGATACAACGATCATCCACGGAAGCTTTGTGTGCAGCTAAAGCTTTCCACACGATTCAAGAAACCGCCCGTATGCTCAAAACAATAAAATCTATATCTCAACGAATCTCGATATATGTGTGTTACATATAGCTCATAGGTTTGATAAATATTTTCTTTCTAAACATTTCCTTCATCTTGTGGACTAGCCACCTTTATATAGGAAAGCAAATCCCATATGCAATTAACCACTGCATATAATATGCTCTTAATACACAATATAATATTTGGGAGTTACTAATATTAATACCAATAACCACCAATTTAATTGGCTAATATAATTTGACACAATAAATTTATTTAAAGATATTTTTAAAAGCTTTTTTTTCCAACAATCCCCCACAAGATTTTAAAAATATTTCTGAAATATAAAAGCAATATTTATATATTACATGAGCATTTTTACTGCGCAATGGGTGTAGGCACCTTCCGGGTTTGAACCTACACTTAGTGAAAATAAGTTCCATTTGAAGGCGCCACAGTGAACTAAATGTCTTGAATTGGGTCCTTGAGCCAAACTTCTGCTTACCCCACACAATACGGCATTCATTTTGATTCTAGAGAAACCTTGAAAGTACTAGAACATCGCGTTCGTATCTTGTATCATGAGATTTTAGGGGTTAATCTCAAGCAAGCGAATTCAACGTACACACTCGAGACAAGGTGAGACCTTCGTGGTTGATTTGTGACGGGAGCTAAGTTACGGATGGGAAGGTTTTATTTAAACTCTTCCTCAGCCTAATCAAAAAGATCACTATCATAATTATAGGATTTTAAAAGAGAATTTAAAAAAATTTAAACAAATCGGGAAAGGGAACAAGGAATAAATAAATAAAATTATTGTTACCCATTGAGGCTAGATTTATAGAAAGAAAAATCACAAAGATAAAATGTCCTTTGTGATGACTAATTTGATCAAGGTCCAGGATGCTCCCAAACCCTTCGATGATTTCCGATTAGCCTCCACACTAATCTTTTTATGCATACAAAGAACCTTTTTTTTTTAACTAATGCCATTTTTTTGAAAAACTTGGATTAAAAAGATTTGATGTTTAACCCAAAGTAAACATGGTAATATTTTTATTTTCGTGGCTGATTTTCGGAAAGGAACTTTGGGTTCGGGAAAGTGATTTACAAGGGAAAACAATGACAACAAAGGATTTTTCCAGGTTTTCATTTGAGGATTTTTGTTATCCTTTTGTTTGTATTGTTAGGGTTTGATTTATAGGCCTAAGAGAGGAGCATGTAACGTGGACAATTTTCACAGGCATCGGGCATGTTGGGAACCGGTGGGTCATTGAAAGCACCATACTGAAAACCCATTTTAATCTGCAGGAGTTGGTACCTGGAAAAAAGATGAGGGCCACCATGTTTATCTCATCGATAGTAGTTGGCCACCACTTTTTAAGAAGATAAAGTCAAAGGCGTTTGACTTGCCACGTGTTTTGAAAGGATAAGGATAAATACTTTTTAAGAGGATAAAGAATTAGGGTTCGAACTTTGATTTTCTTTTTTGTTTGGGCCGATTATTTCCTTTGGAGATTCTGGGCTTTTTAGATGTGGGTTTTGACTGGAGTTTTGAAGTTTGGAAATGTTCAAGTGGATTCAAAGGCTTGAGAAAAATTTGCAAATTTAATTAATCGAAGCATTAACTAAATAAAATAAATTTCGAATCTTTCGTTTTAATCCATATTCAATTATAAAAGCATGTGTTATTAGAGATTTTATTAGTTGTTAAGTTAATATGAGTGAGTAGTCATGGATAATCAAATTGTGGGGGTGATTGACACACCGTGGCCACACAATGCGTTCTTGCTCATATTTTCAAAATCAATAATGGAAAAAGCAATTTTAGGTTATTAAAGAGTGTCGTTGGGGGAAGCCTAATCTTTGTCGGAGCCCACTACCACACTCACATAGGGGAAACTGTTCTTGGCCTGTACATGGGTATGACAACCGCGAGGATTCGGACTCATTCGAGTTAAATCTTTTTCTCTCTAAAATCAAAGTTCACTATCAATAGGAATGGGACTAGGAATACCCCTCATAAAAATTGTGATCTTTCTAGCCCTACGGTTTCGTTGTTACCTTATTTTAAATAATTTAAGTGGGATCAGATTCAATCACAAAGGTAAGTTTCCCTTCATATTACTAAGGGGTAGGCTACCCAAAGCCAAGATAAAGCCTGAACACTAATCTTTTGTATGCATACATAGTCCCATTTTACCTTTTTCTTTTTAGCTGCCATTTATGCCACAGGGACTCATCAAAAGATTTGATGTTTAGAACCCATCAAGTAAACATGGTCCTTTTATTTTCAACCAAAGCAACTCGTAATTTTGGATCTAAACAATGATCCAATTTTTTCACTGAAAGCATCATCGATTCGAGGTAAATAAACAATCAATCCAGTTCTCTCAACGAAAGCCACATTAATTCGAGGCAATATACATGTTTTGGATCTAGTACATGTACATTAATCCATATAATTCAAGGCAACATCGAACCCACATGTTCCAAAACTAATCGAGGCAACAATATTATTTATATAGGACTCATAAAATGAGTTCAGTCCTTTCTTTTGAATCGAAGTAGCATATATTTGAGACCCATCAAATAAACTTGGTCTACAAGGAATTTGACAATTTCCGTCTTCAGTAGCCAGTAGCCATCTACTAGGAATCACTAATTTTAGTGACCAGTAGCCTTCTACTAGGAACTACATATTGTGGCCAGTAGCCCCAATAATCTACTAGGAACCACTGTCTTTGTTTACCAACATCGCACTTCCCACTTTCATTTCGAGTCTTATAAAATGTTTTCTTGCCTCATGTTGGCCAGTGATCTTGACCCCCACATGGAACAATTTTTTTTTCATTTCATAAATAGAAATGCACGCTTTCAGAGTTCTTATACATCTTTTCCTTCACATGACTAGTAGTCTAAGCATCTACTAACCGTCATGTGTTCTCCTCGTGTGGTTAGTCATACCACTTCATTTGTTTCCTTCTCGAGATTCTTTTCTCCTTTCCGATCACAAGGCCAGTAGTCTTTTCACTACTAGGAGTCTTGTCAAATAACTCGTATATGCCATTAAAAATTATCAGAGCCTTCCTTTTGAACCCCCCACATTTCAAATATTTCTTTAAATATTTCAAAATAAAGGAAAATATTCTTTTGATCAAGTGAATGAAGTTTGTAACTTCCCAATTCAATGTAATTATATGAAGAAAATATGAACAATTACTTTGCAACCCCCATATAAATATGCAAATCGAAATTGCACTCATGAAATAATTTTCCACAATCGAAATATACTTTTTTTTTCCACTGACAAACTTTGGTGAAATGTCATAAATATATCACTTGACTAAGTAATCAATTAATCTCATTTATAGGTTGGTTATGAAAAAAAAATCGAAAAAGGCCAACCAACCAGTTACTATTTGGAAAATTCGAGATCAAGGTTACAACATGGACACATGCAAAACAGTACTCTTCATCATTTGATAGGAAACTAGTATTTTCCTTTATTCTCAAAAGATTTTGACAAATAGTTGTCAATTTCTCTTCTTTTCCTTTTTCCAAAAGAGAATAAAGTCCATTTCTTTTTTCCAATAAACTTCTTCCTGTTAGGGGTAGCATAGAAACTAATTTTATACAAGAATTATAATACAAAAACTATGAGCCCAATTTAATAATTGCCATGATCACCCATTGATAGAACGAAGTTTTCAAGCACGAGTGTAATTACTCTCCATCATTTTCAAGGTATAAGACTAACGACTTCATCACATACAACTTTTTACCACCATACTACAAAATCGATTACCAAAAATTTGAACCGTGTTCTAGCTTTGGCCATGAGATAAATAAAAATAGACAATAACTTATACTAAGAGGTTCTAAAAAAAAACTTCCACGGTTGGATAGACAATGAATTGTAATAACAGGGTAATATTCTATGGAAACCAAATCATCTTAGTTAACACATCAGTATAGCTCATATCAAACTTTTTTATTTTATCAAATAGAACATGAAATGTTTAAGTAAGATGTATAAACTGTCTGTTATTCATAAATCCCAGCAACAACTAGAACCTGTTTTATAAAACCACTCTAATACCATACCAGGAATGGTTGAAATGATTTCCATGCAATGAAAACCACAGTTCACCTATATCGGACATCACACCTTCATAGTACTTAGCTCTCAAGAAAGCACATGAAACATAAAATCACGAGTTAATGCAAAATCCAAACAGCAAGGCGAACAAATAATTTAAAGATATTCTTGCAAAAAATTTCTCTGATTATTTTCTTGCTTGTGGCCCTCTCGCTCGGAAAAGAAACTGTTTTTTTTTTAAACACTCTTTCCAAACAACAACTATAGCATAGAAATCAAATACGGGAGAATTTAATCTTCCTTAACAGCATGAAGCACTAATCTTCTTCTCTCTTCTCCCCCCCCCCAAATAGTACGTCTTAGACTCTTAGCCCAAGTCAACACAGCACCCAAAAGTTCTCCAATTTTTACAGAAAATTTTAACATATCTTCTCTTAGATTGTTGGAAACACTCGTTAGAATTTCTGTAAACGTAAATAATTGGAGATAATGACATAAGAAATAAATAATATGATCATACTGCAAATATGAAATAAGAGAGATTAGGAAAACTTATATTGATCGAGGCACGCGTAAAGCGCTCTCCTAAGAGAAGATATGTCTCCGCTTGCACCGAGTTGTGTGACATTCCACTCCCAAGATACAACGATCATCCACGGAAGCTTCAAATATTTCAAACATAAATATTCTTTTGATCACGTGAATGAAGTTTTCCTAATCTCTCTTATTTCATATTTGCAGTATGATCATATTATTTATTTCTTATGTCATTATCTCCAATTATTTATGTTTACAGAAATTCTAACGAGTATTTCCAACACTGTTTTCACAAAAGACTGATTTAAAATTCCAACTTTAAGCATGAAATTTATAAATATTAATTTCGATAGTGTGTGCGCAAATACGATTACTTTTACCAATCAAAATCAAATCAATTACATAGTATAAGATAGATAGACTGCAAGATGAGATATGAGATATAAAGTCTTGACACTCAAATACTTTTATTCGTGATTGTTTAGCATTTTTTGGGTACAAAAAAATATATATCGAACATTCGAACTGATTGATTCATCAAAACTCAATAGGCAGTTATAAGACATTAAAGACCAAAGTACAGAAAATGGTAAACGAAACTTGCAAAGAATTTGGGGAGATAATACTTTCCATTCAAATTAGGGTGGCTGTACACATGCATGTTGGCCATTTTTAAGGTTTTAAGGCTCCCCAGCTAGCCAGGACTAGATTGCGATGTCCACGTCCCTCTCACATGGGGCACTACCCCCACGTGATATTTCATCTTGGGCACATGCGCCCGCACAATTTCTTCAGACTTCACCCTATATGGAGAGGGAAAAAAACAATACTATAGTACTTCAAAATACATTTACGTTGGATAAATGGTAAGCTCACATGCATGCATGACTTGCTCAGAACTTGAGCAATATAGGAAGTTCACACATATTAGTGCAATGACTCAATTCAAACTATAAGTGGATCGATATAGAATCAGGCGCAGCATATAAAAAAAGTGTAAATGCGTACGTGTTGTGCAAAACTTTTTTCGGGGGCAAAGTGTCCCGAGCCAGCTTGCGCGCATCTCAAACTAATACCTATAGTTCCTCTCATAGTCGTTTCAAATGGTTAGGAGGAAGCAAACCCATAAATCTCAGGTCAAGACCACTGGCTACCTAACCCCTTGGGTTGAACTTGTTTATCCATATATTTTATAGGATATATACATTACATGTCAAGATATATAGAAACAGATGCATGTATTTGGACTAATTTAAGGATTAATTTTTTTTTATAAGAACCGTTCCATATACTAGTATATGTATTTATTTGATATGAGAATCTTCTGTAGGACTACGACTAGCTCCTTGGATGCCAACATGCCTAGATAATGGGACTATGCCTCCTCGGATACCAAGTATATATAATGTTCGTACTTAATTATCACCCCTTAAATAAATTAACATCACATAATTAATTACTCCACTCTGCAAGTATCTCTACTGATATTATCTATAAAGAATTGTTATAGGGTCCATTATAGCTTTTTGTAACACCTCTAGTCTACCTAATGTTTTCATAACATCTCTAATTCACCAAACCACTTTTTTTTTATTCTCTTAGGTCCATTCTATTTTTTTACTAGACAAATGTACCTTTACATTAAATTTAATACATAATATACATTTACCGGAAAAGTCGCCGGCGCTAGAAAGTTTGCCAGAAAAGATGCAGGGAAATTGGACTTCGCCGGAAAAGTTCACCGGAAAATACTGCCGGCGCCAGAAAAGTCGCCGGAAAATTGGACTTCGCCGGATATTTTAAAAAAACCTACATAGGATCAGATGTAGTTATCTTGACTCGCAAGAGGTGGTTATCTGTACTCATAAGATGTGGTTATCTGGACATATTTTTGTTTAAAAAACTTACTTGGGATTAAGTCCTCAACCATCCAAGCACTACAAGGTAGCAACACAAACCCTCTGCTTTTAACATAAAAATTTTACTGAAAATTGAATAAAACAAAAAAATCACTTTTTCAAAATGGAGGTGGTTATCTAAACTCATAAGAGGTGGTTATCTGAACTCATAAGAGGTGGTTATCTGAGCTAATAAAACAGAGTACATTCATCACAAACTCATCCAAACAACAGAAAAATGTAGAATCGAAATATTAAGTAGTACTAGAAAGCAAAGAAGTAGATATGGATCTAGAATTCCAATCAAATCCAGACTAAGAACACCAATCCATAACATATACGACTATTATATCGTATATCGTAAACACAAACCCGCCGGAATGTTAGGAAAATATTAGGTGGACTATAGATCTGAAATGTCCGGCCGATTTGAGGTGATGTTGACACCGATGGAGTTCACGAGGATGTGGGAGAGCGGATGGCAATCGGTTCCAGTGGTGGTGATGGCGATCGACGGGGGTGGTGGTTCGGGATCTGATCCTGAAACGCCGGTTGCAGTGAACGGCGACGATGGTGGTAGTGATGGCGATCGATTCCGGTGGTGGTGATGGCGATCGGTTCTAGTGATCGGCGAGGGAAGAAGGCAACGAAGAGAAGTCGGATGGCGATCGGTTCTAGTGGTGGTGATGGCGATCGGCGGGGGTGGTGGTTCTGGATCTGATCCTGAAACGGCGGTTGCAGTGAACGGCGACGATGGTGGTAGTGATGACGATCGATTCCGGTGGCGGTGATGGCGATCGATTCCGATGGCAGAGATGGCAATCGGTTCTGGTGATCGACGAGGGAAGAAGGCAACGATCGGAAGTCGAGAGGGTCGGCGGGGGTGGTGTTTTTAGAGAGAGAGGAATGTGAAGGGACAAGGGAGAAGTTTGAGTCTGGAGGGGTATTGTTGTTTTTTAGATGCATGAGTGGACTGGATGTCTTAGGAAAAAGTCATGTACATTACAAGTGTTAGGAAATAGCTATAGTGGACCCTAAAGCAACCTCCCTATTATCTATATGCTTGTATAGGGTACGTATGACTTCGATTGTGAGATATCATGCACACCCCTAGGCCGTCTGATCGTGTTTTGGACGGGTTGGATGTGCTTTGATTTTTTATCAGCAAAAATAAATTAAAATTGTCAAACGCATCCGGACCGCCCAAAACACAATCGGACGGCCGAGGTGTGCACAACACGGTGCACAACAATAGTTATGTATGTATGTTACGTTGACCGAGGAAAAGAAAATAGCCGAACTCAATTAGGAATGTAGCCATGTTGGTTCAAGTAATTGAGACAAAAAGGCTTGTCGAGTCGGGTAGAAATAAAAGATGTTTGAAGAGATTGGTGGTTCAATTTATGAATGAATACCAACACACACAGAGATTATAATTAAGTTATACTATTCACATATTTGAGTTTTGAATGTAGAGATGTTCAATATTGTCGGGCATAAGAATATTTGTGTCGCCCAATTCGTAGGAAATTTGTATTCAATTATTGACGATTGAGTTGAACAAGTGGGAAATTGGAAAGAACTGGCAACAACTAACGTGTCATCCATCTACTAGAGGGAAGGGGGCCTTCAAGCCTTGAAAATGTGATCAGTGCAAATAATTGTCAATAATAGATTTAATGAGAACAAATTGGTGAACATATATATCCAAAAGAATGCATTATGAGAAAGCATATTGCCAATTATGGACCCGGACGGAGGCCTGCATGTACGACTTTACCCATAAATAATGGGTCTATATTGTGCTTACTGCTTACAGGGTAGATTTGTTCTCTTTTTTCTTTTTCTTTTTCTTTTTTTTCTTTTTTTCCCCAAAAAAACAAGACAAAAAAAAAAAAATAGAACAAGGGGTAATTAGTCGGAAAGGGCAATTTTTCTTTTTATCTTTGTGAATGTCATCAAACAATCGAGTAGTCCTCATTTGGTGGTGAAATATGATACCACATGTAAAATTGGTCAATTTATGGAGTATAAGTTGTGAGGGGGACACTGCATGTGTATGTGCAAAACATAGATATATATATATATATATATTTTTTTTTTTGGGTACTTCCGAAATATGCAAAACATAGATATGTACTACATTAAAATGTTCTCTCTTTTTCTCCTCTCTTTTGAACGAGTCTCTCGAAATGTTATTTTCTCCTTTCTTTCAAGAGTTATTATTCTCGAAACCATTCATTGACAATCGGATTAGACCGAGTTAGGTTCAGCAGTTTTCTACTCACCCATACTTGGCCTAGTAGGCTAAGGGATGGATGGGAGGAGGATCCAAGTGGTGACTAGATAAGGACTCGAAAAAAAAAATATTTTTTTTTTTTTCTAGTATTATATGCAAAAAAAAAACAAAATTTTTCTTTTGAATTATATAGGTTAGTCTGTATATTAAAATTCCTGACTTTGTCTGTCATTTCATTCCATGCAAAATTTGCACTAGGCTTAGCAGGGACAGTGCTACCCATACTTGGAAGGCAGGGAGAGCGGAAAATGTAAAATGCGTCGCGTTTGCACTCCACTTTTGGGAATTTTGATTCAAAAACCAAAAGACTTTGGTTGAAGACTTCCAACCGTCCGATTGAAATTTTTGAAATTTTGGGGCCCATTTCGGAAAAATGTTTTAAAACAAAAATAATTCGGATCATTTTCGTGTGGGGACCCAAAAGTGGAATCAACGGTGAGCGAACGCGATCGGTACATTTTCGGTTCCCTTTTTTCTGTGTCCGTATCATTACCCCTTAGCAGTACTGGGACACCTAGCCTAGACAAGACAGTAGGGGTACCCCAAACTTGAAATCGAAACAAAGGACAAGCCTGGTGGAGGAACATGAAAGGGAAGGTTGATAAAATTATGATTGGAGTACACCTAAGGAGGGTGCATGCAATGTGTAAGAGGTGGTTCAGAAGGCTCAATCACATACTAAAAACAAGTGGGCCCTAGAAGCCCATTGATGATCCAAACCTAGAAAATGTGGCCGCCATTATCAAACAGGGGACCCATTTTTCCAACCTGGATAGCTTGGTTGTAGTTGCAGCTGCTGTAGGGCTGGAACAACCTACCCCTATATATATTGAGAAATGATTAATTGATTACTACGTAGTACTCCATATTCCCCGATTTGTCGACATTAACACTTCAATTTCTAGTTCTATAGGTGTAGGATCCCATTTGTGGTACAACAAACTTGTTCAATTTTGGGTTACGAGTCAACTCGACTTTTTAATGACTTGACTCAGATCTATGTGCATTGAAATCTAATGACAATAGGTTTGTCGCGTTATCGTATAGGCTCAATTCTTTTTTATGATAAGAAATGTTCATATTATAGAATCTAAATAACAATAAAACTACTAAGAAGGTAAAAATATGTTTCGATCACGATAAAAGTAGGTGAGCGTTTTCAATTATCAAAATTATAGAATCTAAATAATAAAGAAAAACTGATTTTTGGTTTTTTTTGTTTGTCTTTATTTAATTTTTTTTTGCATTGGTTAGTTTTCTCAAGTTTTTGTGGTTTAACTTATAAAATTATTGTTGAACTAAATTTTTAATAAAGCCAAAATTAAACCAATAAACTAGTTTATTTTGGTTTATTTTTATAGCTTTATTCTAAAAAAAAAAATATTATTTTTTACCATAATTTTATACTCGTTGAAACACAAAAATTATTATTTGCAAAACTAACAAAATGAAAAAAAAAAAAAATAAAGACAAAACCAAAAACCAATTTTTCTCTTTTTGCCAAAACAGAAAGGGGACGAGAACAGGGAAGTTGAAAGGCTCTTATTACAACAGGCCTCTTTTGGGTGAATTCAAAAAACTGGTTTTTGGAAAAAATTTTTTTGGTTTTGTCCTTATTCAATTTTTTTTTGCATTTTTGTTAGTTTTCTAATTCGATTTGTTGTGGTTTAATTTTTTTAATACGAGAGAAATCTAAAAGTATAAAATTATTAGTCAAACTTAAAGTTTTGTGAATAAAGACGAAAAATAAACCACAATTTTTTTTTTTACCCAAAGGAGGAAAAAAAATTGGTTTGTCACGATTTTTTATGTGATATATTGTGAGAAAATGATTTATTTTGATTTTTTTTTTAAATATTTTTTATTAGGATTGAGTCGTAAACCCAGATATGATGAATTTGAAATATGACAACTTCTTAGGTGCTGTTGTAAGAGAGAAATCTCTTGTAATTTTTTAGTTCCAACGTAGATTGGCTTACCATTGACTAGACGGAGAAGGAGAATAGTTGAAATCCACTTAAGTTGACTCGAATACCCTCACTGATCCTCCAGGAAAAAAACAGAGAGGCTTTTATGACGAAACCCATCTGGCCATCTATCCATATTCATGTGCATTGATTAAACCGATGTTGGTGTTGGTGTGGGTGAACTCAAAAGCAAAGCGAACCCCGAAAAGAAAAGCCGTGATTCTTGTGGGTTACGAGACCAGGGGTCACTTTCTCCCTCCCCATAAATATACTTCTGTGGCATTACCTTATCCACCCTCCTTTTTTCGTTCATTTACATGTTTCTCCCTATCTAGTAGTACTATCTTGACTTCCTATCCAAAAAAGACATTTCATTTTCTTTTTTTTTGTCATTCTTGCTTGCTCTCTATTTGATCGCTTAACTTATTTGTGCGACTTTTTTTCCCTTTTTGAGTTTTATTTTTTTTTTGATTTTTGTTTCGGAAAAATGTTTTAAGAAAAATGTAAAAGTTGTTCCCCGAATGATTTGCATTTTCAGAGTGCAAAATATCGGTTTTCCGTTTACAAAATGTAAAAAGTTGTTTTTACACATGATTTCGCATCAGAGTAAAGATCTTACCATATAAGGAGTGCTAATTTCTTTGACTACCTTATCTTATATATTATTGCAACTTGAATGTTCTACGTTTTTTAACTGTCTTTTCAAAGTTTTTATGAGATGCATTGTGAGAGAATGATCTGTCTCAATATTTGGAAAAATAATTTTTTATTAGTGGAACACCCCATTAGAACAGCTATGTATGAGATGAGATCCCGCGGATTTTCAAACTGGATCGCTTGTGAAAAAGGAAAAAAAAAAAAAAGAGCTGTGTATTCAATTTGAATTGCATAGGATGCCGTTTACTCTACACCAATTTCAAAGAGGAAAACCGAATAATCAATGCGATTCAGTGAGAGTAGTTATTGGTCAAAATGGCAGGAGCAAATTTGTACTAGTATCCATGCTGTTCCTACTTCCTATTGTTGTTCCATTATTAGATTAGACCCAACGTTGGTTATGCTAATGATAAAGATAGTACCAGAAGGGCATTAACCGAAAGATATTTAAGTGTGGATGGTCTGTCTCTGATCGGAATGTTTGGGAGATTAATTGAGGTACGCGTAAATTGACCCGGACACACTAACCACCAAACCAAAAAAAAACCAGAAAAACAGAAGGGCATTTTAGACAAACTACAAATACTAGAGTAAATAATTGCAGCGTAATAATGGTGGGGATTTTTTTTTTTTTTTTTACGTATTTCGCTTTACTTTGGTTTGGAGCAACCTGCTGGCGTCTTATCTTTTCGCTCCGGTAGTTGAACCCGGGGCGGGGACCCGTGATGGTTTCACCTGCTATAGCCGGTGCGGAACCGCGTAAAGCCGGTCATCGAATACGACCCTCCCCCTGTTTTTTCTGTGTTTTTATAATAATACTGTTGTAATGTGAAAGGTTATTAAGGAAGTCCGTAGGCCACAGACCTCTAGAGAGAGAAAGAGAGAGGAGAGAGAGAATCTGTGTGTAATGTGTTGCCAGCGATGAAATTGAAGGATCAAAGCTTTGTCTCAGAGGTCAAAGCTGGCATTTAGATATGATCTTCTTCTCACCACCAAACGTATAGGGTTTAAAAACTATCTCTTCTCTCTCTATCTCTCTCTCTCAAATTTGAGATGTATAAACACAAATCCTTGTAGAGAGAGAGGGGGAGGAGAGAGAGAAATTGTTCATATTTGATTCTTTTCACAATGACCATTGCTACATCTCCATCTTTAGCCGGAGGAGAAAGGAAGCATTGGTGGCTTACCAACAGAAAGGTAATTTCAAACCCTAAATCCCAACAACATCTATTTCTTACCCTATCTATCATGCAATTTCGGATACACCTTTATTCATTTATATAACATTATAATGTATGTGTGTTCCAGATTGTGTACAAATATGTGAAAGATGCAAGAGTCCTGATTGCGAGTCAGGACCAGAGCGAGATCGCGTCGGCTCTGAGCCTTTTAGACGCGGCTCTCGCGCTTTCCCCTCGGCTGGAGGTGGCTCTGGAGATGAAAGCTCGATCCCTGCTTTATCTCCGGCGATACAAGGACGTGGCCGATATGCTGCAGGATTACATTCCGAGCATAAAGTTAGCCTCCGATGATACGTCGTCGTCTCTCTCCTCGGAGAACTCCTCGTCGTCATCTCAGCTGCTATCGAAAGAGAGAGTCAAGCTTCTTTCGTCACCGGAGAGAGATCAGCATCCCTCTTTCAAGTGCTTCTCTGTCTCCGATTTGAAGAAGAAGGTCATGGCTGGTCTCTACAAAAACGTCGATAAAGAAGGGCAATGGAGGTAATTTCGCTCTTCCACTCCGTTTATTTTTGCTATACGTCTGAAGGCCTGAGTCTCCGGTCCCAAACCTGCTAGTAGATTGTATGCACAAAATGAGTTGACTTTGTTATTTGTCCAAAGTATAGATTGATCCAATATCTATCATCACGTCTTCTAACTTCTTGTACTTACCAACAATTAACGGGCTGATTATAACTCTTACGATATCTTTTACGTGATAAGCTATTCCTATCATTGAGGTGGACCTATAGCACATAGTCAAACTCGATTGGTCCGGGAAGCGAGCAAGACTTTTTTTTTTTTTTATTTCTCTGAATTTCATTTCCCCATTTTATTGTCTTTTATGTGAGTTAAAAATTGAATTTTGTCCATTTTGGGTGATTGAATAAAATATCCCTTCGTCTAACAGCCCCTTTGATTGGTGGATTTGATGAGAAAAGAAAGAAAGGGTTGGAGTTCTTTCCAAATCACTCTTTTAGATTGAGTAATTTGGTGAGAAATGGGAAGAAAAGTACAAAAACTATATTTTTTGATTGGATCACTCCCCTTTCTCTTCAAATCTCACTCAAATGGTGAGGGTTTTGTAAGAAAGGTTCCCTTTCCTTATCACACCAGTTTGTTACAATCCAAATGGGTTGTGTGGATTTCGCAATATCTTTCGGAGTTTTAACTGTTAAGGATTTGGTTACAATAAGACTGAATTGTAGTTGAGTCGCTGAAATCTTTAATGGCATTGCAAATGCAGGTACTTGGTTCTGGGTCAAGCTTGTTGCCACCTAGGTCTTATGGAGGACGCCATCCTCCTCCTCCAGACCGGTAAACGCCTTGCCACCGCTGCTTTCCGCCGCGAAAGCATCTGCTGGTCGGAAGACAGCTTCTCCATGTCTGAATTCCCAATCTCCGGTAGCGAAACAATCCCCGTTTCCAACCAACCACCGTCTCCCCCAAAAACAGAACACGAGAGCATCTCCCAACTGCTCAGCCACATCAAGCTCCTCCTCCGCCGCAAGACAGCCGCCATTGCCGCCCTTGATGCCGGACTCTACTCCGAAGCCATCAGGCACTTCTCCAAAATTGTTGAAAGCCGCCGGGGAGCCCCTCAGGGGTTCCTCTCCGAATGCTACATGTACAGAGCTTCCGCTTATAAGTCTGCGGGCAGAGTCGCGGAGTCCATTGCGGATTGTAATCGAACATTAGCTTTAGACCCGACCTGCATTGAGGCCCTCAGCACCAGAGCCTCACTCTTCGAAACAATTCGATGCGTACCGGATTCTCTGCACGATCTCGAACACTTAAAACTGTTGTACAATTCGATCCTTCGCGATAGGAAGCTCCCGGGACCAGCCTGGAAACGGCACTATGTGAGATGCAAAGAAATCCCAGGAAAGCTCTGTGCATTAGCCGTCAAAATTGAAGAACTTAGGCAGAGGGTTGCGTCGGGGGAGACGGGGAATGTAGATTACTATGCATTGATTGGGTTGAGACGGGGTTGTTCGCGTTCAGAATTGGAGAGGGCTCATTTGCTGCTTACGTTGCGGCACAAGCCCGATAAAGCTAATAGTTTTATTGATCGGTGCGAGTTTACAGATGATCGCGATGTGGATTCGATTAGGGACAAAGCGAAAATGTCGGCATTGTTGTTGTATAGGTTGATTCAGAAGGGATACAATAGTGTGATGACAACAATAATGGACGAAGAAGCGGTCGAGAAGCAGAAGAAGAAGGCTGCAGCCGCTTTACAAGTGGCTACAGCTATTCAAGCTAAACAAGCCCATGAACAAACCAAATTAGAAGCAGAATTGAGTGCTGCTTCGGTGGCTTCTCCAGAGGTTTTGGCTTGTAATCGGGTGGAAAACAAAGGCACAACAACAACAACACCACCGGCGTCAGTGTATCAAGGGGTGTTCTGTAGGGACATTGCAGTAGTTGGGAATTTGCTATCTCAGGTTGGATTTAACCTTCCAATTCCAGTAAAATATGAGGCATTAAGCTGCTGATTGATCTTCAGGATCTCAATCTTGACGATCACTTTTTTTTTACCGGCTGCAGAATCTGATTTCGTGTTTGTACAAAAATGAAAACTTGTTAGCAGCCGGAGAAATTTTTGTCGCTATTATCTTTTTTTAATCTATGTACAGAGTTAAATTCAGTACTTTGGATTATTGTTCAGTATCAATTCCTGTGTTGAGCATGGGATGGGGGGGTTGAATTCAGATCATTTAAATCAAAAGGTGGGGGTGGCCTATTGGGTGCAAAAAGAGGAGGTGGCCTATTGGCTTCTGCTCACATGCAAAGTTGTACTAGTAAATGACATAGCCATTACTGTTCCCTCCCTCGGGCTTTTATCCATCTCGCACCCTGCCAAAACCTTGTGGAAATATTCCACAACACCTCATTATGAACCCTTCTGCTCTTCACTTTCATTTTGTTTGTTTGTTTTTTGCTTCAACCTAATAAGGTAAAGGATAATAGGTGCTCCACTTTCATTTTGTTTGTTTGTTTTTTTGGGTAGAGGATAATAAGTACATAAAGACAAATGAGTTAAGATTTCAATACGCATTTCACGGATAACAATATAATTTCACAAATATTAAGTACACTTTTCTCAAATGATGTTAGCAATTTCCAAATGTAATTTGTCTCGCTCCACAGATGTTTTTTGCATCATTACTGTTCTTGTCTAGCCTAGCCTGCCCAGAAGGAGGAGCATCCAAAGGGGCAAATTCGTGGTTGAGACCACAACATCTTTGAACCCAAGCTTTCAAAATCGGACTTTTCTGCCATGCTTGCTCCCAAGTTTGAATATGGACTCTTATATTGAAAAAATATGTAAATCACAGTCATTAAATTGAAATCACCCCAAAAAGTAAGATGGATTTACTGAATAGGAGATGGTTTAATTTTACTATATTCCCGCCAAAAGTCCCAATATTAAGGCAACACTTACAACTTGGGAGCATCACAGCCGAATCCTTCAAAATCAGTAGCAGAGGACAAAATGAGAGAGAGACTTGAGTAATTGGTATTCCCCTCTCTCAAGAACTTGAAAAAAGAGAAGGTTGGACCATTCTTTTAATAATCAGATGTCTGGATAAATTGCGCATATCTTAACTAATTTTGGAGTCTTAGAGTTAACAACTGGACAAACTTCCAGTGGCCAAGGTTTGGAGCGTTTGGCATTTGCTTGATTCGACCTTATAACCTCTACGAGGCAAGCCATTTTAGTCGATATCTCATGCCATTAGGCCAAAACATTGAAAGGATTCTTATTAAAGTTCCAATTTGTTTGGGGTGACGTATTACTGGGGATACCATAAGACCCGGAAACTTTATCAATTGGAATTGACCTTCTAGAGTACATAGTTTTGATGATATTATGTGGACCTATCCCTGATTTTCAGTGATGAAACATTGTATACTCCATTAGCTATCATACCAGACTTCATATCACCATTGGTTGGAATCCAAGGTAGGGTGAAAAGGATCGATCCTCTTCTGTATTAATCATTTGTGTGGTCTTTTGTGTGATACAAAATGGAATTATGTATCAGTAAACCAGTTTTATCCATTGATTTTCAAATTTTGAGTGTGTTTTCTGGATACTTAGGAGTTAAAATAGGATTAGTGAAGGTTGTGTTTGATGTCAAATGATAGGGACAAGTGAAAGAATCTTAATTCAGGAGAGGTTTTGAGTGGACTATCTCAAAAGGAAAGGATTGGGGTTGGGTCTCATCAGCACTCAATGTGTAAAAATAATACAGTATACAATGGAGTATGTACCAATGTGGAAAGGAAGTAGAGACTAGTTTGGAGAGGGACCATGCACAACTTTTTCAATGCCATGATTCATAAGAATCATCACTGTGCCTCAGCCTCACACAGGGTAATCATCTCAGTACCTGCCCTTTGGACTCTTTCTACTTGCCATGCTCTGTTTTCAACTTTTTACCAGCAGTCTGTTAATTTGCTTTTTCAGGGAACCCTGCTGTCCTGGGCTGCCACAGGAAAGGTCTATAGTGAAAAAACAGAGTCCATTTCCATGTGAGATTTTATTTTACTATTTACTATAGTATAGTCCTGGCCCCTTTGAATTTAGAGCATGCGTACGTCCTCACCTAAATGTAATCATGACAAATCCAATTTCATCATTTATCTTGTCAAACCCATTGAATCCTGTAAAAAATTTCTTTCTGTTCTAATCAAAGGTTCACTTAACTTTAAGCACTAATTAACTTGTTTCGTAGTTTTAAATTAATAAACAGCCACAAATGCCATCTCAATGTATATTTAAATTGGTAGAGTACCTTTTTTTTTTTTACCTTCTTTATACAATCCGACTCTCTATTATAGTTAACAAATCAGAAAAGATTGTGTGGTCAAGTGAGTGTAATTTAGGCATATTATTACAGATTACTCAAACAAACTATATTCTCTCTTCCCACCTTTTGTAGTTGGCTTCCCCATCCCCACAAGAACTCACTAATAAGAAAGAGAATATCTTAATATACCTTCCTTGAAGCTTTCATTGCCAGGGTTGTTCGTTAAAGGTTTCGAGCGACGTTTTTAAGTAATAAGTGAAGAGAGATAGACAAGATGAGAGTAATAAGTAGAGGGAAAATTTATTGCAAAAAAATGCTAAGCAAGAGATGATTGTTCTGGGAACCCCAACTGAACAAATTAAGCCATTTCTTTGGGCATGAATTAGCTGGAATTGCAGTGCAACATGTAGCTTTCTGCAGGGTGCTGCCTAGGTCGTAGGTGCATGGATGTGTTAAACCTAAGTGTAATTTGTTTATGGTGCTTCTTATTAATAATCACCAAAAACATAGAGCAAAATACAAGCAACTCCAGTTGGAGGAGAGAAGGCCAGTTAGTGGAGGGAAAGTGGACAACATAACATGCCTTCACATCTCATACTCCAAATTACTACTAATTAATCGTATGGACAAACGTAAGTGTCAGTTAGAGTAGTACATCCATCTTTTAGGAACTCTCAAATTTGTATATTTAATTTCCTAACATAATAGTTTTCTATTAGCCCAAGGATTTCGCCGGTTGGTGAGTTTACTCTCTGTACAATTAATAACGGTTTGATTCTCAAGGTGAGGCTTTAAGAGAGTAGTTTCTTACGAATCTCTTAGTTCCGGGAGAAAGGACAATCTTTTACCGGACCAGAGAGAAAATTCGTTAAGATGGTAGAAGGTAGTCAGGACACACACACACACACACGTAGTTTTAGGGGGTGTTCTACTAACAAAAAACTGTTTTTTCCAAAAACCGAGACAGGTCATTCTCTCACAATACATCACATAAAAAACCGTGAAAAGTTAATAGTTTTTTCAAAAAACCACCTTAGTGGAACACTCCCTTAAATTCTGATGATGAAAGCATAATTTAGTACTATCTTGTGGCGAAAGAAAAGGTGTTTTGCACAGTTTCTCACGGGGCAAGCATCTTTTTGTAACCTCTCCTCTTTTTTTGAGCTACAAGCCTCCATTCTGCCCTTTGTAGTGACACTAAAACCCTTCGATTACGGATTGTTTTTGTTCGCTTCCCTTTCCTTTGCACGGAAGTATAGGATTATGGAGGTTAAGGGCGTCATTTGGTAGAGAGTTTACATTACACGTGATGTTTGGATGTTGGGAACATTGGAAAGAGGGGTATATGTATAGTCGTGGCCAGATATTATGATGTCAGTCAGGGCATCCATGTGATGGAATCATGTTCCTTTCTCTCTCTTCTTTTTCTCTCTCTGTCATCGCACTGTACAGATTCATGCATAGTGTACATGGATTAGATTACGATACTCATCAGCCCCGGACGGATTTTTTTTTTTTTTTGAAAATGTCAAGTATATTATCAAAGTCATCCGGCACCCGATTACAAAAAAGATAGGAATGAAACCAAACCACTAACAAATGAAAATGAGCGACACACCTGCCGAGGCAGACCCGACACCTAGGGGACGGAATGATGAATCCTATCCAAGTGCAAGTGGTAAAGAATCCACAAGGATTCCCAGCTCAAACCATAAACACGATACAGCATCGGTAATCGGTAAAAACAACAAAGAAAACAAACAAAAAACTAACTAATCCGAAGGCCCAATAAACTGGTACAAATCGAGAACTACTGAGTCACCTCACTGCGAAGCACCGAGTCACCCCACTGCGAAGCACCGAGTCATACCGAGTTTACCCGAGTCGTCGATCAGTCACTTCCCCGGACAGGACCAAGAACCCGAAGCCGCCGCCCATGACTTAGGATAGCTTTATTTGCCAGAGGGGGCCAAGGCTCCCGAGATCAACCCGACGTCAGATCTGAACCATCGCAGAAAAAGGACGGCGGAGGGCAGAGGAGGAGGGATGATGGTGGAAGAGGATAGGGGTGGGGGCGGAAGAGCTGGTGACAGAAGGGTTGGCGGTAAAGGGGATAGTGGCGGAAGGGCTAGCAGTAGAAGAAGAAGGCTCGAGGGCGGAGGGGTGTGGTGGGACTGGCCACATCGATCGGCAAGGGGTTGAAGGGGGGAGCTCCGGCAAGGCAGGGAGGAGGAGGGGTGGGGCGAAGGGGTGGCAGCCCCACCCCTCAAGCTCAGAAAACGATCTGGAAAGCGAGAACTCGGTAGAGAGAATGAAGGAAAGAAAAGGTGAAGGGAAGGGGAAGGAGGAACAGGTGAAAGCAAGAAGGAGGAAGGGAGGAAAGGGGCGGCCGGATGGGAGGAACCGGCAGGAAGAGGGATAACACCCTAGGGTTTCTAACTTTTTAGAGAGAGAAACTCTCTAGGGCAGTAGCAAGCCCCCCTTTAGACAAACATACGTCGCCTCTTCGAGCCCCGGACGGATTAATCCAGTTAGTTGGTGGGTCTATTTTCTATTCAATTGATTACGGTTCGTCTCTTGGAGTCAAATTGTAAGAAAATAATTTCTTATAAATCTCTTAGTTCCGACTGTTAATGGCTTGCCTTGAACTGGACCGATAAAAAGATTAGTCGAGATAAACATAAGTTGAGTCGAACAACTCGGACATGGAGTTGTAAAAAAAAAAAGATTATTGAGACTTTGACAAAAGTAGGGTCCCAAGGTTGTCCGAGAGAGAGATTTATTTGACTAAAACGCCATTCACATTTCTGCGAATGCGAATAAAGAAAAGGAAACGAGTAAGAGTTGGTGAGATTCGGCCATTCGAATTTGACCAATGGCGATTCAAATTCATTTTTTAAAAACAACAATAAACTCGAGATCTGTCCTTTTACTTTCAACATTTCACCTTCCCACGTTACCCAAATTATTAGTTATGTTTTGTGTGTGGATCGCATTACACATTTTTAATATCGTTCACAAATCACAAATATGCTTGAAATCAGGTCATGGTAATCACCCAGTGCAGGACAGCAGGAGGCAACATGATATGGTAAATCTACACAAGCAAGGTTTATCCACTCTCTTTTTCTGGTACATCAAGAAGTCCAAGCATATGAGGAAAGGGAAAAGTAATTTAACCCGACGGGTAGATCAAGTAGTAACAGGGATGAGTGGTAAATTAATAAAAAATTTGGAGTTCAAAACTTGGCAACTTCTTCGGGCTAGGCTACAGCCTACAAGAGAGATAAATCTCTCTTGTAAATCTCCCTATTCCCCCCGTGGATAGCCTGCTTTTGACTGGATCAGGGAGAAGAATAATCGAGATGCGCATAGACTAGACCGTTGAACCAAAAAAAAAAGTGAGTAATTTTACATTTATCACCCTAACAGTTAGTTCTTGTCGAGATTAAAGAGCATCAAGAACTTTTTGTAGAAGTATGGAGGTAATTGTAGAAATCACTTTTTATCACACAGCTTTACAAAAGTGTTCATACCAAAGCTAAATATCCTCTTTCAATATTAGAAAAGATTGAGCTATGAAGTCTACTTGGTTACGTTAAGAATAGTGACATTTCGTATTGGTGTGGCAGGAGGTAGGAGATTCAAACTCCAATTGGTGAGTAAGCTGGGCCATAAGGGCCTAAGGCTCTAAAACTCTGCCCTCTTGAAAAAGTTATTTTTGATGGGCCAATCAGTTGGGCCATAGACAGGAGTTGGGCTTTGACCATACAGTCCGTGGACAATGTTCGCAAATTAAATCAAAGGAAGTCAAAGTTATCCAGGTCCAACTTCTACAATGAGCTTCTCAAGCCATTATCAAATCAATGGAAGACAGAGTTATCCAGATCCAATTTCAGCCCATGCATTTTTATTTTTTATTTTACTACTTATTAAAAACAAAAAATAAAGAAATCAAAAAACATCTCTTGTAACAGAGCTCAATGGTGATGGCATGTTTGCAAAATTTTATCGCAGAATTGATTCTGGTTAAAGGCCTAAGTTCAATAAAATTTAATCAGACATGGGCTGCTTCTTTCGAGTGTTTTAAGGCAGCAGAAGCTTATTATGTACAATAATTCCTTAGAAGACGGCTACAAATTCCACATTGACAAGAAACAATCGCAGAATAAAGTTTACTGGTACTAAAGTTACAAACTTTAGAGGAATGTAAATGACTGGAAGATTACTATCAAAGCAAAAAAAATTGGTGGAAGAAAATGAAAATCATTTCATTTGCCCTTTGACACAGATTTTCTTTTCTTGGCACTCTTTGGATGGCTCACATTGTTTCTGCTCTCACTACACTTTGTGCAAAACCAGTCTTCATCCGGGACTTTTTCAAGAGGAGGATTGCAGCAATCAATATGAGTACCAACACCACAACCAGTAGAACCACTTTCGTCACCACAAATCAACATTACCTCTCCTCTATCACGAGACCCACAAATTTGGCATGGTAGATCACTATTAACACAATCTTCTGGTGTTCTCGGATCCTCAACCACCACCACCTCTTCTAACCGACGCTGCAAGTTGGCAAATGACCTTTCTGCCCAAGCATGACTATTGTATTGAACATGTCTTTCAAGGGAATAACCAGGCTTACAAACGAACTCCACCAAGTAATCGGCTAAAACACATGGTATCTCATGCCTTAAAAACTCTTGTACCCATATATCAACACGTGGCATTCCGGGGCTAACAATGGCAAAGTCAACTCCAGCTTCGAGGTAGCGGGTGTAAGGGGGAGAGGTGGCTAATATGGTCCCATCTCCAGCTCTGATCACACGCTTCAAGGTGTCCTGATGGAAAACAAAGAGAAGAAAAGAAGATATATTGAAGCAACGAGTAAAAGTTTACAAGGAGATAGGTAGAGGAGCAAAATAAAAAGGAATGAAGCAACATGAGTATAAGGAAATTAAAATGATGCAGGTACAAATAGATTTAAGCTTTATTTTGATCAAGGATTTCAATGGGCAATGGATGTGAATCAGTGAGAATTGTAATATATACCAGAGGTGGGGCAATGCATTCTCCATATATAATAATGCGCATTCCATAGAAGGCACCATGGCCAGTTCTCTCCCTCAAAAGGCGCCACTTCCTTGGAGCCTCCAAGTTGATTGCACCATCTTCACTTAGACCAGTTTTGTGCCACTCATAAGGCTCCTCTGGTAAGAATCTTCCTGCCTGATTGCTGGCAGTTAAGTAATCAGTATTCAGAATCCACCTGCATTTGAGGTGGAATCAGTGTTTGGCGAACAAGAAAATAGGACTCCATACTCCACGTCAACGCAAGCAAACAGCTATTTTGAATGAAATCCAGTTTTTTGTAATGAAATTACCAGTTGATGATTATTGATTGTAAAAAATTTTAAAAAAAATGTTTTCTTGTACAGCCATACCTTCCGGAAGCTGCAGCAGCAAAAAACTTTTCAGTTCTGCGTATGGGATCTGGAACAATGAAGTGTGTAGCCTGATACGACCATTGATGAGAATCTCTGCAGACCCTTCCTTTCAAACGCCTAATAACCTGCTGAAATTCCTTTCTTTGTAGCCTATGCCCGCTTAGTATGAACCACACAGGTTCAGCTATCACTTTTAGAATTCTTTTCGCAGTTGCTGAATCCTGATTAACACCAGCCTTCGGCTCGATCTTCTTGGGCGATATGTTAGATTTCAAAGCCACTTTCCCACCTTGTTGTTCGCAATGACCGACATTTTGATCGCCAACACCAACAGGGCGATTTTCCTTCTCTACTTCCATGGAGTTCACTGGCTTACTTAAAGGTACAGTTCTCTTGGTTTTACTAGTAGGAGACGGAATGATTTTATCTTTCTCCTTTCCAATCTTCTCAGTATTCTTTTTACTTTTTGACTCCTCCCCACTTAAACCTTCAATGGATTTTCTCCTCTCCTTATCGGATGGAACAGACTTTCTCCAAGTTTTACTCAATGGACGTTTTCTCCATTCAGTTGATTTTTCTTTCCCTCCGTCCTCTTTAATGGTTGATTTATCGGGCTTGTTTTTCCTGCCATGAACTGCCTTTTTAAGTTCATCTCCACTCCCATCTTCAACTGATGTTTTTGTTAGGTCATGAGAACTCAATCCAGTAGCACTGGCTTTAATTGTTGTAGGCTGCGCATCCTCCGATTGGTCTTCAATCACTTTACTCATCTTATTTGTGGGACTGTGATCAACCTCTCTAGGCTTCTCTTCTGCTTCTAACTCATTTTCCTCTTTGTCTTCTGGAGCCTCGGTTTCATCATCCATGGATCCTATCTTATCCTCAACTTCCTTCCCTGATGGTTCAACATTTACAGATGAAGCAATCATTTCAACAATCCCACAATTATCAATCGTTGCAATTGCTGCCTCTTTCCCACCAATTGAAGCAATCACAGTATCAGATTGCATGGAAGTATCGTTTCGGTAGATGGAGCCTTTCTGATTTTTGGTATTGCCAGGAACTAATCTTGGTCTGGAACCCAAACTCTTCTTGGCAATCATCTTCCTCCTAGAGGGTTTCGATATTGAATCTGCGTTTTCTCCTTTCAACAAGTCCAAGCTAGGACTACCAGATTTCTCGATGTCTAAAGTTCCGGTTTTGGGAGACGGGGCCCGGATATCTTGCTGTTCTTTCTGTGGCTTTTCAACTATACTAACAGTAATTCCTTCCCTGTTCATGACACCTTTAACGGCAGGCTCACTCACAAAACTCTTGTCCTCTAATCCGGTGAAGGACGTTTGAAGTGCCTCCAAGTTGTCCTCATGCCTACTTTCGCGGGTGACAGTGTTCACAACAGGCTTCGACAATGATTTTCTGTCAAAGCTCGACAAATTAGTCTTTACAATGTCAGACGGAGATTTATGTCTAGGACCTGGAGAAGCATTCTCAGCTAATGGGCCATTTATCAAGACTGCTGGTTCTGAACCTTCAGTCTTATCATTCACTAAAGGACTCCGACTCATCTTTCGTGATTTTGAGCTACCATAAGAACCATCTATCTTCCTCTTTTCAGGCAGAATATCCCTGCCCACTTCATCAGGTAACACAGTTTTCTTTGAAGGAGTTTCAAATCCAGAGCAAGGTTTACTCTCTGCCAGTTCTGCTTTGGATGGAGAGATACTAAAACCAAAACTAACGCCGACATTTGACTTATCTATTTCCACCGCAGAAGTATTACTTAAATTGGTTGCCATCTCTCCAGATAACGCTGAAAGTGCGTTTCTCCTAGGGGTCTTCCTTGAGTAACTAACAGTTGACTTTGCTTCACTAGAATAAGGGGACATCTTAGCACTTCCAGAAGTAGAAGCTGGTTCATTTCCAGCCTTGGCAGGAGTTGGCGTCCTGTCATACGAGTTAAATGGCTGCTCAGATGGCTCCCCACAGCTAACATTTCCAAGAGTTCTGGTGTCCTGAAAACAAAGCACATCAGGATGCTTTTTATGGATATGTTGCAATTTCGAAGCTTCAACAGATAGGGTCTCTTCTGCGGTGGCTAATACCGCATCGATATTATTGGCAGTTTTTGATAAATTTTTAGATGCACTTGTTGCTAGCAGGTTCCTTGAGACTTCCTCCGTTGATCGGGGTGATGGATGGACCCTTACTGTCCCAACATGGAAGTTATGAGGACTAACATTGATTTTACCATCCCCATTTTGCTTTTTAGGACTCCCATCTGCCTCTTCTTCAGAATCTTTAGCTTCAGCCTCCAGCATCTCCAATTCATAACCACTGGAGGGAAGGAGAATACTTATTGAGCAACGCTTTGTGTAAAAGATAAAAACATGAAAAGTAAAATTGTTGCTTACTATCCACTATCCATGGATCACCAGAACTAAACAAAACCAAAAAGCATTGACATCAGTAACATGCATAAGTAAATAGTAATTGAATTTGGGACAGTGTCATAGCTGACAATGACACACACAAACCCACACCCCTTTTTCCCTCTCCTTTTCTCTCCCTCTCGCTTTGTGATGAAACTCAAATCTAATAAATATCTAGGGGAGTCACCACTAAATATATCTTTCTTATTACACCATTAACAATGGGGGTATGGGAGGGGGAGGACTTGAGAAGCTCTAACCTTTGGCAATATGTGCACAAAGTGACAACTCTTAGAAAGCTTTACCACTGAAATAGTGGCCCCACTATACATCTAAAAATTGAGGAACTCAAGGGACCTTATGCAAATCAACGCTATACATATATTTCTTGACCCTTATAAACAAAGAGATCAGCACACAAATCAACTTGCATTGCTATGCAAACTTGTGCATGGACAGATATAAATGCACATTGCATAGAACATAAGAGAAAGATCATCTAAATTCAAGTCTCACCTTTTACCATAGTCAGCTTCTGGAAGTAGTTCCCAGGCCCTCAAACTGCAATATAAAATAAATACAGATTCACTTTTAAATAACCCCAATAGAGAGTAAGAAATAACCAACTATATGATATTGTAGCATCCAATCTCCTATCATAAATTGCCAAGTAAAAATGCTGTAATATTTCAAAAGTGCGAGAACAAGCAGTAGACATACCAGTCTTCCAACCATCGATGATTAACAAGCTTTATCTTTTTCATTTTTTTGGCAAGCTCATACTTCTCTCCTATTAAAGGACAAACAAAAATAAGAGCATTATCTACGTGTTAACAAAATACAATCTACCAAGTGATATAACGTTTCGAAGGCTTTTGCAAACAAAATTGTACAGGTCTAGAATTAGACAGTAAATGTCAACAGAACCATAACTACATTACATACCCCAAAATATAAACAGGGGCAAATAGAAAAAATGAGAATTGAATTATAAATGAAAGTACTTAACAAGAATATTTACAGGCATGAAACATCATGCGTAGTGATTTGCCATGGTAGTGAAGGTAAATGTAGAAAATCCATTAAAACCAAGAGAACAACGCACCTTCATATTTGTAGCATATGAGATGAGTAACTTTGTTGGCCACCAACGGCTTTGAGAAAGTTGCCCCCATTAGCCCAACCATTGTCTAAAAAGAAGTAGAATCGGAAAGACAAAATGTTCACATGAAGGAACTATAATTGGTTTTTGGTAAATGGACCTTAGTAATGATAAAACAAGATATGATCAACTGCAGATAAATTGGATAAACAGAAAGGAACACGCTAGGAAAGGATAATACAAACCATAATATCATCTCGATCTTGCCTTTGGTATCCAGTCAGGCAAACTACTAGAGACTTGGCACCCGGAATTCCATCCAAATCTCTTAAAGGTCTATACATAATCTGAGAGAAGACATATACATATGCCAATGAGATTGTGGACATCAATTCAGGTTAAGTAGAAAGAAAGGAAGAAATCTGACAAGTAAATGAGCTAGATGATCAAAGTCACCGATTCATTAGGGCCAAATATCAACCACTTGCACTGTGTCAAAATTTTCCTATCGTAAGTGTAGAAGTAGAACATATAACTTCTAAAAAGAGGAAAGCAAAAAATAATTAGCTTGGTCAAATCAAATAGGGGCTAGAGCATTGGCTTATATCCATGGATGATTATCTCAATGAACTGTTCTTGCAATAAGAGGTGTTTTGGCTAAATAATTGAGCCAGATTATTTTTTTTGTCTTTATTCAAAATATATATATATATTTGTGGATTATTGGTTCGTCTTCATGAGATACAAAGTAACAGATTATTAACCAAACTAAAATTTTTGCCAAATAAAGAAAAATAATAATCCAAAAAATCTGTTTGTTTTGGATTATTTTTTGTCTTCGGTGAACTTTGTTAAGACTTTGACCATAATTTTTTACTTTTTAGATTCCTCTCATTGAAACGAACCAATAATCTACAAAAAAAAATCGACGAGAAACTTACAAACGTGAAAAAAAATTGAACAAGGATAAAAAAATAATTAGGCTCAGTTATTTAGCCAAAAAAAAACCCCTAAGTAAATCACTAGAAAAAAGTATCACCAATAAATTATCCATATCTGAACTCACTGTTATGTTGCTATCCCATGACACATACTGAACAGTGTGGGCTAGTAATAGAAACTTCAGCCAGAGCCCCAAGCTATACACCCTTGGGTAGTCGTAAGTATTGCTAACCACCTAGCGAAATGAACTGATGCACGGCGAACCACCTCTCGGTCATTAAACCAACCCTTTTCGTGTGCGGAAATTATCTACTGCTAATAGCCTATTCCAGCTTAGCTAGGAGCCTAGGACTTGTCATTAGCTTAACAATATAGTAATAAAACATACGTCATGCCAACCAATCGCACAACCTGATCCCATTATTATTTTGTTTTGCCATAGATGATTATTGAACTACTTGTTACAATATGTGAAATATATGACAACAGACTTATGTGCAAAATGCAAATTAAACATTGCTAACCTGTTGTTCTTATTAATAACCCACAATGTCAATATGATATTCATCGCGGAAAACGGGAATAGGAAGGTGAAGTCGCCACATTAATATTATGAATCTTGGGATTACCATCTACCACATTAGTGCCAGGCAAACTGAAACAAACTTTCAATGACATAGTGGAGTTGCAATAGTGAGATATAGCCAATTTACAAACTTTACGAATTGGATATTTGATGAACAGAATGAAAATCACGCTATTACCAAAAATCTATTAACTTAAACACTGCTGGGGTAAACATTCTGAGACAAAAGACAACCAGATAGCATATGACTGGCCAAAGTAAATTTGAAAACGTTTTTCAGAGGTCATAGTAGAAACAACATCAGTAGCCAAGAGTTTGTTCTATATTCAACACTCAACAGCAAAAAAGTTAACAAAAAACTAGATATTTGTTAATTTCAAACATACGAAATGATTGAATCCTCTCGGATTACAGAACTAAGCAAAATTGGATAGAGAAACTCACAGATGTGGGATCAACAGGCATGCCAATATCAAAACTATGATCAACCCATAACCCTGTGACTAAAACCTTTCCATCTGTTCGAGCAGCAACACATATAGAATCATCCTGCACCACAAAAGCGCTCAATTTTGAACTCTTTACGAGATATTCAATTTTCCCAATTAGGCAATTGGATTGAAATATTGAGCAGATCAATAAACAGTAGAAACTAATTGAGTATGAGCAAGAATGGCACTCACATAAACAAGTTTGTCGACGATGACATGAGTGCAAAGGGTACCATATTGAGACACATCAACTCCACCCCCATTAACAAGCTTCGATCGGACCTGTAGATGGTAATTTTGAAAAAAAAAATGAAGAATAAAAAGGAACCAAGTAAATAAATAAATGGACACAAGTTCAATAAAAAAGTTAAAATTGTTCCAATCCCAGGCGTTCAACAAATTAAACGAGTAATTAAATTAATGAGAAAGGGAGAAAGGGAACCTTCTGGGCTTTGATGGGATCGAATCCAAGGAGGACAAAACGAACACCGGTAAAGGTTTTGGAGGGGTGGTCATAGGAAACTGTTGAATCTTGTTTGCTACCCAACATTTGAACCAAACCGAAACCTCGAGTTGCTCAGAGGCTGTGACGTTTACGAATCGAGGAGTGTCTTCTCTAGGAAGAAGAAAATAAGTAGCAGTAGTACTAATTTTGGAAAGGGAGAGGCGAATGCCGAATGTGTGAACTGGTTGGGAGGGAGGAAGTCTGAGATAAAGCTTCTGGTAGTCACTGTAGAGCGGCAGAGGGAGACCATAAAACTTCCAGAGGAAGAATGAAGGGGAGAGAGAGAGAGTTTAAAATTAAAAAAAAAAAAGAAAATGAAATTGGCGGTGGGGTTTGGTTGAAAAAAATGGAGGGATCTCCGCAGGGAGAATTAACTTTTCGATTTTCGGTAGAGTGGCGGGAGAGGAAAATAAACACACATGGGCTGGCTGCCGATTGGGCTGCAAAAAAAAAAAAAGGGTGAATTGTGAAATCGGACCAAATTGGTTAGCCTGATTTGAATTGGAATTGTGAATTAATAGTTCGGACATCGATTAAATAAAAAATTAGAATATTGTGACTGACGCTTCGGACAATGAAATGTTTTTGAAACTAGGAATTAATCGAATCGAATCGTGAGATATTTATGGAGTATATATAAGTTGAAATTTAGAATTGGATCGTAAGACATTTTTTTCAAACACAAATTTCATTTTCTAAAAACCATGACTTGCCGATTAAAATTAGATCCATAAGAATCCAATCCGATCCAAATCATTCACGGGAAGCCCGTCAAATTGAGATGGCCCTTTGCTTGACATTCTCAAAGCCCAATGACTTTGGGTCAATGCTCTTGTTTACATCAATCCACTGCAACCAAAGCCCATCAATGGCTTTTCTATAAGCTGGGCTAGGGTGTTTTTCATTCTTTCACGGCCCCCAGCTAAAATGAAGATTAACTGAGGCAGAGTTACCCGTTTTTAGCATCAATTGCTAAAAGGTGATTTCTTATAAAAGTGTTAGTAATCAATTTGTTTCCATAAAAGTTTTAAAATCATGATTGCTTTTAGCAAATGGGAACTAGGGGTGCTAAAAGAGAGAAACCCAACCTGGTTACAAAAAATTGTAGTCGAACTTCAATTATTTTTTTTTTATACCAAATGTCTGGGTCAATTGAAGTGCATCTCAACTGATTTTGAGATATTAAAAATTCATCGGCCATTAGTGGATGACCCACTTAAAACCGTAGCAAATGATTCATATGAACTATTAGCCCTAAAAGGGAGGACAAAATCTAAAAGGATTCGAATCTAAGATCTTAAGAAACAAACCATCAAGATAAAATTGTTTTTATTTTATACTAAACGAATTCTACCAATTTCGACATTCGAAATTCCAAATTAAGAATGAAGATGCGAAGTGCGAACCAAATATATTCCCAGGCAAGTAAAACAAAAAGGATGTGCTAATAGCCCTCGTTTGATTCGCAGACTAAAATAGGTGGGATTAATAGTCCTGGGATTGATAGTCTTGAACTATTTGTACTGGGACTAATTTAGTACTGATCCTCACACAATCCCCTGTTTGATTCATGCAGGATTAACATTGGGATATTCCATGTTTTGGTCAATCCCATGTTTGGTTCCCTAAACTACATTTCGGGATTAATTTCAAGACTCTCTCAAAAAAAAAAAAACGTTATTGGCCAATACAATTCAATTTGCATGCATAAAAATCAGAAATAAATGGGCATCCCATTTTGATTTATTAGGATGTAAATAAAAAAAATTTCAAAAATCATAAACAAACACCTACTAAAATGGGGAAGAAACTAGATGCGAATGTTTGAGATAAACTAGGAAAATACCAAAACTTGATATACACAACAAACTAATGCTCAATGCTTTAATCGGCGCCCAAAAACCCAACAGATCTGGGTATGAGTGAAAGAGACGATGACAATTTTATAATATCTCAGTCTTCCCTCCATGTGTTTTTTATCCTGGACTAATTAGTCCCCCCAGGTATTACACAGTACCATACGTATTGGACTAAAACTATCTTGGGATTGTTAATCCCATGCTATTTTTCAGGAACCAAACGACGAACTATGCGGGATTAAGTATAAATAGTCCAATCCCAGGTACCTAAATTTAGCCGTGGAAGATCATTCCAATAGAACATTCTGGATTCATACTTGAATTGTCATCCACTTCACCCTCCAAATTCAATTTTTAACTCCCCAAATCACCAACCTTTCTAGTGGCATTTTAGTAGCGTCTGACTTGATTTCATGGGAACCACGTAAAGTTAAATGGGTTGGTTCATTTGTTAAAATCAACTTAGGAAATAAATTAATTTTAGTAAAGGAGTATAGCAAATAGATTACTCATTTGCCAAAAAAGAAAGTGATATTGACACTCAACTTTTATCTACTAGTACTCTTCTTCTTCTTTTTTTGTCTTTATTAGATAAAGTATGTCTTGTGGAGTACGTATTTTATGAATAGAGACAAAAAAAAAAGTGCCAATAAAAAAAATGTGTCAATATCACATCATTTGCTAAAATCATTTGATTTTATGGAATTCTCATTAAATTAAATAAAATAGGAAAAAAAGGCCTAAGGATGGAGTAATTAATTCGTCAAAAGCGGCAACAATAAATAGAGTGACACAGGGCCGACGGATTAGTAGTTGTAGCAGTCGTAAGTAGTTCCTTCAACCCCGTCTACAAGATCGGTGATTTTGAGTGCGAGAGAGAGAGAGAGAATCATCGGAGAGAGAAAGATGGGTTGGATGACTAGATTCACAGGAGCGGTTGCTTTATTGGCTGCGGGAGTCATATTTTCGCCTGAGACGTTTGGATCAACATCATCGGACGCTCTACAAAAGCTCTCCACCTACCTCAAACTGGCTCATCTCCTCTGCTTCTCTACAGCCTTCGGCGCCGCCCTATGGGTCACTTTCATCGGCGGCATCATTATGTTCAAGTAACTAACTTATACCACCCACCCCACAATTTCCCCTCTTCAATTTCCGACAACGTGTATACTATTCTTTCTTAATTAATTCGAAATTAATATAAATATTAACCGTAGGAATCTGCCGAGGCATCAGTTTGGGAATCTGCAAAGCAAGATGTTCCCGGCCTACTTCGCCATGGTTGGGGTTTGCTGTGCTATATGTGTCACGTGTTTTGGATATTTACATCCATGGAAGGCGGCTTCCACTTCAGAAAAATACCAGCTTGGCTTGCTTCTCTCCGCCTTTGTTTTCAACCTCGCTAATCTTGTCGTCTTTACACCCATGACCGTTGAGGTATATTTCTCTCTCAAACCCCTCCCAGTCCCAGTTGTGTTTTTAGCAATCAAGAATGTTCTTCTTATCTGCTTTCAGATGCGAATATAAGGTTCATGTAGATGTAATCAGTGGCGGCTCCAGGAATTTTTATGAGGGTGTTCATAAATACTTACACTAGTATATTATCTCTAGAATCTACAATGATATATAAACTAATATTCGTATATTCATATCAACGATGTTGTCCAAAAATAGCAAAGTACGAATACCTATTACAATAGCCCTTGACGAGTTTTCATGTTTTGAAATCGTTGCATAATAGCCTCATTATCAACAGTATTACGTACATCGCTCTCAATGTAAGGAACCAAACATGAAAACTTCTTTTCGATTGCGTAGATTGCTCTTTACGTACTTCATTGCGGAAAAACTTCTTTCAACTGTGGCAGTTGAGACAGGAAAAGTCAACACCAATGTCACAAGTAAACATACCAATCCAAATCTTCACTCAGAACATGCAAATCTTCACTTTGGGCCACCGAACAACCAAATCTTCACTCAGAGAATGCAGACTAGTGAATAGAGAATCAGAGATCCATTTTTTCTTTTTGAGAACCAAACCTAGCTCTATTTACCCGAGAGAGAGAAGACAAGAACAGAGAACCTTCTGTTCTCTTTTTCCTCGTTGGCAAAATGTAAAGTAAAGGTCTATTACTTAGGGGGTGTTCCACTAACCCAGTTTTTTTGAAAGAACTGGTTTTTCACGGTTTTTTATGTGATGTGTTGTAAGAGAATGACATGTCTCGGTGTTTGGAAAAAACAATTTTTTGTTAGTGGAACACCCCCTTAGTTTAGTTAGTTTATTACATTTTATCCCCTTTTCTCTTATTGGTTATTTAGTATTTTAGTTTGTTATGGGCTATTGGGTTGTTCAAATTGGATTGATTTGCACTTTGTCGGCTAATTTTTTTTTGGTGAGTGGTCATTAATTTTTGGACTGGGTGTTCATTTATATTTAGAATGGGACTAGAGTGTTCATCCATATTTCGCTTGGGTGTTCAAAAGAGGACTAAGCTAAATTTTTTGACATGTATTCTAGGTAATTTTTTTTTTAATGGGTTGTCAAGTGACCATCCTTACTTCCTAGTGGAGCCGCCAGTGGATGTAATTGAATTACTTTACAGGGTCTTTTACTTTATCTAGTATAAAATATTATCGTATTTTGATTGTAGAATTGTAGCGGTTGATTTATGTTCTAATTGTTTGCCTACTATTGATGATCAGTTGAATTATATTCCCATCTTGTGATATTTTTACCGAAATACTGACTAGTGCAATTCTGCTACTCTACTCATCTGTGTCAAGACTGCATTAGTTTATTTGTCTACAGATATTGGTATTGATTCATATGAGGTTCTGTTTTTTCCTCTTGTAGCCAATGGTAATTTCTAATTTCTATACAAATGTATGCACATGACTCCGTTACTCGTTAAAAAAATGCTCCTCTATAGAATGTAGGATATATTACTTCTGATAATTGTACAGTTTTGAAACAAAGGCACATCTTGGTCATTTCGTGTTGTGAGTTTGCATTTACCTTTGGGTTTCTTAGTGGGATTTTTGGTAATAAGTGAAATTCTTTCATTCTTTTGGGCAGATGATGAAGCAGAGGCACAAAGTCGAGAAGGAAGAAAAAATTGGAGAGGAAGTTGGGTGGTCAAAGAATGTTGAAGTTGCAAAAGTAAACCCAAAGCTTAAAGCCATGAACAAGAAGTTTGGGATGATACACGGCTTATCATCTCTTGCTAATATTATGTCCTTTGGTAGCCTAGCCGTGCACTCGTGGTACTTAGCAGGTAAAATGAATCTCTAGATCGTGCTAAATTCCCTGCACTGGGAAAGGATGGGATAGATCCTCACCATGGTTTCGTGTGTTTTAATTGAATACATGCTAAGTCATGTATGACAAAGCAAACATATTGTGAGCATGCAAGATACTTGTTTATTAGTACTGTGAAATTGCACGGCTTTCATGGCTACTGTCTGGTAAAGAAGTTATCCTATTGACATCAATGGGGAGTGAAATAATGTTTTTGTTCTCTCTCTGTGTGTGTGTGTGTGTGTGTGTGTGTGTGTGTGTAGGAGCGTCTGTGTATCATCATTTTTGCTTCTCAAGGCTTTCTGATGTATTAGACTTGCCGAACTGCAGCAAAATTCACCCAAAAGGGGAAAAAAAAAAAAAAACTGCAACAAAATATTTATAAACAATAGCCATTTCGGGAAGTGTATGACCTCGTCTGAGCTTAAGCTAGTAAGCTAGTTGATTGAACTGGATAGACAGCTAGTTGATTGAACTGGATAGGCAGTTGTCTTCCACAAAAAGAATATGTGTTTACCTCAAGGAATTGTTCCATTGGTGCGAAGTGAGATTTATATCCATCGAATTGGTCTTTCTTACAGTTGCATAGCATGACAATCAAATTATCTTTCCTTCTAATGTTACTTTTTGAAGTCCTTTCCAATACCCTGAGAATCCAACATATTTAGATCTTGGTTTGTATGAAAACAGCCACAAGAATAATTCTCACAGGTGGGCAATATACGCAGTATGGTGATATAATATTTTGCCTTTTTACCTTTTGTAAAACTTGTGATGCTTGTTGTAGTCTTGGGAGAGGGTGTGCGTACATCCATGGGAAAGCACCATCAAAGTTGCTTCCTGTCTGTTGTCTAGTCAAAATGTTGTCCCCAACAGGTGACATAAAAAGCATAGCTTTTGAGTCATGAACATGTAATCATTCTGAAATATAAGTTTATAAGCATAAACTGCTCATCAATTATGAACCAGAACCAGATTAACAGACGCATGTTTGCAAGTGTCCATGTTTTATGGACCTCTATGGACATGGTTGACAATCTTATCAAGAGTTCAATTTTGTTTTATGCTGTTGAGACAGTATCATTTGGGCTTTCAATAACTGCATACGGAGTTCTTTTCCGTCTCTGTATTTATCTTTTCTAAGCTAATAGTTTTTCTTCTTTAAAGTAGGTTATTTACATGCCTTTCATAGTTTTTGGTGTTTTCAACTGAGAAGCTGCGGGGTTGCTAAAAAGATGGGATTGGTGACGGTGTTGGTGATTGGAGGCAATGGGTTTGTTGCGTTGATGGTGAGTTGTGGCGATAGGTTAGTGGTGGTTGACTTGTGACAGGTATGGTAATGCACAATTTTGGGATTCTATAATGGTGATTGACGGCAACACGAATGGTGGCATTGGTGACACTTGGCAGTTATTCTGTTGCAGAAGTGGGTGTGATATTTGATTGCAGAGAGTATAGGTTGGTTTGATTAGGTTAGGGATTGGATTCGGGTGCGAACGAAGGAGTAATAGTGCAAACTGCAAAGAATAAAAGCGTAGTAGTCTAGGTCAGTGTCATTTCAGAAATGGTATGAGGGCCCTATAATGGTTAGAAACCATCTCAGGGGTTGCAGGTGGCTGAAGTGAGGTGTGTGAATCATTTTCCTTTTTGAAAGAGAACTGGATCTCATAAATCCCGAGCTAGAGTTCATATGAAACCTTTTCTTCATAAAAAAGAAAAACTTCTCATCCGCACTTCATATAATATGTTGATAAGGAACTGTATCTGGTCCCTCGGACGCCTTCATATGCATGCAGCATGCAGAATTATCTTTGTGTGTCTGCGAAATTCTATGCATGCCCTCCATCTCCATTGCCATCTGTTTACGTCTTATACAAATCAAGCCAACTACACAAGCCGCGGATATTGTAAGGAGGCCGTGACCCTCTGATTTTAAATACTTTATGGTTCTACAAGCTCGTTTTAAATAGTGAACTGTAATTGTAAAGTAACGACATACGTGAAAATTGTAAAGGAACGGCATACGTGAAATGTGTCTCAGTCCATGGAGAAAGGTAACAAGTTTTCACAAATATGCAGTTTGCTTTTTTTTTATTTATATTTCCACTGGGCCACCGGCGTTTCTGGTTGATTTCTTCGTTACATAGCAAATTAAACTTTCCCAAGAGTAACGAATGATCATCACATGCTTGCAAAATTCAAGCACAACTGAGCAGTGAACACAATCAGAAACAGCACTTGTTCAGAGTTCTTATCGTATCACCATATCAACTAGTAGGAAGGTAGGGAAAGTATGGCGCATTCATAAACACAGCAAGAAGCATGGATGGTCATGGTTTCTCTCGTGAATTCTTCAAGTTCTGGCTATATAGCTTAACTTTGATTGTACCATGAAGAAATTAGTTGCAAGCAGAGTCGGAGCTAGGATTTCTACACGGTGAGGTCAAATACCAAGAGTCGTTAAGAATTTAATTGAGTTTGGCAATAATAAAGAACAAAAAAAATGATTTTCAAATAGAACTATTGAGGAAGATTTGTACAAACTGGGCCTTGCAGCTTCTGTGTATTACATTGGGAGCCGAACAGTAGAATATTCCAAGAGCTTGCTACCGAGTCGGTTGCTCTGACTCAAAGGATTGTGGAGGACGTTTAAGTCCAGTGTGTGTGCCTGGAGAAAAGTTCAATTTGTTAATCTTTGTGGAGTCAAGTGACCCCACTTTGGTCTTCTTCCTTCCGCCCTTGGTTGTTGGAAGGATCATTTGAACATCTCTTCTTACTGGTAATTTATGAGAGAAAAAAAAGAAAAAGATGAATAGTAATTGAAGTGTCCATTAAAATGAATCGTTCTCTAGATGGTGATTCTTTTGACAATTGATTGATGAATTAACTAACCAACAAAGCATATTTCGAGGTAAACTAACCAATCTGCTAATTTTGTAGCTAACATCGGCGGTTAGCAGCCCTAATTAGGAACAAATGAACTGTGCATGAAAAACTTAAAAAAAAAAAATAGTACGAAGCACCATAAGAAAGAAAGAAAGTAAACTACAAACTATTGTCATAAAAAAGAGTGGAGACTACTAGTAGTAATACTTTTCAAAAGAAGAGGTGGCGAGTTCAGTTTACCCTTTTAATTCCGCACAATGAGTTATGACTTTATTCGAATACGACTGTGGCAGGGAACTTAGGGCATCTCCAATAAATATAGTTAAGGCGAAGTTAGTATAAGGTTTTGGTCAATTAACAGTTTTATGGGTTTAATTTAGTTCTAATAGTGTTGCTTAGGTGTATTTTGTGTCGTACAAAATAGTGATAGACATAAATAGGTTAACAACTGTGGTTGTACGTCTATTGTTGCTTCAACTGGGCCGCGCAAAGAGAGAGAGAGACACACAAAAGTGAAAAGGAAAATTTTGGCAGAAGGAGAGAAAGAGAGGACAGAGAAACGTTTGCATGTGAGGTGAGAGCCCCACTGTACACAATACATATTTTTGTACCTTTTTAATACTTTATTCCATGTTAACAATACCATCGGAAGGTCCATGCACTAAAAAAACTAACTTACACTATTTTGTCATAACAACACAAAAATGAGATCCACTTTTTACACTTTTGTGTCGTATAACACTACATTTTTAACTTCACGATTGGAGATGCCCTTAACCGATGAGTTCACGAGAGAGAGAGAGAGAGAGAGAGGGAGAGGGAGAGAGGCAATTGAGAATAAATTGATTTTTGAAGGTTTTTTTGGGGTAATTATGTAATGTTCAAAAGGTGTAGGGTAAACTTGTGAAATTATGACTAGCGATATATAGCAGCCCTAAATTATATATTCCGTACCAATCGATCAGCACCTGGATCTTAATCTTACGTAGAACAAACCTGAGCATCTTCGGCAACGATTAAGAACAGGTACCTCTCTTTTCGTTCCCCCCTCTCTCTCTCTGGTCGTCTCTCTGCGTGCGGGTGTGTATATGTTTCTAATGGGTGAAATTTATTTTCTCAATTTATTTACTAGATGAATACAAGTTCTAAGCATTTAGGGGGCCTTTTTTTTCAGTAGCCCTCTCTTTCTCTGGTCGTCTATCTGCGTGCGGGCGTGTATATTGATTTACGTATGTATACAAGCATTTAGGGGGCTTTCTTTTTTAGTACTCCGTAGCATTTTTATTATTATTATTATTATTTTTTTTTTTTTTTTTGGGGGCTGAAGCTAGCGGTGGCTTTCTAGGCCTCTGCCCAGATGCGGCACTGCTTGGTACCTAAGTATTTGTTTTTGTTTACACATTTGTTAAACAGCACCGGTTCATTAGTTTTGAAGGCCTGAAATGGACTCATTACGAGCCCTCCATATATTTTGCATAATAAATTTTTTCAATACAGGTTCCATAAAAAACTATTGCAAAATATTCATCACTACACAAATTTAAATATATAGTCATTCAAAAATAAACAACCATTACAATATATAGAAGGCCTATATGTTTGGGGCCCCTATTTTTTACATTGGGGGGGCGGGGGGCAAAACGGTGGCTTCATTGGTGTATACCATGAGCTGGGCCTGTTTGTTAACAAGATGAGCTCGTGCTTATAAAAAACACATTCATCGTTTCTTTTTTCGATTATATGATTATGCTTTTTCACTAATGTGATGTTGTTTTGTATCATGAATCCGTGATTGAGCAACAGATTGGTGGGAAGCTACTGGGTGGTGGACAGATGAACAATTCTTCTGCAGTACCCTCTTCGAAAGCAAGAGCTGGGCCATCCCAGCCAGCAGAAGCTACATTTAAGCGCAAGCGAGGAGTTTTCCAGAAGGATTGTGAGTTCTTACCTCTCTTTATGACTACTATTAAACAGCTATTTTTTGCTCAACGTTTTTCAATCTTATGCTCTTTGGTATGTTTCCTTTCCCCCCCTTATTCCCATCTCTCTGTGCCTTTGGATGTACCAGTACAGCACATGATGTATGGGTTTGGAGATGATCCTAATGTATGCTCTCTCTCTCTCTCTCATTATTTTTTATATTCTTGTTCACTATTGGATGTTATACCCATTTAAAATTGATAAAGACAAGGATTTAGCGCGATAATACTCATGGACCTAATTATACCATTTCCTTGTTGATGCTCCGCATGCTGAGGTGTTAAGTTTTCTAGTCTTGCGTACATTTTTCCAGTGGTTGAGTTTATATCATGTTCTGATCACTACCTTTACAAATTATTTCCTCTTCTGAGCCACTCCACTGCCAGCTTAGGTTACATTTTAGGCAATTATGACCAACAGATATCATTGCATTGTAAGCTTCTATTCTAGTTGTGTTTAACAAAGATTTACGATGAGGCAAAATAAAAATGTGTAAATGGTCCATCATAGAGGGAGCTGGAGAAGAGATATGAGATAGGAAGAGTATTATTTGATCGGCAGCTCTATAGATTTCCCAGCACAAATGGAGTGAAGTTTCACCAGTAGATGTGATTAGGGACATGTATGAAGGTGCCGTTACTACCATTAGACCACCAACAGGGAAACGAGTGAATTTCCAACCACAATAGGTCTTCACCAAGGGTCAACCTTGAGTCTATACCTCTTTGCCTTAGTTATGGATGAATTGACTAAGCATATTCAGGAGAATATCACATGGTGTGTTTTGTTTGTAGATGATATTGTCAGCGAGTGAATTTCTAATCACAGTAGGTTTGCACCAAGGGACAACCTTGAGTCTGTACCTCTTTGCCTTAGTTATGGATGAATTGACCAAGCATATTCAGGAGGATATCCCATGTTGTATGTTGTCTGTAGATGATATTGTCGTAGTAGATGAAACTGCTAGAGGAATTAGTACTAAATTAGAAATATGGGGAGAAGCATTAGAGTCAAAAGGCTTCAGGATAAGTAGAAGTAAAACTGAATATATGGAGTCAAAGTTTAGTGGTAACGGAAGTGCTCACGTAGAACGAGTAAGGATTCAATTTCAGGAGATACCACAAAAGTGATCATTTTAGGTATTTAGTTTCTATTAATAGCAAAAATTGTGAGATTGTAGATGATGTGACTCACATGATCCAAGTTGGGTGACTCAAGTGGAGAAGTGCGGCTGGTGTACTATGTGACAAGAGGATATCCACAAAATTGAAAGAGAAATTCTATAGAACTGCCATAAGACCAGCCATGCTTTACGGGACAGAATGCTGGCCTATCAAGAAACAAGTGGGTAAGATGGGTTTTACTGAGGTGAGAATGCTGAGATGGATTTGTGGTAAGACTAGAAAAGATAAGATTAGAAATGAAATTGTTCGTGAGATGGTGAGTGTAGCACCTATAGAGGAGAAGTTGTGGGAAAATAGACTAAGGTGGTTTGAACATATCTACCGTAGACTTGTAGATGCAGTATTTAGGAGAGTTGATAGAATAGATTTAGGTAGTAACGCTACGAGGTGAGGAAGACCCAAATTGACATTGGATGCTATAATCCGCAAGGATATGGATACTCTAAATCTCAGCGAACATTTAGCCCTTAATAGAGCTCAATGGGAAAAAAAGATTCATGTAACTGACCCCATTTGATTGGGACATAAAAGCTCGATTTTTTTTTTGGGTAAATCATAAAAGCTCGATTTGGTTTGGTTTAACTGAAGTGAAGTTTCTTTCTTTCTCTTTGTATGTTCCACTATTTAGTATGGGAAGATCGCGTATTAGAAGTGAATGTTTTATTTGATAGGCATGCCTCGTAGAAGGTGTTCTTATGCCAGTATTTAGTCAAAGTTTTGCATTCAAAATGAACTGGAAAATGGCGTCCACTATTTTTTCCGAAAACCTTATGTTTCCCTAATGATAGCTGGATGAATGCATTGCACTCCTTTTGATTGTTTTTCTTTTTGGTTGATAAAGTACTCCTGTTGATTGTTGAATATTACTTTCTTTATATAGCATAGTTTTGTCATCACACCATGGATTATTTTGTTAATTAACTGTGGTGTACCATCAGCCGCTTCCGGAAACTGTGGTGCTGCTGGAGGACATTGTTTTGGAGTATGTAACTGATCTGGTGAGTTGTGACTACTCATGCCTGTGTTCTCATTACTGGTAATTCATACAAAAGAATTTCAAACACCATCCTCCTCCCCAACGGGGACAATTTCTGTGGCTTCACACGAACAGCCCCGTTGCTTATGTTCTTTCTTTTTATTTTGTTTGTTGTTGGGGTGGGGGATGTAAGGATTTCTATTGGGTTGGGAATTGCAATTGAGCCTGTAGTCTTTTCCTGCTTAGGTTGGTAGTATGTTTCTTTTGATTCAGAAGAGAAAACATTTAAGCCTATCGGTTTCTTTTCTGCAGGTGCATCAAGCTCAAGATGTTGCATCAAAACGGGGAAAGCTTTTAACTGATGATTTTTTATTCTTAATACGGAAGGTACTATTTAGGAAACCAGCCGGCATGTGTAGTTATGTTTTGTCCCACTACTTATGGTTTTTAAAGGATGATTAAACTATAGAAACTAAACAATACACATGGGTTATTCCTTGGACGTGGTGGCCTCTAGAGTGGGTTTGAGTCAAGTATGATAATGATTAAAGTCATTAAACATATCACGAAACACAAAAATTTAAGAATGAGATGGAAAGAAAATTTGAGATGGGGGAATTGATATTGTTTACAGGAGATGGGGGAATTGATATTGCTTTCCTCTATATTGATATATTTTAAATATTAGTATTTAGTTCTGTTACCATCACTGGTAGGTATTTTGGATCCACTCGGTCCTCTCCCCTTTGTTTTGTGCATCAAAACATGGGACCTCGCTTGATTTAGTGTTTTGTGCAAACTGGCTGTGGCTAGGTTATTTCATGTTTCTCTTTTAGATTTGAAAGTGTGTGGACATCATCTATGTGATCATGAAGTCCCAATTTTCTGATGAAAAAAGGCGTTTTTGTATAACCTTCTTTGCCTACTCATCCCCCCTTTTTTGTGAGGAAGACACGCGGGCTAAAGTCAACCTTGAACACAACACTCTGTTATCCAGCCTTTTCTTGCTTATGGAGATTTGAGATTTATGCTGCTATCAGGTATCTCGACTTGTTAATTTTATTGACCTTGTAGGACCTGCCAAAGCTTAACCGCTGTACAGAACTGTTGTCTATGAATGAGGAGCTGAAACAAGCAAGGAAGGCTTTTGAGGTAGATGAAGAAAAGCTGGCAACAATTGAATGATATGGACAAGAATCAACCTCTCTCTTCTATGCTAGTTCTTCAGTTATATCCATGAAAATAGGTTTATGCGATACAATGTAAAAAAGTTCAGAGTACTTTTAGCAGTATTTTGGTAGCATTGGTTATGTATAAAAGATGGAATTGGATCTCCATGCTTTTCTTGTTATCCTGTAACCATCGATTGACAGCAATCTTTTTGCGTAACTTTGCAAAATGCTTTTTGTCATTGCCTGTTAAGTCATTCAATGGCATGATAGATCTCACCCTTTTGCTGTTTGTCATCTGTCCGTGTGTGCCTAAACGTGTGTGCCTAAACATTACCGCCAGCAGCTGCATCTCATAATCAGAGGGGGGAAAAGAAATGAAATAGACACAAATTTTGTGGTCAGTGTCTTGTCGTCATTATAATGACAATAAAACTATGCCTTGCATAGACAAAAATACAATGCATTAAAAGGCCCTAACAAAATGTTGAATGTGCTTCTCGCTAAACGAAACGAAAAAAAATGTAAAAGAAAAGAAATCTAAGTCCGTCTTGTATCTTCTATATGGACCTCCTCAGTAATACAACGGCACCATCTTAGTAAAGAGTAACCACAAAATGTTGTCCAATTCCTTAACCGAGAATTGCCTTGATCTTTGTTTTCTGGTCTTCTGTTAGTGAAGTTGGGAAAAGAACCTCAAATGTCACATATAGGTCACCCTTCTTTGTGCTATAGTGCAATGGCATCCCTTCGCCTTTAAATTTTCTAACTTCCTTGGGCTTAGTGATTCCCTGAACAGTGAACATAGTTATCAGCAAAAAGTTGCTGCAAATTTTTCATTCCAGTCAACTTTAAGGAAGCAACAGAGAACATTAGGTGCTCACCTTTGTGCTGATATCCACCAAATGCTCATCAAGATGTTTAATTGTTTTCTCATAACCAACAAGAGCTTGCACCTGAAGAAAAATGGAACTATCATGAACCTCTATAGACATCCACTACATAATTGAAGGAAAAAGAGAAAAAACAAACGTATTCATGCATGGTTTTCCATCAAAATTTGCAATGATCAGTCAAACTGATTCGATACATTTATGGACCAAAAATCATGAATGAGCCATGCAAATTGTATTACTTTTATCACCCAATTAATTCCCACATATGTCTTTCGACTGAGTTGTGAGTACCCCTAGTCAACTATCTTCTCTTCTTTGTATCTTTCGTCAAAGTTTTGAGAGGCTGGTTGGCATAAAGCCAATCGATGCTTTTGAGAATGGGCTGACGGGAGATCCTCTCTTGACAATTATGACCGCGTATGCCTTCCTAATAGCCACTTCTTTTCATCCTCGTTGGTTATGGTCTGTTTGAGAGATTCACCAGATGATACCAAGCAAGGTTAGGTTTCAGGCATTCTCCCTGGTTAGTTTAGAGGTACCATCAAGTTCAGCAACCCTTTTTAGGTATCCTGACTTTGAACAAGTCAGTGCAATGGGTCTCACATGGCAGTTTTGTATGAATTGTTGATTAACTTGAATAATACTGTGAAGCAAGTTTGTTGCTCTGGTATTACAAATCAATATAGTGGCAGAATGAGCACAAAACCACAACAAAAAGAGATCATAGTTACCAGGGTTATAGTAACAGTTGTGTGCAAGTCATTGCCTTCCCTTCGGAAGCGTTCGTGGGGTGCTGTATGAATGCGAAACTGCCGAAATGTACATGCAAAATGTCAGTATCTGATTCCTACACAATATAAGTAGGTTTTCTACAGAGCCAAGGATGAATATCTTACCCTCAGATCTCCAGGTTCACCATCTATTATAGGCTCCCCATCTTCATAGAAAACCACTTCCTGAAAAGAGAACGGTAAGTGCAATACTGGAAAAGGACAAATGTAAGAGGGGGAATGAAATTCTCATTCTCCTCCAAGGTTGGAATGACATGGTATCAAGAGAAGAAAACTTTAAACCAAAAGAAAAGAGAGAAGAAACCTAGGTTTCCAAAATTACATGATGGCTGTCACAAAACATTTTCACACAAAAAAGCCGCATCAACTTTCGCCATTGACATTTCTACAGACATTGAGATGATTATCTCCCCCTCATTGTCATCTTCCATGCGTCAAGATTAGCGAAACTGCTAGACACAATGTATGTGTGACTTGTGGGTTGGGGGTAGGGCTGTATACGAGACGAGTCGAGCCGAGCTTAGGGCTGTTCGGGCTCGGCTCGACCAAAATTTGGGTGGCTCGAGCTCGTGACGAGCAGAAAATCTTAGCTCGAGCTCGGCTCGTGAATTTTCAAACAAGCTCGAGCTCGGCTCGCTGGGATCATGAAATGCCATGCCATGTAATCGCGTGGTGAAGGAGTGGCTGGGTTCTTATTTATAATGGGTAGAAGTTGGGGTGTTGGGAGTAGTTTACCCGATGTGGGACTAAAAGTCTCAAAAGAAACATGGACTGAAACGATGTCGTTTCATTCCTTAGTCCCACGCCTACACTTGCCTTTGATTTCTTATCCCACATCGCCCAACTATGAACTTCAGGAGGCAAGCCTCCCTTTATAAAGCCTTCTCCTCTGATTCCCCAGAAGCATTTCTGCCTTGAAGAGGAATTTTCTCCTACTATTGGTGCATGCTTGTATACACATAAACATACATGTGTATATACATGATGGCTCGCGAGCCAACTCGAGCCGAGTATTGGCAAGCTCGAGCTCGGCTCGTTTTAGAAACGAGCTGAAAATGTTAGCTCGAGCTTGTTCGTTTATATCACGAACCAAGTCGAGTCGAGCCATTTTCGAGCCGAGTCGTGAGCTGCTCGCGAAGGGCTCGGTTCGCTTACAGCCCTAGTTGGGGGGTTGCTTCCTAATTGAGTTGTGTTCAATGAAATTATAAAGCATTGATGGTACAAATGGTGTACATGAACCGATATAAAAGGGCTATATCCCTCTTGGTTTAGCCTCTGCTTCAGCTTTGTCAAGTTAGGATCTTAGACAGATGAGACTGGAAGCTTAGCCCTACTCACAACAAATGAATACACCACAAAGATTGAACCGCACTCATGCCTCCCGCGCATTAACTATTGAAGGGCTATATGTTCTCGTACTTCTTTAGGGTATTGGACATGCATTAGGAAATGGAAATAAAATACTTGGAGACCAACACCATTTTAGTAGAAAACTGCCAAAAAACTAACATGTCAAGAGATGCCTGATAAATTGATAATTCAACCAAAACATTTTTATTTGAACGAAGCAGGTCCCTGAAACTTTCAGCAACAAGGATCTTCTAATTCTCAAGAGTAGGTACAAAGGACCAATGACAGGAGTGAAGGCTTCCACCTTAGTTTGGTTGACTTGGGATGTTTCCGGCCTTGTATTAAAAATTGGGAAACAGGCAAGGCCGCAAGAGAAACAGCAACATTAAACATAAGCCATTTTGATTGTAACACCATCATGTTGGTGCTAGACATCAAAATAGTACCTAGATTCACTTAAATAAGTAGGACCCTCAACACTTATGATAGTTTGAGGGGGTAAAAATAACAGTGGAACTTAATATATTATGGGCTAGAACACGGCCTATTGTACTTTCATGCTTCAACATGTAAAAAATATCTTAATTTGGAGAATTAAGGGGAAGCTTGGCAGGATCCAAAAACATGAATGGATATAATGAGGTGATAACATTAACGAATTTGACGAAAGGCCCGAAGGTATGAAATTTTTGTTTGGAGAAGAAAAATATCTTGCATTCAGAATAGAGACAGCGAAACCTTACTTGTCCATCCTGCATCCCTTTCTCAATATCAACAGTGACGAAATACCCCTCCCTCTCATATTTCACATTTGGGCATTGTTCGCAGACCTGAAAAATGCAATAATAGAATTTAAGAAGTCCAAGAGTAGTACCAGAATACTGGTAAAATGAAAGCAAGGCCATGGAAAGGCAAAAGCAGCAAGGACAATGTGCTAACTCCAAGGTTAAAACATTTAACTGCAAAAATAAAAAATCATAATTGCTGCTTAATGATTGGAACAAATCATTATGCAGCAGTATCAGCAGCACCAAACCGCATGCATAAATTGTTGACAAAAGATATTTATAAAGGTTTCTCTCGAAAGATCATCAAAATCACACACCTGCTCAGTCATCTGCTGGAACATTCCAGGACCAATTTGCTTATGGTAGACCTCGTTCCGACAGTTGCAGCGTCTCTTGCCTGGGGCTGGCTTTAAAATGTTTTTCTCCCTCCAGACCTATCGAATTTCAAATAAACACATCACAACAATGAACAAACACCTAAAAGAGAAGTAAAAAAAAGGGAAATCCCAAGGACAAGGAGCAAACTGGCCCAACACATGACATATAAATATATGGAGCATATGGTCTGTTCCTGGCAATGGATATTAAATTCCAAAATATAACTCATCATGGTTCAAAAGGGTGACTATTTCGTCAATTTCCCATCAGTAAAGGTGGTTTGACACACCGGTTACTGCAAGAAATTAAAGAGAACTTTCAAAAAATTTAACTGTACTGTCTTGTCCTGATTTGAGACAAATTTGGATTCATAATCACATTTACTATGCATCTTGCAGCGTTAAATAGGCTCTTGATAGCTAAAGGCCTTTAGAATATGGTAAAAGGCAGATTATTGTTTAGCCCCTCGGAACCCAAAAAAAAAAAAACACTACATTTTCACAGAAATTTAGTATCCATATTCCTTACCTTCAATGATCCTCCCATGTACAAATCCTCCAATGTTGCATCCAATTCAACAACAACATCATCACCTTTCACGATTTTCTCTTCTTCTTCCATTTGACCTCCACCAAAAAACCTAGAAGAGAATTTTATTTACTTAATACTAATAGTACTTGAGAATGTTGATTCAAACTTTCCACATGAAAAATAATTGTTACTACTACAGAAGAAGAGCAATAACAACCGATTTCAAAAAGGCACAATTAACATTCTTAAATTCGCAATAGCAACAACCTAATGGAGGTTTGGACAACAATTGATGTATACCCATGCATTCTGAAGAAGGCCATCATATGGCTAAATGACCACTTCAGGTTTGAGGGTACTATTGTCAAGAGCAAGACTAACCATTCTGACGCAAAAACAGTAAAACAAGTTACAAAAAACAGCGGTCTCAGAGTTTAAGGACCAGCATTATGAGGACAATGCATCGTGCTACGCAACTAAGGGAGACTTTGTACACAAGCAAATCCGAGGGTATGTATTCCCTAACCCTCTGTTTGGAACATATGGAAAGTGAGAGAAAGGAAAGGAAAATGAGTATTTTCTGCATCTCCATTGTTTGGTTCTTAGATGAAAAGTAAAAGCAAACAAATCCAAGTGAAAAACAATTAAAAGTCAATTTCCTTCTTGTCCTTCCTTATTCCTTAACTACTCACTAGTTTATCAAAGGAGTATTATTTCTTCACTTTTTTCTTCACAAACAAACATGAGAAAGTAATTTTCTTCTCATATTTCCTTCTCTTTCTCTGCAGAACCAAACAAAGGAAAATAAACTAGTTTCCACTTAATTTCTCCCTCAATGACTTCCTTTTCCTTTTCACAAGTTCCAAACATAAGCTTAGGCATTGTTCCCAACCTAGTAGACTGAGGCAATTGAAAGAAGCATCAAACCAAAATAAACTATCAAACTGCAAGTGCAACATATTGGCCACCAGTTGAAATTTCCCATTCCCCAACTATCCATGATGGACCTATGATTTTATCCTAAGGAAAACACACACATAATTTGGAAAGAATGAACGGCGTAGATGAGAAAAGTGAGAAAAATAACATCCAAATATCATACATAAGCATTGTGCCAAAAAATATGACAGCAAATGTGGACAATTTGTCCACTAATGACATGTACTGAGTTGGACACCATTGCTCCGTCATGAAACACGCTAAATACAGGCCCCCCTTCCCCGCCGATTGACTCCATTCTATCATAGAGTCAATACACCCCTGTAGTGAGTTCGACAGTCAACAACAAGCCGGATTATCTTAAATAAAAGATAAATGTCTTACATGTAGAATAATTCCATTTAATCCGGACCGTTGATTGCCGAACGGACGGTTGTGATTGCTCATTACTGGGGTGTAGTGAGCAAGCTCACTACAGGCCCCCCGAATCCTCGATCGACATATGAACTAAAAGCAAATGTGATACTACAAATGAATGCAATCCAGCAACATGCGATACAACGAAAAAGTATGGGTAAGGACACTATAGATTTCTTATTTGCTTCATTGTTAATGCTATATGCAGTTGTAGAGTGTCGTACTCATACGTTTCAATTCATGACTTTGGTTACCGGAGTTGGGCTACTACATGTCTCATGTACACCTAGCAGTCATATTATGGGGTCCAATATATACCAATATTTTCGAGACCTTCACCTACAAATATAAAATTGTTAATAAGCTCGGGTATTCTTTAATACAGAGGGGGCGACTGCTTCAATTATCTCTCATACTGGAGGGGTAGGACCATATAGTTTGGAGGGACGAGCATATGTATTTTGGAGATAATTGCTGCATAGCTAATATAATTTAAAGGAGGTTACCAAATTGTTGGAGTTGCCACCACTTGTTGCCCTCCACCATTAAGCTCGAATTACTAAAGTTAAGACAATTGGGTTCAAACAATCCTACTAGTTCACTATAGACAGGAACACAAATTCAGGAGCAAGGTTTTAGGACACCAACTTACGAGCTAAATATATCTTGAATATTCATTCCTCCGCCACCTCTGCCACCGCTGGCAGCGTGCTGTTTCAGACCATCTTCACCGTACCTGTCGTATATGCTCCTCTTTTCACTATCAGATAGCACTTCATAAGCTGGTATTGAATCACCCCAAAACAAATACACAATGAATAACTAGAATTTAAAAATCCAAACAACGGAAAATGTAAGAATAACAGATTCACTACCATTATTAATCTCGGCAAATTTCTTGTTAGCTTCTTCATTTCCCTGGTTCTTATCAGGATGGTACTTCAATGCGAGCTTCCGATAAGCTCGTTTGATATGCTCATCTGAAGCACCCTTCGATACTTGAAGAATATCATAATAGCTCTTCCTGATACCATTAATTCATTCAGTCAAATACACATCTATAAAAACACGTGCATGCATTAGAAATAGACGATCCTTACCCAGCAATGGCGATGATAACGTGCGATAAAACGCAGAGTAAGAACAAAAGTTTCGATTTTCGAAGCGCCATTAGAGCTTTGGCACGGAGAGATTTCAAATCTCCCCTCTAAAAATCTAGGGCTTGTGATCAGATCTACTGGCACACCTAAAAGAATGGGGTATTGTTACAAAATTGTTTCTCTCTCTCTCTCTCTCTCTCCAAAACTGGGTAGTTCCCTCTGTCTCAGATTTCCCCCTGCCTCTAAAACAGAACGAGGCCGTGGCGCGTGGACGGTGGACCGGCGGAGTCAATACGACAGGCACTAACGACTGAGGACTCTTCGCAACGTGTTCTTGCTAAAACTGACCAATGAGAGAAACCTCTGATGCAGCTCTAACAAATCATAGTTCGCCACATGTACATTTCTTGGGAAGTTATGCTGACGAAAAGGCCGGGTTTACAAGAGGACGAGGCCTCAAACTGGCCCAAAACATCTAACAGTCCAGTGGGCTAGACTGGATCTGGATCACAACGTTTGGTTGATACAATTAAGTGGCAGGTCTGGCTACCATGCTCTCGAAGAGGACCAAAGCACCATTTATTTTTTATTGCTGGAGTGCAGGACATCGTCCCCGTCCGCTAGGGTTTCAACTGAAAAATGACAAAATGTACTCTCTCCGTTCCGAATTATTGGTCCCAATTGCAATTATTTAATGTACTCTCTCTTTTTTCTTAGGACACATTTCACTTTTTCTTGTTTAAGGATCACTTTTTCTTGTTTCAGAATCAATCTCCTAACAATCTTCTTTTATGAATTCAAAACTTGCAAAAGTAAAATAATCATAAGTATTCCGTACAGTTGTTTTTCTTTTGGCTTCGGGAGAAACGAAAACCATAATCTCATACCAAAATCACTTGAGCCTAGGGCTCAAATGAGCCAAGCTACTCACGGCTCGGCTCATTAGGACTTGGTTCGGTTCGGTTTTGGCTCGGCTCGTTTACCCATCGAGCCGAGCTCGAGCTCTATTTTTGGGCCGGTTTACTAAACGAGCTAAGATCAGTTTGCAAAAGCTCGACTCGTTTAAAGATGTTCGTTAAGTAAATCAGTCTCGCTCAGCTAGTTAACAGTTCGACTCATTTACGACCAAGTCAAGCTCTTACAAAGCTTGGCTCGACTTGGCTCGTTTGTAGCCTTACCTTGGCCAATCCCTTGTCTTTTAACATGGATTCTACGAGTTATAGCATCTCTAGCTTAAGAATGCTAGCGCAATTTTCAAAAGCTAAGATTTGTTTTTTTCCTGATAAATCTGTTGGTATTGGATTTTTGTACAGATTTTATACAAATTTGTTGTTTTGGGCCTCCTCCGGGTCTCACACGGATGATCGGAGCTGTTTATGTTTTTCAAAATAATGTCTACATGTATCCCGTAATAAAGTAGCTAGCCAATAGAGTATTTTCCGATATCCGATTTAGCTGATTTTTTACGGGGTACAAGAAAATATTAGTTTGAAAAATATAAAAGGCTCTGATCATCCGTGTGAGACCCCATGGAGGCCCAAAACAACAGATTTGTGCAAAATCTGCAGAGCCGGCTTACCCACAAATCCAAAGAACCCTGGGCTTTAGGCCCCCAAAAAATCAAAATTTTAGGGCCCCTAATTAGTTAGGAACCCTACATATATATACACTAGGCCCAATATAATTTTTGTGTAACCCCTCCATACAAAAAAATTCTCTCTGGTCAACCATGTCTCAAGAAAGATGAAATGGATTGGCTATTTTATCCATTGAAAAAGATATGGTGAAAATGCTTGATTATGAAGACTTAATTAATACGTTTGCCGCTAAAAGTGCGAGACGACAAATGTTCAAATGATAGATTTTGAAATATTGTAGCGGTTGTATATTTTTTTGATAACTATAGGTTTGCATTTGTAATAGTAAATCTTTTGTAATAGTTTTTATAAAGACTCTTTATTGGCCAATTTTTGTATGCAAAATATAGGGTGGGTATTTTTAATAAGTTCGATTTAGGCCTTTGAAATCTATGAGCCGACTCTGAAAATCTGTACAAAAGAATATGTACTAGTAGTCCCGTCCTCTTTTTTTTTGTTGTAGAAATTTTCCTCATACATGCCTGAAATACAAGGGGTACCGACCATCTCCGCACCGACCATGTACAGACGGAGTTGGGGACCCCCTAGTGGTTTCAAACGATCAATCCAAATTGTTCATCCATCTCAAAATCAAATTCCGAATAAGTTTAAGAGGAATCAAACGGCCCTATGAGCTCGATCCAGAATCACCCCATTTCATTCAACGGTTCGAATTGATCGTTTGGAACCCAAAGGATTCTCCGACGCCGGTGAATACGTGGGTGGTACCAATAGACTGGTTTCATAGTACTATGTGCCGATGCAAAAGTCTGTGCTTTGATCTTCCGTGTTGAACAAAAGAAAATGTCTGTGCTTTGTCTGTGCTTCAGCGTGTAGGAGTAGATTCCAATAGATCCGAGAACAAATCCAGGAGGTGGAGCCACATTTTTTTAATGTTTTCTTTGTTCCCGTTTTGCCTTTGCATTATGTGATGGTTCTATCCTTTATTAACGACGTCGACTAGTGCCGATGGGAAACCAACTTGTATCGGCTTTTCTTTATCGTTTTCTCTTCTTCTTGTTTTCTTCTTCTTGTTACGTTAAAAAGACAAAGGAACATGACGTCCTAAATAATACTTCTTCCGTCCCATTTTAAATGCTCCCTACGTATATTCGTGCCATTTTCAAACGTCTATATCTTTTTATTGGTAAGATTTTCAAAATTTTTAAAATTTTTGTCTAATAGAACTAATTGAGGTCTATCCATATTGCATATAAAATACATTATACAATGAAAACTATAAGAGTTTTAAAAAAACACGCATAACCGTAAGGAACATTTAAATTGGGACGGAGTGAGTATTGAGCTAGAAGAGGTACTGGAACATAACGCCCTACCTAGTCGGTCCTAAATAATTGCGCCTCCAGCCAACGACATAGTTAAGGTGGAATGGTGGATGACGTATCATTTCTGCATCAACGTCGTGGAACGTTGGGAACCAGCCATTATGACGGCACGAAATCCAGATGAGAGCCTCATACTAATCGGAAAACCTGGGGGTACCCCATATTTCACCGCCTAAATGCACTTAATTATCAATGACTGCAAGGTCCTCCCCATCTAACAACTCGGGAAACCACAGATGAAGCAACTGAGGGGGTGTTCCACTAAGTTGTTTTTTTGAAAAAATTGACTTTTCACGATTTTTTATGTGATATGTTGTGAGAGAATGATTTGTCTCGGTGTTTAAAAAAAATAGTTTTTTGTTAGTGAAACACCCATTCGGGAGAGCATTTGATGCGTTGATCGTATTATTGCACCATATTATGAGCTCATTATGTTGACTTTGTTCTCTTTAGTCCTCCACAGTACCATTTTCAAAAAGTTTTTGCTCTAGTTATTACTCATATCCCTCTCTATATATATCTCCCTCTCTCCCCACTTATCCCAAAAACTTTCCAACACACTCACATGGTGTGTGGAACCCACACACATTTCACACTCAAGTGTGTATAGGCTCCACACACCATGTGAATTTGTTGGAGACTTTTGTTGTACACTTTAACATTTTTGTATTGCAAAAAGACGAATTTGTCCCACTTTGAGAACAAATATCGAGCCAAATAGAGGGGGGTAAAACCGTAGGGTTGAGATGGCAAAGATGAGAGATAGAAACAGAGTGGGTGAGATAATAAAAGCAATTAATGAATTCGTACTAGTGAATAAAAAGGACAAGCGAGGCGATCGTTAGTCCGAAGAAGGAATTTGTAAGGAGGAGCGCAACGTGGGGGATGGAAAAGCCCCGAGACGGTCTCTCGACGTTGGAGAAGCCACGACTGTTGGGTTCCGATATGGCATTCGTGGCTTCATGAACCACCACTCCCATACTTGTCCCTACCCGCCCGCCTCCCTCACTCCTCTTCTACCTACTAGTATAAATTTAGAACCACTTTTTAAAACTCTCCCCCAACTAATCTTCATGCTGTCTCGAACAAGGAGTCAATTTCTAGTCTAGCTCACAAAAGACACAACTCTTTTGTCTTCTTTGCTTCTTTTCAGTTTTTTTTTTCTCTCTCTCTCTCTCTCTCTGGGGGCAGTGAGGCAGTACTGAAATGGGTAGAGCACCGTGCTGTGAGAAAGTGGGGTTGAAAAGGGGGAGATGGACAGAAGAAGAAGATGCCATCTTGTCTAAATACATTCAGGCTCACGGGGAAGGCTCATGGAGGTCATTACCCAAAAATGCTGGTACAATCTATTACTACTAATTGCTTGTCAATATTATATATATAGTACGCGCGTACGTAGTATATCATGTACGTACTTTTTTTGAACAGATCATGTACGTACTTATTAGTAATGTTTTTGTACACCAATTTTTGCTCTCTGACGGACGGCAGTCTTATTAATTTTGGTTATTACTGTATTGTTGAAGGTTTACTTAGGTGTGGAAAGAGCTGCAGACTGAGGTGGATTAATTACTTGAAATCTGAGTTGAAAAGGGGCAATATAACTCTAGATGAAGAAGAAATCATCATTAAGATGCATGCCACTTTGGGAAACAGGTTCGTGCATGCCAAACAGTATATATATAACTCCTGATATATATATATGCCACTCAATTTTCTTTTCTATTAGTAGTAAATTTTTAATTGTGTTTCTTTTCTATTTACGTGTATGTGTAGGTGGTCGTTGATAGCGAGTCACTTGCCTGGAAGAACAGACAATGAGATAAAAAACTATTGGAACTCTCATTTGAGTAGAAAAGTCCAAATTAGGATGCCTGCAGGCAACGGAGAATTACCACCGCCATTGGTAATGGACTCAGCCAAGGTCGACAATGTTGCGCCGCCCAAGCGAAAAGGCGGTCGGACGAGCCGAGCGGCCATGCAGAAAAACAAAACCCGCCTAATTCCCACCAAAATAGTACTAGTTCCAAAGGTGTTGGAAAATAATCCCCAAGACCCACGTAACGGTAGTTACGGTCCAGTTGTAATGCCGTCAACACCGAGTTTAGAAAAGGAGGCCCCGTCTAAAGCCGTCTCATCCTGGCAAGAAGATAGTTTGAGTGAAATTATGTTGGACCCATGTGGAATAGATTATCCAGAGGTTGGAATGTTGTTGGGAAGTGGTGGTGATCAGGTGCTTTTGCAAAATGAGGTGAAGGCAACATGTGATGGAGGAGATGAAGGGATGTTTTGGCTTGATGACATAATAATAATGAGGGAAGAGGTGGATCCAATTGGGGGGGATGTGATTTTGGGTGAGAAAGAGGAGAGAGAACAACAAAATAGGGACGGAGCCAGCAGCAGCATAATTACTACTAGTAATGAAGAGAGAGAAGAAGGTGGGACCAGTAAAATGTCAATGAGCTGTGAGGATGTAGTAGTAGAAAGCGTGGCGGTGAATGGGGAACAATATTCATCAGGTAATTGGGATTTTGATTGGGAATGGGAGCCTCAGCTGGTTGAAGGCCATGAATTGATGGAGGAGGAGGAGAAAATGGTGGGTTGGTTGTGGGATTATAATGGGGAGTACTGCAGTAAGATGGGAGGAGGAGGAGATCCAATCATCAGCAGCAGCAGTACTACTGATCAGAAGAAAGATGCCATGATTGCGTGGCTTCTCTCTTAGTTAGTAATTAGTAGTATCAGTTAGGCTACTTCTTCTTCTCATTGGCTTGTATAATTTCTCTGCTAGCTGTTGTGTTCTGCGGCCTCTTTTGTAGGATGTGAAAATCATTTTTTTATTTGTTTTTCTGGCTAGGACAGGATAGGGAGTGAAAGTGAATTTCGATTCTGAAAATTGTCAAAAGTTTACAGTTTTGGCACTCTTTGTTTTGAATTGAATGAATGAATGTATTCCTTGTGGGGTGAAAGAAAATGATCGATCGATCGATGCTTAATTTTCTTAGCTACGTAGCTAGATTTTGAGACTCAAAAGGAATGGTTGGTTTTGAAATATATAACTGTCAACCATCAACTTTTAGGCTGTAATCATCGCTCACGTCTGAATTATGTAAAATATATATGGATTATAGCTTGTTCAAACTAGTACACTATAAACTTCATTTATCTACAAATTATTTTCAAAAGCTCCTTTCCATTTTACGGTACAAATGATATATATGTATTAAACGGTTTCTCCATCACTAATGAGAGATGATGTTTGATGTACAATTTGATATGTCCCAAACATTGTTTATACGAGAAACACGTTATTAATCCTTAAACTATTCACAGGCCAAATACTTTGATGTACAAAAATGAAAGTCGGTATCTTGTGGACCACGTACACCCAGAATAAAGTTTCATTATAGGGACTGTTGAGTTCTTGTCCGTTGTTCATAAGGCCCAGTACGTACCCTCTAGTTTTTTGTGTTTTTAATTCGTCCTGGACTTAAAAAAATGATCAACATTGCTTATTTCGTATAACTTGTCGAGAAGAATATCCATGTTAAAAATCAGTTTGATGATAGTAAATTTTGTATGGGATCGATATGTGTTTGCACAAGAAAAAATGGGAAGCCAAGTATGGTTTGATACTTAAAGTTTACTTTTTTCTTCATCAAACACAATTCAATAAAAAACAATACGAAGTCTGATCTAATTAATTTCTGGCATGGATGTTCTCCTCAACAAGTTATACATTTAATGAACGATTCACATATTATTATTTTTTTTAGTGTGGGGACAAACCCTAAAACATAGAATACAAGAGGGTACTGGACCGATGAGCACTGGACTTCGATATGGTACCTCAACGTATAATAGGGAAGAACTCACACACTTAGGGTTTTTTTTTTTTTTTTTTTTGGGTGCAACGGAAGATTACACACTTAGGGTTTACCCTAGTGGTTAAAGTGAGTGCTAAGTTTTGAGGGTAGTCCTCAAGGTTTGTTTGGGGTTTGATTCCGGTGAACCCTTGCGGTAAGTGTTGAGTGGGGGGAAGTGACTAATGTGACTACGCTAATTCTCCGGAAGTTTGGGTCACGGAGTTGGGTCTATTAGTGACTTGAGTGTGGGGTTGTATATTCCTAGTCAAAAAAAGAAATTTCTTCTTCCACACTCAATTGCTCCATGAAAGATTTTATAGGATTTGATAAAGCCCTATCTTTTCACAAGGAATTTCCCAATCCGATACGCAGGGAAATAGGAAACTTTTAGACACGATAAAAGCAAATTTTGTCTCTCACACTCAATTACTCCATGGAAGATGTTATAGCAAATTAATTTTGTCTCACACTCACATAATTGACCTTTGCTCAAATTTTCAAACAATCAAAATTGATTGAGTTTGACTTCTAATTTTGTGAACGAGCTCAAAGTCGAGTCGAGTTTAGTGGTGTTTTGGCTTAAAAAGTCAACTTAATTTTATTTTTCTTTATTTGATTTTTTTTTTTGCATTTGTTAGTTTTGCATCGATTTTTTGAGCATTATTGGTTCGTCTCGGCGAGAGAAATCCCAAAAAGTAAAAGATTATGAGTAGAACTCTCAATTTTTTGAATAAGATCGAAAAAAAATGTAAAAAACTGTTTTTGACTTATTTTTGTTTTTATTCAAAAAAATTTATGCTTCAATTATAGTAATTTTTACTTTTTAGATTCCTTTCGCCGAGACGAACCAACAATACACAAAAAGTTGATGCAAAACTAAATAACACGAAAAAATTCAAATAAAGACGAAAAAATAAACTAGCTAACTTTTTAGGCTAAAATAGTTTATTTTGGCTCTTTTAAGCGGTGAACCGGGTGATCCGTTATTTTACATGCGGATGTCGGGTTCGGATCGTTACTTAAACCCTAAGAAGGTTTCCGATCGAATGTCGGGGTCGGATCGTTACTTAAACCCTAAGAAGGTTTCCGATCGATTTCAAAGCTGTCAAGCTCCGGAGCGACGAAGATGAAGTCCAGACTCGGAGCTGCATTTTCTCCGCTATTCACAGGTACAGTACAATAATTAATTCACTCCGCAAATTTTTCCTTTTGTAACCCCAAATCATCATCATCATCATCATCATCATCATCATCATCATCATCATATTTTTGGTCTGTTTATTTCCTTTAACTATTCGATTTTTGAACCGTGGTATTCTCATATGGCAAGATAGGGTACTTTTAATCTTTGTAATCTCCATTTCCACGATTACTAGAATCTTTTCTTTGCTGATAATAAAATACTATATGGCAAAGGTCCACATCGAAGAAACAGTTCCCAAGCCATTTCAGCTATACCAAGGTTCACTCTTTTCAAAGGTGATGGCCACTCTAACAGGTGAAGTCTCCGTGTTCCTCTGCCACGAGTTTAGTTATGTGTTGTCTGCATTACTGGTCGTTTGAGTACAGAATTCGGATTCATGATTTAATTTTCATTCCTGTTGTTCTTTAATCTTTCCATAGTTTTTCCCTTTTTTTCTTGGGCAAGATTCAATAGTGGTTCTTGTTTCGTTTACAAGTCTACATTTGCAAAAGGTGGACTGACAGGGGACAAGTGGCAGCCGACATTCCCTCTCCCTCTCTCTTGATAGTTAAAATTACGCAGAGACCTAATATTTGTTTTTTAATGTTGAAAGAACTGGTGAAATTGGTGCATGTCATCACTCTCTCTCTCTCTCTCTCTCTCTCTCTCTCTCTCTCTCTCTCTCTCTCTCTCTCTCTCTCCGGCGGGAGGAAGAACGTTGTTGCAATCGCTAGTAATGGTTGTTAGGAATTGTGAGAATAAGAGGTGATATGTTTGAAATCAGTACGTGGTAGTGTTAATACCCGTCACTTTTAAGTGATAATGTCTTGCTCAGTCTGTCACATACACAAACTCAATATTCAGAAGTACACGCTGACAATGTTCCAAAAGGTGCTAATGTTCTTTATTGTGAATATTGTTGGAGTGGCTAAGGGGTGATTTATTTGCAAATTGCAACCAAGGTGTTTGCGTCATCGCAGGAATTGTCCTCCAAATCCTTGTATATATATACCACTAGCGTGCAGGTCACTTGCAGTTGGGTAGTGTGTTCAAAACTGATCGAGAACATTGGGTTCCCAATTACTCCATTGAAGGTTGAAATTTTGCTCACAGGGGAAAACTTCTAGAGTTGTAGCAAAATGGGAGTATTCGTCCATTATGAAGGAACTTGTCAAAGTGAACAGATTTCGTTGTAGTGATTTTGCCAAGGAGTTCCTTCTTCCTGAATAACATCGGATGTAAATTCCAATCTGGTTAGTCATAATTTGTAATCGGTCTAGGAGTTATTTTTGCTATAATCACGTATTAGCATGCATTCATTACTGTACTGGCTTCACATTCTTTCTAATGTTAGGTTAAACTGATACCTGCCAGAGTTTATGTTAGTACATTATTGTCTGCCTATTTTTAGTCTTAGACAAGTTGGGGGGAAGTAAGGTTTTCTGGTGGAGCTTGGAAGCCATGATGGATTTAAATACTTAACATAAACATAGTTTTCCTCTCGTTAGGACATTGGTCAGCCTCCAAGTACTAGGAATCAACAGCCAAAAGCAATCTTTACACAGTTTCGCTAATGATGAGGACGACTTCTCAGAACTAGGCTTGCCTGTGAAGCAGGGTGCTGGTAAACTGCTGAAACTGGTGACGCAAAAGCCTGAACCTTATGGGGTACGCACTCAATGTGCTAATTATTTTGTCCTATTTCCGAAGTCATTTATAATGATTATCTTTGTTATCTGTTTTTGTTTGCTTTTACTATCATATTAACGTCAGTAATCGGTATGGAGTATGTGGAGAGAGTTCTAATATGATTCAGGTTATTATTGTCAGACACGGAAAATAGATGCTGTGAAGAAACTTTTTTCTGGAATGCCTTTGCCTGCTGAAAGTAGCTCCAGAACCAAGGACTTTACCCATAGTCGGGTTAGAACTTCAGAAGCTGTGACCAAAGTTGAGACCCGCAATGACAGCTCGAAGAATACAGTTGACAAGAAATCAGGGAACCCAACAAAAGGGTATAATTTTGTTGTTGATGACAGTTTAGAGCTTGGTTCTGAAGGTGGGAGCAAGCTCAGTGAAGTGAAGGGTTCCTCCGGAATTAAGTTGGCTTCTGTTACTGTTGAAGATGTTCCATCCACAGTGGGCCTTTCCCACCTGATAGAAGCGATTTCAGTATTTGGAGAGATCTCCAGTGCTTCCATGAAGACAGCATGTAATGGACTAGGCTGCTGCATTGTCAAATTTGAGGTAAATACTGATACATCTTCGTGTCCTTGGTACATGTCCTTTTGTGTCGGTGTAGAGATATTAAAAAACCCCCGCAGATGTTTAATCTATGTATTGTATGGATGTTTTAAAGAGAGTAGATTCAAGGAGGAGAGCAGTTTCAGTTGGTGGGATCACAGTAAAGGGGTTTCACCTTCCCATTCGTCCTCTGGATGTCCCGGAGACTGTTGCTATTAAAATCAAGAACATCAGTTTTGAAACTGCTGATTCTGCAATACACTCAGCGTGCATGTCATTTGGTTCACTCGAGGGGTTGGCTAGGACAAAAGAAGACATGGTAGATGCCATATATAACGTGAAGGACGACTGGGAATCACAAAGTATACTTGAAAAGTAAGAATCACTTAACTAACAAATGGTCTTCTTGGTGGCATGTGCTTAGAAAATCGACATCAACTACATTACATTGTTAAGCCAATTTTTTTGTCCTTGGGCATTCTAGGCATGCTTTAATCATTTCTTGTGATTTTGACTTGTTTAATGGATACCTATTTGTAGGTTGAATGATACCATCACGGATGGTCACAGATGGTCAGCTCATTTGTTGGCAAGAGATACAACAAACAATGAGGATGCTAAATGCAAGTTGGGTTTGCAGATCAGTAGTCATCTAGCCGAACTGAAAAAGCAAGTCTTCATGAAGAAGATTGTAGTGGAAGATTTAGAATACCTGCATTCTTCGATTGTGCACCTAGAGGAGACACCTTGTCTAGAGAGCAGTACAAAGTAGAACGCTTTCGTATGGCTGCATATGAGGTGGTGAAAACAAATTGGTACCGTGGCGTATTTTGGTCATGCCAACATGGGGTTTACATGGGTTTTACTTGTCAGGGGGCTGGAAACAGACTTTAGATGGAACCCGAAGATGTCCAGTTTGTAGAATCAATGGAATTATTATTATTTTTTACATGGGCAAAGGTGAGAGAGAGATCATTTTTTGACCTTCCTGGAAAATTTACAGTCACCAGTTTCAACAAAGTTACTGCTTTGGCATGAATCTGGATCTCAACTGGAAAATGAATTGAATCATTATTATTATATATGGACAAAGGTGAAAGTGAGATCATTTTTCGACCTTCCTGGTAATTTTGCAGGTGCCATTTTTTACAGTCCCTGCATTGGCATGAATCTCTCTCTCTCTCTCTCTCTCTCTCTCTCTCTCTCTCTCTCTCTCTGCGTGTGCGCCTGCACCCTTGATTGAGAGGGACTTTTTACCTCTCTTTAGTCAATAGGTATTCTCATTGCCATAGGGCTAACATGTAAGATGAGTCTCCACTTTAACAGCTTCTCCACACCAAGGAATTAATTTCTTTGCAGTAACAATGAACTCAGCCTACTTTCTCTCGTTCAAGAGAACTCTTGTAAATTTCAATTAAAAGCACTACACTTTTGTTCATGCACAGATACAACTATGAACTATCCGAAAAAATTGCTACTCTCTCTGCCAGAATTAACACTTTGAGAAGGAGAAATGACATGCCCGTTGACGATAAACCGGCTTTGATCCTGGGATATAGAATTTATCCACAGCCAGCTTAATAATAGACCAGCAACTGATGCACAAAACTGTGTGGTTAACCTACAAATAGAGGATATAACCAAGGAAAATGACTTCTCCTCATGGCTTATATGTGTCAATGATTTCCCAGACTAGCCAATTTGGGGAACCGACTGTTCAAACTTCAAATTACTTTATCAGCAGGCTCATCCCCTTTCATCTTCATCACGCAAGAGTTTTCCCCCTTGAATTCAGGCTCTGATATAATAAATGAAGGAAGCTCCTGAATCTGATAGTCCCTCTCATCACCTAACGACTTCATGAAGGAAAATGGCCGTGCCTCTGATTCTACATAGCGCGCAGGCTCATCCACTTTCATGTTCACCACCGTGCAAGACTTTTCCATGTTATATTCAGGCTCAGGTACACTAAACGAAGAACATTCTTCAATGTGATAGTCCCTCTCGTCAACCAAGGACTTCATGAAGGAGCATGGTCGCTCTTCTGTTTCTTCTATATTATGTATGGACTCTTGTCCCGGACTGAATGGCAATTCAAATGGTGAAGGACCCACAGGTTGAGTTCTCATCTGCACGGATCGCAAGAGTGCAGCCCTCCTCAAGTCTGCAAAGTGGCATATATCACTGGGAGAAGAAGGAAAACGGCCCTCAGAATCTGAGTTTCGTTGACGAGGTTGTGAGGAAGTAGCATTGGGGAGGCTGCTGCTGTGGAAAGGGTTTGAAGTGGTGGTTGGCGGAGCATAAGAGAATCCACTCAGTGGTCTTTGATATCTGTAAGGAGAAACTGGACTAGTTTGTAGGCTTTCAGGTTGGGACGAGCAAGTGTTTATTGGAGTCGGGTCACAATACCGAGAGTCGTCCGAGTCATCCGACATAGGAGAGTACTGTATGGACATGTCATCCCTGAACCCAGTAAGGAGATAAAACACAACGGTCAAGTATTTGAAAGGAAAAAAATACTTGACAAAGTAAGTTTATAAGCTAGGAAGACATGTTTACGTCACAATAAACTGTAGTTACACAAGATGCATTAATTCGAGAATTTCTCAGGAGTGGAAGTGTGGCCTATAACATCCCTCGGGTTGCCACCTAGCAGCTTAGGTCCTGTTTCCCAAATAAAGGGATACAGGGACCAAGGATTCTAGCTTCAGGAGGCATACCATAGTGTGATTATGAGATTACCTATTAAGAAACCCTCTAATAGGAAGTCCTTTACTAAAAACCTTAACGGATAAACAGAATAAATGGTTGGATGTGGAAATCCCAGAAAGACGATATACCGCAGTAGCCGGCCAATGCAATGAAAAATCAACTTTTTGGCAAAAGATGTGGGGAAAGAGCACTGAGATATCCAAGGAAGCTAATATATGTGGGGATACGAAATATGCATATGATCTTAGCAGCTGGCCCAATTTTGTTTTTGTAACTTCCCAGGTATAACTGAGACCAAAGAAACCAAAGTTTTGAACAAAAGCAAGAGCAGCACTTGAACACACGAGTCAGGATGCCACCAAAGTTCCATTACTCAACTCAACCAGCCTTTGGCCTATTTACATGGGAATAACCACATTCTGGAGTTTATGCTCAGGTCTTGCCTTGAATAACGCTATCAGATGCTGTGTTGAAAGTGTTTTGCAGCGTAATTTTGCAAGAATGTTACAATTGACAGTCAGTAGTATCATGAGCATAAACTCCAGAAGTGGAAGTGTAATTACAATTTGTGTTTCACTACCTTCCCAGTTTTCGAATAAAAATAGAACTCTCACCTGAGATAAAACAAGTTGTCTGACCTAGCTGGAGATTCCATGAGGTTGTCAGGAATGGGGTCTCCAACTGTTAATCCATTCAAACTCGATGCCATTATCTGCACAATGGGCCAACTTTAAAAAGGGAAAACATACAAAATCATGGTGAAAGTTTCAAACAAAAGAGAAAATGAACATTCCCAAATCACATTATTAGAGTACCATAAGATCAAGAATTGTATTTATGGGGATATCTAGAAACTCAACAAGAGAAATTGACACGACGGTTTAGGGCATCAATTTTTAGTAGTAAAACAGTTAGAAGTAGAAGAAATGACATGAAAAATTCATCATTTCCAGAGAGAGAAAGAGAGAGAAATTCACCTCGCTAAGATAGCGCTTATGAGAGTGGAGATTGTCGAGATAAACTTCGTCTTCTGGATCTCTACTTCGCTTTCCACTCGGAGAAGACGATGCTGACACTGATGAGTTCGCCTCCGAACCCATTCTCATGCTCTCTCTCTCTCTCTCTCTAAACTTTGAATTTCTCCCCAAACAGAAACAGAGGGATTCAGGAAAACCAGATGAATTTCTGACGACAACTACGTAATCCAAAAATACGTTGAGGAGAGAGAATATCTGAATTTGTTTTGTTTTGGTAAAGTTTTAGAAGTGGGGGGTGATTGCTGGTTTCTGTTAATTATTCCTGAAAATCCATCCATGTCACCCATTAATTATCCTAAGCATAATAAATTTATTTTTGTGGTCCCGAAATTACCATTACACGAAACAATAATTAACGAATAACACCGTTTTATTTTATAATAAGGAACATTTTAATCAGCCTAACAGGCTGTCATTTAAAATTTAAAAAGTGTATTAAAATGTGTGAAAATTTGTAAAAATGTTTTAAAATGCTTAAAAAGTATACTAAAATGTGTGTTTAATTGTCATTTTCTTTACTTACTCAGGGGGTGTGTTCCACTAACCCAGTTTTTTTGAAAAATTTGGTTTTGCACGGTTTTTTATGTGATGTGTTGTAAGAGAATAACCTGTCTCAGTATTTGAAAAAAAATAGTTTTTTGTTAGTGAAACACCCCAGTGGATTGAAAATAGAACAACCCAATAAGGCTGTAATGATACACAACTCCACACCTCCTAAAAATCTCACTCATCAAAATTCTAACTCCTCCAAAAGTGGTCTCTCTCCCTCTCCAATGCTCTCTCTCTCTCTCTCTCTCTCTCTCTCTCTCTCACACACACACACACACACACACAAATTCTTTACTAAATATATCAAAATTTTATTTATGATCGGGGTTTGGAGGCTTTCAAGCCTAAACTACATTTGCTTACCTAAACTAGTGTTATGACCGTTCGATGTATGTGATATAGAAAAAAAAAAATTTGATCGATTTTTTCTCCATGCATCAAAAGAGCACAACTCTAGTTTAGATGATTAGTATAATCAAGGATTAGCATCCTGTTTAAAGATTGAAACCTTTTGAAAAAGTATGTAGTATGCATTTTAATTTTTTCTTGCAATAATGGTTAGTATTGTGCAAGTAATAGATAAAAATAATAAAAAAACTATCTAAATCCCCCTTCCCCTCTCTCTCTCTCTCTCTCTCTCTCTCAATTTTATAAATTAAAAAATAATCAAAAGTCTAAAAAATTAGGAGGGGGTGTGGAAGATTGGGAGGCACATGTATATTTGTATAAAGTATTTATGTGTATATATATATTGATCGATAGATGGCTAGATGCACAATCTTCTCAAGCAGATTTGCAGACAAAAATCGATAAGTATTTAGAACTCATTGAGAACATTAGTTACACTCCCTTGTCCCAATTTATTTATCTATTTTCAATATTGGTGTCAATTTTTAATTATTTATATATTTCAATATGAATCTCAAAAAATATCCAATATAGATCTTATTTGATATTTCGCATAAGTTTTACTATACAAAATTTTCAAAATCATGAAAAATATTATAAATTAAAAAATAATAGACACAAACATAAAAAAAAATGAACAAACAAAATAAGACGGAGGGAGTTTAGAAAACATAAATCGAAGTTACAATAATGTACGTAATTACTAATACGGATATACAGAATTTTTGGTATATATATTCTTTGCTAAGTTCTAATCATGTAATTACTGATATTGATATACGTAATTTTTGGTATGATTCATATTCTTGGTAAGTTCTAATAAATGAACAAATTAGATTATCAAAATTTTGCCCCGCAAGATTCGCGGAAACTCGATGGTCCATAATTCATCTTATTTTGTTTTACTTCTAATGGTCACGTTGGCTTTAAAAATTATTAGGCTTAGTTTTCCGATGAGTTCAGGTGCTAAAATCATAGGTATTTCAAATCATAAAATTAAAGTGGTTCCGTTTATCGTTTTTCGATTTTTTTCACATCGAATTAAAGTACACGAGGAATACTTTAATTTGGTGCGAAAAAAATCGAAAAACGATACACGGAACCATTTCATTTTTTGATTTCAAAATCATGATTTTAGCACCTATGATTTTAGCACCTGTTAAACTCATTTGCTAAAATCATAGTTGATTTTAGCAACTGAATTGCTAAAATCAAACGGAAAACTAAGTCAGTTGAAGCTAGTTTGCATTTATTAGCTTTAACGATATCAAGAGTGCAATTAGATGGCAGGAGAAAGGAGGCCAGGAATTCATCTCATTTTCAAAGATGCCTAATCTAAAAATACTGACTTCCATCGATAAAAGATAACAAATGATGAGTAGTTGATCCGATCTGAATTGCATCCGACACCATTCGATCACCGAAAATTAGCAATAATTCATTTGGTTCATATTCAAAAATCTGAAAATTATTGAATGGAAGAGAGATATTGTTGGACCCGGAGTGCCCTTATACATAATGCTATTCTTTTAAAACTAGACTTGTGGGTGCTACATTGAATGTCATAAAAGACTTAATCGAAACACTTTTTAACGCCAATTAATTTTAGAAGAGATGATAGAAAAACGGTCCGACAGATATCTCATCCTATCCGGTTACAAAGCCGATCTGGCACCAACTCAAATCTGAAACTGGCCTGTATATATATTTTTTTTCGTTGAATTTTTTTTCCACAGAGATTATTTCAATGAATACAACGTCATGCACACAATCCAACTCACAATTATTACTTAACATTTAACTTGTGCCTCTATTAAGCATCTCATTGGTCTGTAAATAGGACACCTGCCTCTGCATCTTCATTTGCTCATAGAATTTAGCTATGAATTTCTCTGCCTTCACATCAATCCCTTCTTCTTCACAAGAACTTATCTGATCAACTTCACAAACCTCGAAATTGCCATCACCATCACCATCATCCCCACCATTCGAAAAACTCCCTCTCCCTCCATCAAACTTGTACCGACTCAAAATGTCATCGTTAAAATCGAAGTTGTAGTCGAAATCAACTTGAGGATTAATGCAGGGGATACGAGGCAGCCGGAAACGGAGGGAGGAGGGGCGGTGCATCTTGAGGTGGATAATTGGGGTGTCGTCGAGCGAGAACTCACGCTCTCCGTAATAGATAGCAGCGCGTTGAGACGTGGAGGATTGTCCGATAAAATTACTCTTGAGGAAGTCGAGAATGAGTCTATTTTTGAACACCCCGCCTTTCCTTGCCCATAACAAGGCTAGACGAAGGATGTTCCATGCTCTTTTAGCTACACCTGAATATTTCTTCTTCTGCATCATTCGAATTTAAAAGAGATTTTGTTGAATTTCAGTCGGAAGAATGGTTGGGCACTACTGTAGGAAATTCAGTCGGGTTCGAGTGATTTTTGTGTGTTTAAACATTTGATAGATAGATACTCCTTGCTATAATATATCCATGGGATGTGGGAAAATGATACGCGGTCCGTGTGTGTGTTTGAGAGAGAGAGAGAGAGAGAGGAGTGTGGAGAAGCAAGCGGTGGGCGGTGCTCTTCAATTCCAGGGGGGACACGGCTGTAACGCGGGCTAATATTCAAAACTGCGGCCCTTCTACTTCACAAAGTAACCCCCCCTCGTATCCTCGTTATGTATAAAATTTCTAATAACCAAGTGCCTGGACTAATTTGTGCGCACGTCTATTAATATCGGGACTGTGAAGTTGATAATTGGACAAACTTTCAGTGAATCCAAATGGAGATGATACGTAAGGAGGATTCGAACTATTTATGTTTTACATAATATCTTCGCTATGTAGAAATTTCCCCGTTTTACTAAGGGGGTGTTTGAGACCTCATTTTTTGACTTTTCATTTTTAGCTTTTTGGATTGTGGATAGAATATATAATTGAATCTGGAGAGTGTTTGGAAAATAAATGTATAATGTATTTTGCAACAGAAATAATTTTCGAGAGACAAATGATCAATGAATTATGAGTTGATTTTTTACCATGTTACCATTGGTTCTTTTAGTGTCCCATATAAAAATCGGGTGTACATTTAGGGGGTGTTTCACTAACAAAAAACTATTTTTTTTTTCAAACACTGAGACATGTCATTCTCTCACAACACATCACATAAAAAACCGTGAAAAACTAATTTTTTCAAAAAACTGGGTTAGTGGAACACCCCTTTAGTGTCCCATATAGTTGGGCTCGAGTTTGAAATGGGACCGTAAACATATATGGGCAAGTTGGTATATACCCAATTAAGTGGAGGGTAAAAGGGTCATTGAATAAATGGGGTAAAATGAGAAGAGAATCTAAGAATGTGAAAAGGACCTCCCATGTTTCTCTTTATAATTTGAGAACTCATTGTGTGAAACACATGTTTTGACATGGAGATGTCAAACATTCTCTAAGTGAATTATTGAGTTTTTGACTTTTTACGTTTTTCGTTTTTAAGACATGTCATTTTCTTCACATTCATCAACTGAAAAAAAGCTAAAAAATCCAGTTTAGCGGAATAGGCACTGACGTAAGGTGCTCTACATTATTGACTTTTTGTTTAATTGAAGGGAAAAATCGTAATTAGTGACCTTATGTTCACTGTTTGTCAAAAATATGATCCCGGTCACACTCCTCTAATGTGCTACTTTATCCTAAACACAAGTGTACACGTCACTTGTTAGGGCATCCACAATTCAGTTCCTAAAAATTGCTCCTAACTTGTATCTTAAGGTGTAAACATAAGCATAATTGGGGTCCACTTTTCACTCCTGCAACTTGTTAAATTTGGAGAGGATGTGTGCACTCAATGGGCTAGCAATATCATTCTCTATTTTGTAAAAAAATTAAAAATGTGGGACCCATACATTGATAATCCTAACATCTACAATATTCCAAAATCCCTTTGGTCTTGTTCGTTTTGTAGTTTTTAGTTTAGTTTAGTTTTGGAGATATGTGTAATGAGTGGAGAGAGATAGAGAGAGAAATGAAGGTAATGATTACAAAACAAAACTAAAACAAAATTAAACTATGAAACAAACAAGGCCCTTATTTTTTGCATCCTCCCAAAAGGAGGATCCCAACGTCTCTTTTTTACTAATATGAGTACTATAGAACTTGTTTGTTCACATTGAATTCACGTCTTTCTTCTCCAAACAGTCCAAAAAAAAAATTATTTTCCAGTTTGAACCAATAAACCATCATCCAAATACTAATGTCTTCACCTGCACATTTTTTTCCTTCTACCCAGGTTAGTTCAGTATGTCTGAGTTCTTTGTCAAACGAGAGCTCATCTGAAGAAGAGAGGGAGACGGTTTCCCAATGACATCGTAAAAGACTCCAAAAATTATGTGAAGGGGAATTGTGTGTTCATGACATATTGCGCAAAAAATTCTACATCGAAAGAGTTGAACTGGGGTTAGATTGAATATTTGAATTTGGAGGTGTAAGTTCCATTTGCAAAGAAGGGTGAAGTTGAAACCTTTGTTTCAAAATTGTATGAAAGACAACTATATTTATGGAAAAGGGCTACTGGAATTCAACGACACTTTTTTTAAAACAAAATCTTGATATATCTTTTGAAATTTTTTTCCGAAGGCACCAGCATATTTCGTACCTTCAGTTGCATGATTGTTGAGAGATTTTTCCAACGGCAACTTTTTCAAAGATTTCATATTAAAAAAAGAATTAAAGACTTTGGCCCCATTTAGAATTAGCTAGAAGACTACCTAAATTTAACTATTGTGCTAGGAGCTAGACTTTTAGGAGCCACCCTTAGGAGCTTGTATGGGGAACCCATTGAAGGCAATACTTAAGGACATGGCTAGGTAAATGTTAGAAGCCATTTTGAGAGCCCACTGTGGATGTCCTTAGCAAAGTTTAATCTCAAATGTGTTGAAGAATTTTGTCATGTGCATAGTGTACTAGTTAATTTCAAACTTATGAGCACTAGAACTCATCTTACTTTCTAAAAATAAGTACTACTAATTTTCACTGTCATTTCAAACATGCATGAACCCACATCTAAGTGTGATTGGTTTGTTACTTTAATTCCCTTCTAAGTGATAGGTATTGAATTCGAATTCTCATGGAGGATGTGTTTTACTCCCGTTGTAATCATTAGTAACAACTAACTCCTACAGTAACATTCTATCGTCTAACAAAAAAAATTCATGAAACATGTCCGCATCTCAAGTTTCATTGAAGTGGTTGTAATTACCACCAAGCACGTAGCTCAGCTGGTAAGGGGCTGTGCTAGCTTAACCAAGATCTTGGGTTCGAGACTTGGGAATGTAGCTGTGTTAAAACTTGGTTGGGAGAGCTTTGCCGCCTTTATGGTCCTACCCGGCACGAATCCGGATTAGTCGGGGCCAATGTGGTTACCAGACACTGGATGATCTTTACCAAAGAAGTGGTTGTAATTGATTCCTAAAGTCAAAACATAAACAGTTGAAAAAAAAATGCAACTAGTATAACTTATCAGAACAAAATTTTAACCATGTAGACATTTAAAAGCATAATTCGCATGTAAGGAAACCTCGCAAAAGGATACAAGGCTTTCTATATCTGTCTTTCTTCTTAAGTACATCATCCAACCAACTTTTAATTTGTCATCTTGCTTTTTGATAGTCTATGTGAAGAAGAAGAAGAAGAAGAAGAAGAGGAACCATCTGATGATGTATATATCTACCCTGCTGCCACCATCACCAAAAGCTATTGATAACCACTCCTCCGCCATTTCTGACGGCGGGATGAGCCAATGTGGTTCCACAACCAATCTCCAGGAACTTGACAAGGGATCAGAGAGCCGATATGCTTCGGCCGTGAATCTTCAAGCACTTGCTGAGGAAGTTGAAACAAATGATAATGATCATAAGGGCGAGGGTGATGCCGGGATTAGTAAACCATAATGGGGGAGATGAGATGATCGATTCAAAGGCAGTGGAATTCATTGCTCAATTTTATCTGCAGATGAGGGTTCAGCACTTGGAGAAGGTTGAACGTTACAAGAAGATGATGGTGGCAAGGAGCATACATTCATTCATGTATCTTTTGCTTTCTAGGTTTTTCTTTCATCGAGGGGAGTCGTGAACGGTAGAATAATAACTTGAACGAACAAGGGAATTTAACATAGAAAGAACCACCTCTTTCTTGATACTTCAGTCTCTTTTTTCTGTTTTCCTTTAAGAAATGCTATATGCAAGGAAAAGATTTGCAGGGAATCACGCAGGGAAGGCCCTGCGGGGCCCCGTACGGATTCCGAACGACTAATCCGAGCCGCTCAAAATTTTAGAAACACATTTCGAGTGGGCCCGCTAAAAACCAGCTCCATCCGATATGTTTAGATGCTCGATCCAAACTTTCATTTTTTCTTTTTTCATCCGAGCCATTCAAAAATGAAAGTTTAGATCAAGCATCCACACATATCGGATGGAGCTAGTTTCTCGCAAGCCCACTCGAAATGTGTTTTTAAAATTTTTGAGCGGCTTAGATCAGCCATTTGGGATCCGTACTGGGCTCCATAGTGCCTTCCTTGCGTGATTCCTTGCAAATCTTCCTTGCACATATGTACTTTTGCTTTTACAGGGCTGCTACATTCCCAGAAACTACCCAAAAGGCAAATGCGCAAACTCTTCCGCACAAGAGTTTTGTATTTCTTGTGCGCAAGAGTTAACTCTTCCGTGCAAGTGATTACTGCATTTGTTTGCTTTCTGGGTAAAAACTTTCGCATTTTTGTTGCTTTTAATGGGTTGGATGTGTTGAAGTAAGGCCATCTTGCTTGGCCTCCAATTAATTATATTCTGGCTATGTAATGCAATCTTATCCAAACTCATAATGAATCAAAGCACACAATGCCTATCCGTTCTCATCGCCAATCAACTCCAAGGTTAGAAGCAGGCTAACAAGAGTAAACTATTAAGAAAAAGATAACTTATTTGATGCAAATACAACATTAACCAGAAGTAGAGAGCTTTAGATGAAGATTGAGATCTACATCCCCCCCAGGCGATGTTACAGAAAACTGACTATAAGGAGGAGTGGCACCATCAGCATAATGCAGTGGCCGCCCAACATAAATCGGGGAGGGAAAACGAGCAGCGGCACTAGAGCCGGTTAAGCCTTTTGGGTATGGGGCGTTAGAGGGTACAGGTGGTGATGATGTCGCTGGGTGGGAGCTAAGAGCAATAAGTGGACGATTGCCCTGAAATTGGGCATGCCTTGCTCTTTGACGCTCTCTCTTGTGTGCATTTTGATGGCCTCCTAGCGCCTGAGAATTGATGAATAATCGATCACAGTATTGACACTCGAATTTCTTGATTTCTGACCCGCAGTGTTCTGTTGTTTTCTCTTCTCTAACTGCTTCATTGCCTTCACTCAGCTGAATACCAAATAGTTTGAATGCTGAAGCCTCCCTTTGAGTTGAAGGGCTGTCTAGAGATTTGTTCGTATTGGTTGGGTGAAAGCTTTCCTCCATGACAGATAGAGAGGGAGCTGGATTATATGACAGCCATCCAAAGGGCCTATTTATACCAATAAGACAGCATAGCTAAAGCCTTAAGACTAGTCGAAATCATTTGTTCGGATACCAAGTTATCAAAAAATAGGTACGGCCATCTTTGATTTGCCGTGAGAGGGGATATACCACATCTCCAACGTCCTATCTAGTCACACCTTTACAGTAACTCGTAGCATGCATTAATTAAAACCGTAAAGAAATGTTGGGGATGCACATAATAACATCTCCTTTCAATTATGTTCTCGACATCTTGTCCCATGCAGCACAAATGAAAATGGTTTGTGCATCTTTAGAGCCTATTTGTGTCAATTTACCTCGTATTAGGAACACTGTCAACAAAAACAAAAGATGAGGGTGGAAAGGTTGATTGTGGTCCATACCACATATAACTCGTACCTGAATTGTTGCAAGAATCTAAGTACACAACCATTGCCCATCATGCACGTGCTTGTTCACTACAGTGTTTGCATTTCAGTCTTCTTGGCCTGAGAGTAAGAAAGTCACCACAAACTAAAGCACTACTTTTGTTTTGTAGATCGTTTCAGTCCATGGGCGAGGCGACACGTATTTGGGTACCATGCATGCATGTTAGCTGCATGACATGACAAGACACAGATTGTCTGCCGCTAGTGTGTGTGTATGATCAACAAGGACAGATTTTCATGTCGAGTCCTTAACATATCGGCCCCCAAAATCTCCAACTAGACACTTCAAAATCTAGCATTAAGCTTGTACTCTCTCTTTTCTTAGCCAATTCTTCACTATGAAGAACTGTTTCACTTTTCTTATTTTCGGGTGTACTTCATGAAAAAAATGTAGGGGACTTTAGAATTCAAAGGTTGTTTCTTGCATGTCAAATTTGGAGAGAATATTATACTAAGAGAAATTTGTACATCTGCATGCAGAGTGGAGATTTTAAATAAGCTTGGTTTTTATGTATTTCAATAAGCATCCACTATGAGAAATCATTATGCGCAATGAATATAACTAGGAAAATAGTTCACAAAAATTTCCATGACAATCTTTCTGGTGTAGGGTATTAGCGAGGAATTCCATCGTAACAGAGTTGATCCTGCCCCAGAATATCTTGTTAATCTTCATCTACCTTTTTATTTATTCCGACAATACTATGCCCAAAAAGAACTCTTGGTTTACTGTGTCTAGATCTAACAGGCTATACTAGGTCTAAAACCCACTATTGGCGTCAAATCATGGAGTATATGAAAACTAACCGTGCAGAGTTCAAATTTCCAAGTCAGTTGAATGAAAGAAAAGTGGAAGCCAAACCCGACAGCGGTACCTTTGGGATAAAACTACAGCTTAAGAATGTTGTGTCAATGGGCCCAGGAATATTCCTTAAAATGCTCATAGTGATGAATCATGGACAACCCATCAAATCTGTAGCTTCTTATACACATGAACCAATGTAGCCGAGCAAAAGAAGTCCGCCTTCTGTTGATGGAGGGTGATGGTCCTGCACAGTGCCACAAGGATTAACACTTCTAACCCGGTGTGCGAAGAACAATCCATAAGCACACTTACTCGTCATTTTTTTATGAAAGAGTTGAGTTGAGTTCTCATGACTCAACTAACATTAACCGACTATATAACGAGCTTGACTGGCCTTAATTTTTAGCGAGCGAAAGTTACTAATGGGATCGCAGTCTGACAAAAACCTGTTTTTCTGTTTTGACACTTTTAACACTCTCTTGTTCGCATAATTGTGACTAAATTTGTGTGGTTAAGTACTTATTAACATAAGCACAAGAGTTTCAGGAATAATCTCTAGCCCATTAATGGCATGGAAGCCTTGCTATGAAATGCAGCGTATTGGAGGCATAACAATATAAATCTAAAAATTGAATACATAGAACGAACTGGAACAACCTGATGAGAGGGAGAAAGGAAAAGCAAAAAGAAGTAAAGCTGGTTGATTTAAAACCCTGTACAACTTCAACAAGCCATAGAGAAGATTTACAGCAGTAGGTTTATAGATCTAGGGACATCAAAGTACAAGGAATCACGTCTAGTTTTCTTATCTTACCCTTTTCAGATCTCTCATTTTTCATGTCTACATTTCATATTGCGTGGGGAACCCATTCACAAAAAAGCTTCCCATTATCTTTTAAAGAAGACCCACCTATGTGGCCGTGGGAGCCTTTCAGGGGTAGCTTTTCCCCTTTCAAAGCTGGAATGGTTCGATTAACCTCAGTGACTATTAGTCTTACTGTCCCTTCTAAGGTGTAGGCCCCCACAAATTCCCTGTCCTATGCAATGTCTACCACCCATATCTAACATAGATTTCTTCATATCGTGTTCAACCTTAAGTTTCAGTGTCGACCGGATTTTAAACATTAAACCTACTAGTCTTACTGTCCCTTCTAAATGTAGGCCCCCACAAATTCCCCGTCCTGTGCAATCTCTGCCACCCATATTAACATAGATTTCTTCATATCGTGTTCAACCTTGAGTTTCAATGTCGACCGGATTTTAAACATTAAACCCAACGCAATCACTTTTAGATATTATTGGTGTGACAATTTAGGTGACACCACCACCACCTAATTGACCTCACGCTACGCAATGTCATAGGTTTAGTAGTTCACCAGTGCCTTATCGTTCAGGGGCTGGCTTAGAGGTACGTGATTGACGAGCACATATACATTCATACAAGACTCCAACCCCACGTAACATTTGAGGTACATCAGGAATGGTACCGTACTCTTAGGCTTAGGTTCTTGCCTCTTTGCTTTTGAACTATGAATCTATGATACTTCTTGGGAATGAATTTGGGAACCATGTAAACATTGTAGACATAAATGTATGCGGATCTAAAAATTCACTACTTGGGTGAGGAAAGTAACTAGTAGATAACTACTACTAGTACGTAATGGCTAGAAATATAGGGCACAAATAAAAATCAATTCTAGTTCAGATGCGCAGGAGTTGAATCACAGTTTTCCTTTAGTTGGGAGAAAACTTACCTAAAGTCATGTGAACGCTGTATCCTATGAAATTGGTTAATCAAACCGAATACTCGGTTGAAGTATGATGGAACAAAAATTAAGTTCGATCATTCAAAAAAGGGTTGAGGTTCGTAAGTTTGATGAAGTTAGTTTGAGGTGACTTTTCTCTACACTTCTTAGTATGCGTTTAGAGTAAGCTTTAGATTATGCTGAGGTTCGTAAGTCCTTTACTGGAATGACAGTAAACTCTGATTTGTATCTTACTTTTAGTAGTGGTTTGTAACTTCAAATTTTACACAACTACCGATTCAACCTATTTTGCATTTGTTTATCTAATTTTATAAGTAGTCATCCTCCAAATTAAGAAAAGAAATATATACTTTAAACAAACAACAGGAGATCTTTCTCTGTATTGTGGAAGTAATATTAAGAACGAAAAGAACAATACTTTTTCAAATTACTGCTCGATAATAATTCTACATGACATCATCTTATGTATGAGGAAAACCTTCAAGGTCTACGGAAAACCGAAGAAGTGGAATAGTGACATTCCTCTGGTTTCTGATTCTATCAGCTGAAGAAACTCTACCCTTCTACTACTTTCGTGACTCATCAGCCAAAGAAACTCTGCTTAGCCTACTTGGTGACGTCTTTGCGTCATTAGTCCCAACCTTCCGACCTCGTGCTCGACGATGGCTTGAGCCAAAAACTGCTCTTTGGGCAAGCACTTTTCCCAGGTGGCATTCAACTGTTTCTCTGTAGTTCGACATTGTTTCTGCGGCATAGTCTTGGTTACTACCGATATTGCCTTCCGAAATTTCAGCGCTCGCTTTCTCATAGCCATTTCCCTGAAATTGTGCTGTGAGTGGAAATGGCAGATTGCTGAACTTATATCTGTTTTGTAGAAGTATTCTGTTGCATAGATGAATTGGGCGGCTAATTGGGCTATGGCCTGGAATAGAAAGTAGGGGCAAGAAGAGATTCAAAGCAAAGTTTAGAATGGCGGAAAGGGTGTCCTTTTGTCCATGTATTCCTTTACCAAGCAAGGGAGATTACGTAGCTTGGGAGATAGGAAGTTCTGTTTGTAATAAAGCATTTAGCTTTTGATGTGCTTAATTTTGTCTTCACTTCACTCTGAAGCAACATGCCACCTCTTTTTTTTATAAAGAAATGATTATTTATCTTAAATTTACTAGCTTTTCCAATGGGTTGTATGCTGATGTCATACTCAGATAGGAAACAAGGCACTGTAGCATTTGTGCTAATAATAAAAGGAACATTTGCAAGTTGCAAACACAGTGCTCTAGCAATACAATGCATAATAAGGATGTCTATTAGGGTCAGTAAAACTCGTACTTCCCCTAGTTCAATGAGGTAAATAACATACCGTTCACTTTTCTTCTTACTGCATCTTTCTGTCAGAATTGAACAGTTTGAGAAGCCCCGAAGAATCCACAAGATCACTAATTTTTTGTGCACCAGCAGCCAAAGTGGCATCACTTTTGCAGAAAGCAAACCTGATATATCTTTTTTGATAGTTATAATCAGCTGAAGACAATTTCTCCACATATAAGTTTCTATGAAAAAATCCGCATCCTGGTACAGCGACCACCCCCGCTTGTTTAATTAATTCCTCAACAAATTCCACCTGAAAGCATTAAGCTCAAAGTTAATCCACCCACAAAAAACAGCACAACTTTAATTATGAACAAATGAAATACTCCAACTTCAACTAGTTTTGCCTCGGAGTACATAGCTACACTGATTAAATGGCTAACATGAATGACTACGAAAAAGACAACAGGGTGAGACTTGTTTCCTGAACTCAAATGGTTGTGACAGTGTTTTGGCCTATAAACCATTACAGTACATATTAAAAATCTGTGTTGGGTTGATCTTGACCTATGAATTATGGTTGGTATAAAAGCTTAGTAGGATTTTAAAAAGCTTTTTTTGGCTAATATACAATCTAGCACTCTAGAGCATCAGTTACAATACTGAAACCATGAAACAGATTAAGGAGAACAAAAGCTAATCAAACCAACAAATACCATAAAGTTACGAATCCAAGCAACGGATCCAACCATGAAGAGGGAACATTGTAGTTTGTCATCCTTAAGCAATTAATGAGCTGTTATAACATAATATTGAAATTCAACTTTTGTGCCGTATAAGTGAAGTAAAGAACGGAATAGCAATATATACCTCAAATTCAAAATAAATTCTGCATTTCTAGAAAAAGGTACCGTGCAAAATAATGGGTTTATGTTGGGGTAATGCAGTGCACAACTAACCCTCCCCAAACTGGCCCTAGCGGGAGTCTCACAAAGTGGATTTTTTGGGGTACACTCAGAGTGGATTGCCCTTTATAATATGAATTTTTCTCAAATGGATTAGACAGCAATTATACCTAATCATAGAATAAACACAATAGCAACAAACACCTATTCTTGAAATTTTGATATGACTGGACTAAGTAAAGAAGATACACCTACATCAGATAACACGCATTTCTCCGGAAGCTCCACAAAAAGAAAAAATGAACCCTCAGGCTTAAACTCAACTTGGAAACCAACCCCAGAAAGCAACTTGACCATGTAATCTCTTCTTGATTCATAATCCTATACAGTAAGAACCAATACAAAAATGCATTAAAAAAGTAATTGGCATAAGCATGATTACAAATTTATCAAATAAATAGGCAATCTCATGCAAACAATTGACGAAGCCTAGGGAAAGGTAGTTTTATTCCTACCCTTCGCAATAATTCGAAATATTCTAAGGGGCTTCTCAAAGCAGTCAAAGCAGCTTCCTGGAAAGGTGCTGGAGCAGAGTCTGTTAGTTTAATATGGATATTTCTAATAGCAGACGCAATACAAGCAGGACCAACTGCCCATCCAACCCTCCAACCTGACAGTGAACACAGCCATGTTGACAAAATGCAGATCTAAACATAAGCACAAGCAGAAATCTTTCACAAGTAGCAGTTAGCAGACAATTTAAGCATGGTAGAGATACATCAACAGAATTATGGAAGAACAGGTGCTCTTCCATCCATAGCAGCTTTATGGAACAAGTCTGGTAGGTAAGTTATTAAAGCATGCCTGTAACACTGTATGTCTTCGACAATGAAGATGTAATGATTGTTCGCTTTTGCATTCCTGAAAGTGAGGCCAAAGATATATGTTTCTTCTTGTCATATGTTATATGCTCATATACCTGCAAAAAGAGATCCAAAAAACATAAAAGACTAACCGCGAATGAGTAATAACAGCAGATAACAGGAAAGACATGCTATAAATATCAGCAACTTCCATATTTTTTCATTTTCCTTGGTTATTGGCATTTTAACAGAAACAATCCATTACATGTAGGAGGCTGTTTAGGGGACAGTAGGTTACACAAATTAGAGATTTCATTGATGTTCAGCTCTTAAATGTAATTACGGAATCAGCACCCAGTCCATGCAAGATTTCTTAAGAAGATGATTTGATCACTCTACGTCTGTCTTCTTCATAATATTTATTCTTTTATTTGCCTATTTCTGGAATCAGACAAACAATGCATGTTTCTATTTCTAGTACATGGAACTATGCAAGTGAAAAGGCCTACTGTTATTCAGATTTCCCGTCCTCGTTTTCCAGTAGTACTCATCATGTTTCACAGATAAACGAAAAACTAAAAATAATACTACATTTGACCATGAACTACCAACATCAACTGACAGATATAATGATTATCCAATGTCCATTGCTCCTAATTATTCCTCTCTCCTCTCTCTGTTTCTTATCCCCATGATATGTGACCCTCTCTTTCTCATTAATTATGACTTGATGCAGTATGGATGAACTCTATCTAGTACTCCCTCCGTCCCTTTTTAAGTGTTGACATTTCCATTTTGGGCTGTCCCTTAATAAGTGTGTGTTTTGAAAAGTTAATGGGTAAAAGTTTGTAGAATTATCAATTTGCCCTTTTGAAAAGTTAGTGGGTAAAAAGTTAATGGGTAAGGGTAAAGGATAATTTTGGAAAGTGGAGGTAAAAGTTGATGTGGAAAGTGAAAAAGTTGATGTGAAAGGTGTAATGATGATGTTTTTTTAATAAGTTGGATTTACGAAGCAACACATTTAAAAAGGGACGGAGGGAGTAATAAACAATTATGATTTGGAGCGGAGTGCATGAACTGCTTCAGGTAATAAACAATTCCTTTCTTTGTGTACACTGTAATAAACAATTACTGCCTCCAAGTTTGAGAGCGAATCATAGTGCTATTGAAACTCCCTAATACAGATGACATGATGTAAGACACAATTGCACGTACTTAAAAAACGTAGAAGTTGTATTCACTGCAAGACTTCCTCTCTCATCTCATAGTCATGGTTTGTGTATCAAAACCCACCGATGCATTTATAGAGCCACAAGACACACGTAAATAACAATCATGTCAAGCATAGATAACTAAATATGCATAAGCAAAACGATTTTTCATACTTCATCTGTAATGGCCAGCAAATCCCTGGTGTTGCAAGCTCCAGCAACTGTCTCAAGCTCATCCTTGGTGAAAACTTTTCCAGTTGGATTATGAGGGCTGTGCCATTATAAATAAGTACATTTCCAAGTATGATACAGTACTGCCACATTGACAAATGCTCCAGTGAACAGTTCTATACATTCTAGATATCTTTTCATATCAAGCAGCACTGAGAAACTTGCAGTCTGCTTTATACACCGTTATTTTGTGTTGTGATTCCTGTCCAACAAGTCTTTCATATATTGCTTGGAAGTACTAGCATTGTAGATTTTATACCAATTCATTGAGTTTATAGCGGATGCAGAGAGATAATTAAGTACACAGACAAATTTGATTAAAAAAGTGACGCTCCAGAGTCCAAATAAGTGAATTTCATCATGCCATCCACTCACAATCTGCAAAAGCTGATAAACACAATATCGTGGGTCAAAAGGGAAACTGTTATACAGATAACACTTGCCAACTTAGGATCATGACTTCCAAACAACTACTATAGTTCAACTGTTCTTGTCAAACAATATCCTGCTCTAAAATGAATACATTATGATGTGTATTGTGTTTTTGAATATCAAAAGTTTCCAGGTTTCCATCATATTCCAAATCCTCTTTCAAAAGATGAAAAAACAAAAAAATTCCCTCACCTGTTCAATACTAAAGCTTTTGTTTTGACAGTGAAGGATTTCATGAGTTTATCTGCATCCAAAGTCCAGCAAGGAGGGTCGAGTGGTACATATACCTGTTTTCTTAGTTAAAAACTGTGAACATAATATAGTGTTGACACAAAAACGAGACATACAGGGAGACGTCCCTCAGTGAACCAAAAGAATCTTACTGGGATGCCTCCAGCTAATTTGATGCACGTTTCATATGTCTCATATGAAGGATCAAACAATATAACTTCATCACCCTTGTCTATGACTGCCAACAAGAAAAAATAAGCCCAAATGAACAATAGAAGTAACTTAGGCATGATAAACCATCTAAGATCAGAAAACATACTCGCAAACATTGCTGCCGCAAATGCCTCGGACTGACCACAGCAAATAGCTATATCCCTTAGAGGTTCGACATCTAATCCATGCATATGCTTTATGATCTTGGCCACGTGATCACAAATTCCTTGAACATGCCTGGTGAACCAGGAAAAACTTTAACTTATGACTGATAAAATTAAAATGAGATTTTCTAAGATCTTGGGACTATATCCTATCTCGAATTCTGTTCAGCACTCTTCAATGTGTCATGATGTTAGTGTGAAGCAAATGTCACTTTGACTGTACAACGTTATATGAGTATACGAGCATGCCGATCCTAAACTGTATTGGAACAAATGGCATCTAAAAAGGAAAGTCACAAGGCTTCGTGGTGTTAGTAACGACTAGTGTAGTATAGCAACGAAGGGGGGGTACCATAGCAGAAGTCTTATTATGAGGGTCTATAGTTATATAAAACATAATCATGGATTTCACTGGATGCTTTCTGGTGAGCAAATTTACCGAATATTTGTGGTGTATTTGGTTGGTTCCTAAAAGATGTACTATATGTCTATGTGTGTATTGCGAGCTCCCATACAAAATATCATAGGTAATGAGCAACTCCAGTCCTCAACTCCAATTTCTGGACTCAAGACACATCCCAACTGCAAAATATTAGTTTAATATCTCCAATATTGGTATCATTTTGTAGGTACTATCTATAATTTATAGTGTTTTCAACATAGGGAAACTCATCTCCATCTTCAAGATGGGTCTACAAATTTGGAGATTGACATTAAAGTTTCTATTTCGGAGACTGAAACCATGCTAATTATTGAAATTGAGGCAGCAAGAGTATAAATACGGGTGGCCGTGGAATAACTCCGTGAAATTTTGTTTTGGGGGAAATTAACCTGTATTGATTGAAGTCGGAGTTGATGGCGGAGACGGCGGCGTTCTTGATGTGAGAAGGAGCGGGGAAATCAGGGAAGCCTTCGGCGAGGTTAACAGCGTTGCAACTCTGGGCAAGAAGAGAAAGTTGTTGAATTGGAGAGGGAGTTAATGTCTTCGCCACCGCCGATAGTTTCTCCTCCATCGCTCACCCCTCCTCCTCAGTGATACCTTATCTTTTCCACTGTGAGCCTTTTCGCGCGCAGTCGCAAATAAGCCATTTTTTTTTCTCTCTACACCCATCACAGAGTAATTTCTTTTTGGTTACAACTGGTCATTCACAAAACGGAATTGCCATCCCCAATCTCTCAAAAATTCCCGAATTCCTTTGTTTGATTTGATAGGATTAAAGGGAAGAAAATAACAAAATTAGCACCGTAAACTTTCCTTCTCATTTCCTTTCTTTTCCTGTTTGGTTTGACTAAAAAAAAAAAATTCCTATAAGAATCATGCAAGAAAATTTTATAATTACTAACTTACCCTTAATTTACATTAGCAATCATGATAGGAAATGAGAAGTAATGAATGTGATGGGAACTGTCATAAGAGATGGCACAAAAAAATTTGTCTGTTGTTTTGCAAGAAAGTGGAAGGTTTGTAATCGTACTTCATGAGTTATAAAAAAAAAAGAATAATTAGTCATAAAGACACAATATTTTGCCTAATTAAAGGGAAGGACAATGAACATTTGCAATCAAACATAAAACAAGGAACATTTGCAATCCTACACAAAGACACAATAAGTGACCCTATTAATTATACCATTATAAATTGCAAAATACGATCAAAAGGGTTATCATGTACGTATACTATACTTTTTGATCAACCGATATACAATTATAAAACTATGATAGTAGTATATAATTACGTAAATGCATATTGTGCATCTGTAACTATTTTAAACGCAAAATATAAAACCTATCGTGCTATCACCATAAAAGTCGTAATCTAAAATTGCAGGCGACGTTCTTTTATTCTGTACAATAAATTTTTAACGAAACTTGGAATGACCGGTATTAGGTTTTAAACCAAAATACATTGGATGGACAAACTTACATAGTTGTTAAATTAAAAACAAAAAAACAAAAACTCTAATTTTTTTTGGTTGCCAGAAGTGGTCGGCCAAGAGGTGGGGTGGTGGTCCGCCGGATGTGGGATGGTGATTTTTTTGAATTTTATGTTCGAAATTAGAATTTTTAAAAATTAGTTAGATCTCACTAATTTTTTTTGGTTGGCAGAAGTCGTCGGTCAATCGGCCAAGAGGTGGGGTTGTGGTTGACCGGAGGTTTTTTTTTTTTTTTTTTTTTTTTCGAAACCGGAGGTTGGGTGGTGATTTTTCTGAATTTTATGTTTGAAATTAGAGTTTTTAAAAATTAGTGACATCTCACTAATTTTTTTGGTCACCGGAAATGGACGACCAGAGGTGGGGTGGTGGTCGGCCGGATGTGGAGTAGTGATTTTTTTGAATTATATGTTTGAAATTAAATTTTTTTAAAATTAGTGACATCTCACTAATTTTTTTAGTTGCCAGAAGTGGTCGGCCAAGAGGTGGGGTGGTGGCCAGCCGGAGGTTGGGTGGTGATTTTTCTGAATTTTATGTTCGAAATTAAAAATTTTAAAAATTAGTGGCATCTTACTAATTTTTTTGGTCGCCAGAAGTGGTTGGCCAGAGGTGGGGTGGTGGTCGGCCGGATGTGGGGTGGTGATTTTTTTGAATTATATGTTCTAAATTAGAATTTTTAAAAATTAGTAACATCTCACTAATTTTTTTGGTCACCGAAAGTGGTCGGCCAAGAGGTGGGGTGGTAGTCGGCCAGAAGTTAGGTGGTGATTTTTCTAATTTTATGTTCGAAATTATAATTTTTAAAAATTAGTGACATCTCACTAATTTTTTGGTCGCCGGAAGTGGTCGGCCGGAGGTGGGATGGTGGTCGGCCGGAGATTGGGTAGTGATTTTTTTAATTTTATGTTCGAAATTAGAACTTTTAAAAATTAGTAACATCTTACTAAATTTTTTTGTTTTTATGTTCGATTGCAAAAGTTCCTTGTCCTTCCATTTAAAAATGTCAAATGTTTTTTGTTTTTATGTTCGATTTCAAAAGTTCATTTGTCCTTCCCTTTAAAAATGTCAAATGTTTTGAATTTTTTGCTAAGTGGCCCATTTTCTAAACTCAGCTGCGGATGTATTGCAATGATAATAATGTTAACGACAAGTTCTAGATCTTCTACTAACGGGAGCCAATTAAAGCCGGGACAGAGCCCTCATCGATTGACCCCAAATAAGTTGACAGCATTTAAAAAAGTTTTGAATGTGAGACTTAAGAGATCCTTAAGAGAAAGCAAACCTAAGTCGCAAGCTCCTTTCAGTTTTGAAAATGTGTCCTTTAGTAATGCCCATTCATCCGGTGCAAGTAGGAAGAAGCTTCCAATATCTATAGCAGTCTGCATTTGCGTTTTGGAGAATACAAAAGCACTGTCTCATGCATTTCAAGAGCTCGGAACCTTCCTTTGCAACAAGTCGACAAGCAAGATGGGAAACTCACATGCACAACGCCATCGGGAGAGACAGAGACAGTACTCTTTTGTCTCATCTCTGCCTTCCCGTTTAAAGATATCCTCTTCAACAGTGAACAGTACCCAAACTGTTTGCCGATTCCACCACTGTTCCCCAAAGACAATCAAGAGAGCAACAAAGCAAAGAGAGATGAGAAACCAACTTTGTTCCAATCAAGAAGAGGAGTACGAAACCGCGCAAGTGGCCTCATATTGCTGGTGGCGATTGGTGGCTAAGTTTAAGGAATGTGCAAAGTTGAAGTCTGAGATGCCGCCAGACCTGTCAAAAATCACGCCAAGGCTCAGAGTTCTCAGAGAAATGGAGAGGTTGGCCTTAGTCGCCCCGGAAGGGCTCGACGATCTTCGGCACAAGCTTTTCGCATACCGTTGCGGGGATTTCTGGGTTCCTACTGGAGGGTTCAAGAAGGAAGAGATGGATATTCCTCCTGTTAACACCATTCTCTTGGTGGGTTTTCATAATGCCGGCAAGAGTTCACTTGTGAACCTTATGTACAGCGTTTTGGGACGCTCTGGGCTTGCTCGCTTTGCCCAAACCACTTCAGGTAAAGCCCTGTTTTATACAATTATGTAATGTATGTGTCTGTGCACAATTATACCTCTTCGGTATTGGCAAGTGGTTAGTAGAGAGAGGCAATGATTCAATGGTAAAACACAACTTACATTAACCTTGACATTAGCGATTTGAAACTGGGGACAGCCGCTTTGTGCAGTGACTGGAGAAGATTAGGTTTGAGTCCAATATGTGCCTCCCGGACCCTTTTAAATGGGCTCTACAGGGGGCCCTTTTTCGTTTCCTTATTTCCCACATTCATTTTCCTTGAAATTATATAAGACTTCACAGCTGGTCTTGCTGGGTAGATGGGCAGTATTAACTTGGTTTTCTTCTTCTTCTTTCTGTAGAGTTTGGCCGCACAACTATGTCTATGGAGGAACATAACGTGCTGAGGTCTATGCGAAGTGGGTTCTGTGTGTATGATACATGGGGCTTTGATTATGATCAGGCAGACGAGTGTGTCAAAGAATTCTCGGAATGGGTGACTGATGGAGTTCATCATAAGCAAGTCTGTGAGCAACCGGGAGACAGTGAGTTAAGGGAAGAAGAATTGGGCGTTCCTTCGTTCAGATCATTTTCTAAGTTTGCAAAGAGGAGGGTGAATTGTGTGATGGTGGTGGCTAACGTTTCAGAGATATGTAAAGCTTCGAAAGCTGGTGATAAGAAACCGTTGGAGGCCATAAAAGCGCTCTTCTGCTCACCAGCACTACGGAACTGCAGTAAGATTGTTTTCGCTTTCTATTGTCAACTTCGTCGTCTTTAGATGTTCCCTCGCAATATGGCTTATGATTATGTAGCTTATCATCTATATTTCCTTCCTTGACTTGAACATTGCCCCATCACTATGAAGGCTGATAATTCTATTGTGTTATGCTGTCTTTGGCATGCTCAAAACGTCTCCAGGAAGGACAGTTAACCCACCACTGGGGCTAACCTCGCTTCCCTTGAGCCTCAATTACCATATTTCCTTTTTCTTTTAACTAAATGGGTAACTGTACTCGCTGCTCATTGTGCATGTAGAGTAACCCTTGGTTAGTATCGTGATTGACTACTGATCTATGAACCTATTCGGAAAATGGGTAAAAGCAAAATGAACCACAATTTTTATTACTTTAGGATTAAGGGAAATTCTCTGTTCTCACTAATATGTATGTGCTGCAATACGCATGTGCAATGAACTTGGCTGCAGAACCCATTTTGATACTGACGCACGGTGACAAGTTGTCAACAGAAGAGAGAATCGACTCACGGCTAAAAATTTGCGAACACTTGGGCATATCCGAGACTACTGGGGTGTACGAAATTGTTTGCCTGACAGAGTATGGATTTCTCGCTGATGAATCTGATCCTGTCACAGCATATGCCCTCACGGAGTCCATTTACAGGGCATTGCTCATCTCAGACAGTAGCCACCTTCCAAAGAGAAACTTCGGGGATTGTGCTTTCCTCATTTTGTCCTGGCTCATGTGCTTCCTCGGTGCTGTCTTTGCTCTCCTTGCCCATTTTTTCTCCACAATTGGCCGGAAGCGCATACGGACTTTGTAATAACACCTTTATGTGGACAGTAGTTCTATATATGTAGGTTAATGTGCTAGTTGCTTGAGTAGTGAATCATTTGGCTGTGTTTAGATTGCATAATTTGTGGAGGAATTTGAAATGAGGGAGAATTTTAGGACTATATTTTAGTTCCTTGGCTTCATTATTTTCTTAACCATTTTCTTCTACTTTCAAGATCAAACACCTGCGAGTGGGAGACTTGCTTAATTTGCTGTTTGGTCTTGCTGTTGAATAAAAATGGCTACAAATAAATGGGTTTCAAGCTGTGTTTTGGCATCTTTTAACTTTGTCAACCAAATGCATATTTATGGTCCCAGAATAGGCCAGGTCTGGACAGACCTGAACCAAGGCTGGGTTGGTGGTAGGAACCTCACCATCGACCCATGACACAATTCACAGGACCCAAGACCCGATTCATTTATTCTAACGGAAAGGAATCTTTAAGCACCACCACCATACCCATGAACAATTGTCGTCTGGATTTATATGTCATTCAAAGAACAAAAATGATATGTGCAAGGAAGATTTGCAAGGAATCACATAAGGAAGGCTCTACGGGACCCAGTATGGATCATAAACGACTGATCTGAGCCGCTCAAAAATTTAAAAAACACATTTCAAGTGGGCTTGCGAGAAACCAGCTCCATTCGATATGTGTGGGTGCTTAATCCAAACTTTCATTTTTGAATGGCTCGGATGAAAAAAGAAAAAATAAAAGTTTGGATCAAGCATCTAAACATATCGGATGGAGCTGGTTTTTAGCGGGCCCACTCAAAATGTGTTTCTAAAATTTTTGAGCGGCTCGGATTAGTCGTTCGGGATCCGTACTGGACCCTGCAGGACCTTTCCTACGTGATTCCCTACAAGTCTTTTCCTTGCATATAGCATTGGTGCGAATGTCAAACCATATGTTCCTCTCAACAGGCATTAATTCGTAAATGTTGACCCCACAGATTAAGTTTGTAAACCGTTCAAATGTCCATTTCATTCTTGAGTAATAGGATGTGCATGACATATATTTTAAATGGAAGGAGTTTACCAATGAATTTACTAATCAGCACTTGAGATATGTATGACAAAAGATTTTTCATACAAATTTCAATAATTGACCAAATGATTACATGAGTGCTACATACCCAGAAAACTAGAATGAGTAACTCAGATTCACTTCATTTTTGGGTACTTACCATTTCACGTACCGAAAAGGTAGACGAGTAATGGAGACTGAGGCTGAATCGTGTGTACCCAATGTTGGAAAAGGGTAAAAATTAGAAATAAGGTTGAGGTTCAACTACCTAAACTTATTTCATTTTTAGTTGGCTTATTGTCCTTGTTTAGGAACTTTTTAGTAGTTCAAACTTCAAAGCACTTGATTGGTGAATTCGGCTCCGTGAGAGGAATAAAAATCTTCAAATCTAACTTGAAAAATATTTAAAGATAGAATTGGCAAAAAAATATTTTAGTTGAAAGCAAAAAATATTTTAGTTTTCCAACTGTACTCGTTAAGATGAATTAATAATTCACAAAATAGATCTAAAATTAACAAAACTTTGGAAAATATATTACAAATTAAGACCGAACCTACAATTTATGTGGGTATTAGGGAAAGATATGAAAGCGAAAAGAAAATAGTACTCCAATTAGTAAGGAAAATGTGTGTGAAAACAAAAGAAAAAGCGTAATGTGCTTAATTCTTTCTCTCACTTGCTTTCTCTTCTCCCTCCCTCCTCTGACCAAACAAAGGGAGAGGATTTTCTCTCATTTTCGTTTCCTTTCTTCTCACTTTTTTTCCCCCTAACCTTTAGATTGAGGTAAGTTTTCCTAATTGTCTAAACGGACTAAATAGACTAGAGTTAACAAAAATACAAATTCCTCATGTCATTCTCCACACATATGTCAATTAAAAATAGCGAAAACAACTTGTAAGTCCATAAGCTATGAACAGATTTTTTATGAGAAACTCGCCTAAGAATAATTTCGCCAAAATCTTACCCTTTTTTTTTTTTTTTTTGTGTGTGTGAGAAACAAGATAGACCTTACATTTATCACTCAGATGTCACCTATCTATTCAAACAAGTGGTGATATTCTCCTTTTTTTTCTTTTATGTATCGTCACTGAACCTCTCATTCCATTGTGGCAAATGGAATTGCAGCTAGTAGGCGTCATATACTCTTTGCACCAAAGGAGGGTTTAAACCCCACAAATCTCATCTCCTTTCTCCTGGATAGGACCCTAAAAGTGTGCTAGTCTAATGGTTAGTTTAGAAATAGAGAAGGTATTAAAAAAGGAAAATAATTTTCATATCTTTTATCTCTTTATTCACCTTAAAATTACCAAATTACCCTTACTTCATGAGTCACTTTTCCATATGAAAGACAATTTGGTACTTTCAAGTGAATAAAGATAAAAAAAGGAAGTGTTTTGAGATCCTTTGGGTAAAAAACTTAATCCAGATTATTGGTTTTTTGTCAAATAATCCAAAAAACCGGTTTGGTTTTTTCTTAAACTTAATCCAGATTATTCCCTCCTTTGGCTAATAATCCAGATTATGGATTATTGGATTATTCGTTTGTCCTTATTCAAAATTTTTTTGCATTCGTTAGTTTTGCATCAAGATTTTGTACTTGTTAGATTCGTCTCGTCGAGAGGAATCCAGAAACCACAAAATCTTGATGTAAAACTAACGAATGCAAATTTTTTTTGAATAAGGACAAACGAATAATCTGGATTATTGGATTATTACCCAAAGCACTCTGGTTTTTTGGATTAAGATTATTACCCAAAGCACCCTGGTTTTTTGTACCCCAAAAAACCAATAATCTGGATTAAGTTTTTTACCCAAACGAGGCGGTGCGAAAATAATTTCCCTTACAGCCCCTTTGGCTACCTGGGTGAGAAAAAAAAAATGAAAGGAGTATGATTTCCCGTAACAATGAGAAAAGAAAAAAAAAGATTAGTGTCTCTCACCATCTCATTTGGATAGACAAAAGAAAAGAGAAGAGTATCCTTTCTCTCCTCCTACCTCTCAAAAAGAAAAAAAAAACCCTAATCTGCCACCACCACTCTCCCCAAAACATCCATTAACGCTACTGTACTAGTTTGCAGAAGTTGAAATTGAGAGATTTGTAACCCTTAGATGTGGAAATTTGGAGCAAATCGAAAGGTAGCATTGCTTTTCTGAGAACACCAGAGCGTTGAACACCAGAGCCGTCGCGACCACATCGCCGTTGGTGGTATTGCCGCCTGGGCTTTCCTTTCTCCCAAAAGGAGGGGGGGCAGCGATTCTCTCCCTCTCTCACACTTTGGTCATCCAAACAAGGGAGAGACTGCACTTCCGCTTCATTTGGGAGTTACAATTGTTCCTCTTCTCTACTTGATTCCTCATTTGTGAGGAGGAAAAGGAAACTTTTTCCTCCTCTTTTACTTGATTTTTTTTACATTATCCTCCCCTCAATATTTTCCATATACTTTATCCCCTTTATTTTCAAAACACAATGTAAAAGTTGAAGGTAAGGCTACAATACACAGTTAAATACACCCTTATTTGGGTTTGTACGGCATGCACCTCCTTGAATTGCTTTAAATTCATAAAATTTTGTATAACTCCCTAACGTTTTGAATGAAGTTACGTAATATTTGAATAAATATTCATAACATTTGCATATAACTTCATAACACCAAGGCAAAAAGTTGATAAAACATAGAGATTGTATGAATTCAAAACAAATGATTTGAATTTACGTCCAGATGTTGGGAATGGATATACAAAAGTTAAATTTCAGACAAACATAATGAATTTTTACGCAAATCGTTGTGAATATTGGCAGTTTAACTTGAGTGCATACCGTAGAAACCCGAATGAGGCGTGAAAAAGAAAAAGAAAACAGAAATGCTAGAGGCCCTAATTAATACACAAATTGTGACATTAAAGGTACATGTTGCACTTTTTTAGTGGATGAATTTATCCATGCATTCAATAATACATTGATGTGATAGACTGATATTGTCCCGTGTACATTTAGGGTAATTTGTAGTGTATGTTGCATTTCTCAAAAGAAAAGCATGAGACCAATCCAATTGATGATTCGGTTACTCCTTTCGGATCCAAAAACAGGGAGACAAATGTTCCGCCAAAATTATAAACCTTTTGAAATTGAAATTTCAAAACTTCAAACTTGCCATAAACCCAGCAGCACACGAATATCCAATTTCCTCTCGATTTCAAAGTTGCAACTCTTCCAAAGAATCGCCAAAAATTAATCTTTGCCATGGCCCTCTCAAACAAAACCACGAATCCATCTTCAACCACCCATCCGCCTTACTTACAGGTCCCCCTGTTTTTCCTTCTTCTTTTTTTCTTGTGAAAATGACAAAATTTTGTCTTATTTTCTTCCCTTTTTTTTCCATCTCTGAATTGTGAAATAGTTTTGGTTTTTTCTATTCTTGCCTTCATTGCAGATGATAGGTGAAGCGATATCTTCGTCGAATGATCGATCAGGTTCAAACCAAACAGAGATCGCCAAATTCATTAAAGACAAGTATAACATCACGCTTCCCCCAAATTTCAAGAAAGTGTTGTCTGTGCAGTTGAAGAGACTTGTAAAATCGGAGAAACTTGTGAAAACCAAGAACTCCTACAAGGTCTCTGCATCCGATAAGGTAAAATCGGCTGCTGTAAAAACAGTCAAAGAATCCCAGAAGAAGACTGATTTCGAGAAAGTGATATCGGTTGGTGATGTTGAGAGGGTGAACCCAAAAGGCAATGCTCCCAAGAAGGGGGAGAAGATGAAAAGGTTGAGCCAAGTGAAGACTCCAGAGGCTCTCAAGAAGAATATCACTGCCAAGAAGGTTGTCAAATCTTCGACGGCTACACTGAAGAAGGCTAGGACTTGATCATGATGATACGATGAAGGTGATGTTCTCCAACGGGGATTTCAAGTCAATTTCAATTTCTTTTGGAAAATGCTAAAATAGGCAGCTTATATGTTAAGGTTTAAAAAGTGTGTTCCAATGTCTTTTTACCTTTTTCTTAATTTATCGTGCAACTAGCCTACAACTACTGTTGTTTGTTGCCGGATTTCTTGTTAGGTGGCTTTGATCATTTCCAAGCTCCTGAACAGAATACGCATGTTGTTCAGTAGTAATAGTACTCAGTGGAATCACTGGGGGACTAAAAAAACAAAAAACTCCGGTGACAACCAACTCGTGGCAACATCCACCGATTCACGACTTTAATAGTTGGAACAATGCGACACTGGTTGTTACATCATGAAAATGAAGGAGAGTTTTCAGAATTTAGACTATTATTTTGTTCACCCACATAAACAAAAGATGAGCATTACTATTGTCCATACTGGGTGAAAATTGCAGTACTTACTTTTCAAAAGTTCGCGTTTTATTTCGATGATCAGAAATATGGACGCTTATTTGATAACGATTGACAATTCAACCAAGTCATTCTTATTTTCATAGGTATTTGATCGAATAACATGATACCATTTATTGTTGAGCCTTCATTCTCATTTGTGTCTTACTAGATAAAAATACCCTTAATGAACCACACCACTCACGTTCACAATGCAGAGGAATATCTTTCGGACAAAAGCAGAAGTTGGGTTTTTACTGTTCAATGAAAGCGACATGTGGACATTGTGACTGACCCGTCACTTATCCAGTTTCCCCACACCGCCTCTCTCTCTCTCTCATATGGGACAAAATTGATGCATTAGACAAAATTAATTTCTCTTCTTTAATTTTTGGGGTGGGTTCAATTTTAGGAGTTTAGGTTCTTTAGGGTAGGGTATAGTGGGTTTAGACACTTAGGGTGCACTTTTCAATTAAGGATTTTAGTGGTTTAAGCGCTTCCATAGGGTAACCTAGGGTTTTAGATACTTTCATAGAGTACCCTAGGATTTAGGTTTATGCACTTTCATTAGGTTTGAGAGTTTAGGTACTTTCATAGGGTTTGGGGGTTTAGGCACTTTCATGGGCTAGCGGGGGCATTTTTGAAATGAGTAGGTGATTTATCCTCTTGGCATTAAAAAATTAGTTTGTGTCCTATTTTCATGATTGACTCCTATACCATGTCCTTGTCGAAGGAAGACCCTATTAAAAACTAGCCTCTGTATATGCTATGTAGGCTCAAGGAAAGAAAATGTTACCTGCTTGGGGTATTTGCTTCGTTCGTTAAGCCTGCCGACAGCCTGTGAGATTTTGGAGAATCCTTCGCCTTTCGATACCGCTATGATTTTTAGTCAATCCTTCTCTAGGCAAATTAATATTCCGAAAATGACCAAACCACATCTCTTTATATTGTTACTCCTACAATGTTACATCTCTATCTTTGTGTTCTGTCACAAGTTTGAAGAAGGTTTTAGTAGGATTTGGGGGCCAGTAGTGAGTTACCGGGTTGTAGTGAGGCTAATCCAGCCGTAATCTCAATACCAACGGCTCGGATTTAATCCAAACTCCAAATAATCCAAGCCGTTCATTGTTTGGATTAAAATCCGAGCGTTCATTGCCGAGATAGCCAGTAGGATGGCTTCACTACAATTTTGTAATGAGGCCCTCACTACAGGGTCCCCAGAACCGTTTTTAGTATCCTAAGGTTGTGTTTGGTTTGGATTTTGGGTTTTGGTTTTTGTAATTATTAGAGGGAGAAATAGAGGTATTAATTAAAAAAATAGGGGTTAGTGATTAGAGAGAGATAAAGAGAAAAATGTGAATAATATTTAAAAATAGGATTAATGATTAGATAATAATTAAGAAAACTGGGTCTTGAAAACCCAAAACAAACAAGGCCTAAATCAATCTATCAATCAACTCCCAAACTTATGTTTTTTTTTTTTTATGATCAAAATTTTGACAACGCCATCATTGTCTCTGTGTAGACAGCCTAAGGTGAAGTTTGGCCTAAGTAGTAAAGCTACTTTTTACTGTTCATTTTTGCTTATTTGGACTTATTCTGTATTTTTGAAAAAATTTAAGAGTTTCGGTCAAATTTTTTTACTTTTCCGATTCCTCTCGTCGAGACGGATCAATAGGTCGCAAAAGTTTGACGCAAAACTAAAAATATAAAAAAAAAATTGAATAGTAAAAAGTAGCTTTACTACTTAGGCCAAACTTCACCTAAGTAGTCTTTGTAAAATTTTAAACTCCGTCTTGGGGGAATCCTGATTGAAAAATGATTTTACATATGCTTAGATTTTTTAGATGAAATCTTATAATTGTATGGGTGTGTGAGAACTTGGGATCGAGAGCTTATTATGCATATTATATTCGCATTTTTTAAGATAAAATTAAGTTTTTTGAAGAAAATAAAAAAAAAGTCTAATAAAAAAGTTGAAAGTCAAATTACCATTTTCTATTACTTATGTTATTTCTGACGACATCACATTGGAGGTAACTAACTTTCCATATATACAATGATTGAATAGAGAGGTCAAAAGAAATTTATAATTGGAGTTGTATGAGTTTTGAAAATGATGTTAGATCTATCTAAAATCCAGTTCCCCTCCCATCCGCATATACTGCTATCGTACCTAATAGAAACCACATCCTCTCCAATTCGAAGTAAAAATCAATCTGTCCAATTTGTGTTTGGATGGGTTTTGAGAAAAAAAATTTGAGAATAATTTTTGAGATATTGTTTGGTTGGGTTTTTAAAAATGAAAATAATGAGATAATGATTAGAGAGATGAAATAATGAGGTAATAAGTAGAGAGAGATTCTTTTTTAAAAGTAGGAATCTTTTTGAAAAGAATTTTTAAAAATGAGAAAAAAAAGAAAGAGAACAAGGCTTGGATTCCAAAATCATGTTGATTATAGAAATGGTTCATATGGTAGGCAGAGGTTGTTTAGGACTTTTTTTTTTGGGTAATTTTGGTTAGGAAATTCAATTGACCAAAAGATCACGTCAATTGAAAATCAGATTCATATTTATCTTAAATGAATGAGTTTGAAGCCATGTATTAGGTTTACTTTTTTCGGCATAAATATATTTTATTACTATATTAATCTGATATTCAAGATTTTTTTTTATTTAAGAATAAGCTGCTCATTGAATTCCATAAAATAAAAATGTCAATCACAAACAAAAAAGATTCTGTTTATGTCCACACTATATTTTTTGTCTTCAAACTAATGCTAATGGCTTTTAAACGAAGCTCCTAAAATTTAGCAAGTCATTTGATCAATTATGGTCTTCAATGGGCTCCCAATACAAGCTCCTAAGGATGGTGACTCCTAAACCATTAGCTAAATTTAGGTAGCTTTGTAGCTAGTTCTAAGTATGACTCAAATACGTTTATATGTATACTTTAAGAGTTAACTTATGAGTTATTTTTAGAGAACCCATTGTGGATGCCCCAAAATACGTACTTGTTACCACCAAAAATACAGCAATTTTGACACAGTTTTCCAAAAGATTTTAGCAACTCAATGCTAAAATCATGGTGATTTTAGCAAATGAGTTCAGCAGGTGCTAAAATCATGGTATTTCAAATAAAAAAATTAAGTATTTTCGTGTATTATTTTTTTAATTTTTTACACCGAATTAAAATACACGAGAAATACTTTAATTTGGGAATAGTAAAATTTATCTTCATGAATAGTAAATTTTTTTGGGAATAATAATAAATACACTAAACACTGTTTAGTCAATAGCATGAAATCATCCTCGAATCAAATACTATAAACAATAGTAACTGTATCAATCGAATTTTTTCCACACTGGAGAAGAGCTGATGCCTAAATACCCCTCCCCGGCCTCCAGGTAATAGAGAAACAAAATTGTCACCCTCAATACTTATTAATGACTCCACCCACCGCCTCCCTCATCCCATTCCTGTTAACCAATTTATATTCGCCATCCCTGTCATCTCCTCCTCCTCGCCTAAATAAATCTGGAAAAAGTCACTTTCTCCTCTTTCTCTTTCTCACTCAAACCCTTATAATACATACTACAATGCTGTAAGCACAGAGATATTAGAAATTCTTCTCAAGAGGAGAATTATGGAAGGAGGACTGAAGAGGTACTGGAACAGGAGAGGGTACGGCCGGCTCTATGGCTCCCGTCGCCGACGCATGAACAAGGCGAAGCTGGGTGGTCAAGGTCGGAGCAAGCGGTCCTGGAGGGTTAAGATCACGCGGAAACTCCGGTTGATCTTGTCACCAAAGAAGTTACTGATAAGGCTTCGAGACGCCTACGTCAACTTGATGCTTCGGATCGAAAACAGCAACATGATGATGATGAGCCGGGGCGGGTTTGGCGACAGTACCTCCTTCGGTGGGAGGGGCCCACTCAAGGAGTATGATGAGAAGATGATCATCGAGATTTACAAATCAATGGTTGTGGCGCAGGGGTTAATGGTGTCCCGTGATGCACCTAATAGTGTCGTTACCCAGATCGGTTTATCGTCTTCGGTGGAAGTAAGTAAGTAGTATTATTGTATCGCCGCAGGCCACGAGTCTTTGACCAAAACAAGAGAAACAAATTGTTTTGCTCTTTTTCTTCTTACAATAATAACCGAATATTCGGGCCAATTTACGTGTACCCGAGATGCTAAAATAAAAAACGGAGAAAATCTCTAGTGGCCCAAACCTTGGAGTGTTTGGCCTATGTGGGATTCGCCCGACCTTAGAGAAGACAAGCATCTATTATTTTCTCATACTCACTTGGGCAAATCTGGGTTCACTTTTACTTTGTTGTTGTCTTTCATGTTCTATCTTCCTTTTTTTTAAATAAAAAAAAAAAAACAGAAGGATCCAGTTGGTGCTTCTCTCTCTATTCTACTCTCGCAATAATTGTGTTTTTTTTTTTTTCCCTCTCTTCAAAGTTCTTGTAATATATTTTGTTATTCAGTAAGAAATTAAGGAGTTTAGATGACAGTAATTGGAGAAAGCTTAATGGTAGTGGAATTTTTGAGTTTGAGATGACACTACTGCTTGGAACTTTGTAGTAATATTTTCGAATCTTATCCAAGAAAGAAACGGGATCGATGATAAAGAAATTTGTAGTGTTTTATTTGATTTTTTCTGCTCGGATAAAGAAAATAATAGTACTATTAAAATGAACACAAATTGATCACTCCTATGCAGAATTTTTCTTTGATTAATTCCTTGGAAAATGCTAGTAAAAAGCAAGTAGTAAGTTTTTTTCAGCGGGCATGTGGAATTCTGTCACAATTTTAAAAAACGATACTACTACCATTTGGATATACTGTTTATTGGAATCCAATATATATATATATATATATAATTGTATCAGAAAAAAGAAACAAAAATGGAGTGGTTCTAGCATCACACACGTCTTTACATTAATGTAAAACATCCAGATATATATATATATGTGTGAACTGTGGAAATTTTATAGGTTAATTAAGTTAAGTTCGGCCCAAACATTTTCCCAAACAATTTGTATTCTTTCTTTTTGCTGTTTGTTATCTTTCGACAAATTAGTTGATTTTTTATCATTCGTTTCGACGAGGGAATAAAAAAAAAAATTATAAAAAATGAATCCAAAATTTGAAATTTTTTTTACTCCTATATCACAACATTAATGACAAAGTAGTAGTATTTTTTTTTCATCCTCAGTGATTTTATTTTATTTTTGCTCAAGGTCAAATTTTTTTATGGTTTATATTCATCTCATCAAGATAAATTATAAATTCAAAAAACTTAAAAAAAATCTAATAAAAACTTTAGACAAAAAAACTGACAATAATTAGGCCAAACGTGATCCAGCTAGATGTGTTCGTTAGAGCTATCGTTTCCCTGTTCTCTCTCTTTTTTTTGATTGGCTTCTAATTCGTATATTTTTTTTTCCCAATTATAGATCGACATGAAAATAGCTTACCCCCAACTAGGCCTACCCAATATTTATTGAGTTGTACTGAGAAAGAGACGTCTTGATCTATAGAGCTTTGGGATGGTCTGTCGTATTCTGTGTCCTCCAAGGCTCCAACCTTTCTGTCCCTTTCATATAATTCTCCATGGTAAAAAAAACACCGATCACTTGTTCATTTCTAAGGCTGAGTTTTCCGTTATAAAATCAAGATTTGATAAAATCAAAGGGTGATTTTATCAAATTTTGATAATTTTTTTTGAAAAACTAGGCCTAAACATGCTACACAATAATGCATCTGCGTAGGTTTTTATATTTTAATCTCGACAAGTAAACGTGTGGTAATACAGTGTGTCTCGAGTCCCGACCCTAACAAACATTTCATGTGAGTGATTGAGTATATGATGTAGTACCATTTCTGGCAGATAATCTTTGGGATCCAGGGTGGAACATTAAAGAAACCTCTTTTGTTGGCGTGGGATTTATGAAGTACCACCCATGAAACAAATGTTCGACACCTAACAAAAATGAAAGTCTTTTGCTAAGACTTCAATCATGGAGAAATGGTAGATTTCGAGTGGGTTATCGGAAGGAGTAATTCTTATGATGTTGGAATATTGTAGCCAATTAGTTTTTTTTTTATTTTAACAAACACATAAGAAACTCTAACACCACAAACCCACAAGCATAGAATTGGCCCAGAAAAGAGTTAACTCATACTAATAGGAAGTCACGACAAAATCTATTGAAGGAGGGAATTAAAACAAGAAATTAATACATCTCTGTCTCAAAATGGATGTCCAAAATTACTATTCACGCATCTAAAAAAAATCATATACTATATTTTTAAAACTATAATAAATTATATATGCAATATTGATCTTGTTTGATAGTTCTTACTTATTAGTTTCATTCAACAAAGTTTTTAAAATCGTAAAAAATATTATAAAATACAAAATATAGATGATCTTTTTAGAGGAGTGAATTGTGGTTTTGGACATCCATTTTGGGACGGAGGGAGAGTTACATATGCTTATTACAAACTACTCCTTCCGTCCCTATCGGTAGAGTATTCCATTTTGGTTTGTCCCTTAATAAGTACTCTGTTTTGTGAAATTAATGAGAAAATTTGTACAACTATTATTGCCTTTTTGAAAAATTAATGGATAAAAATGGAGGAAAATTTTGAAAAATGGAGGTAAAAGTTGACATGAGATGTATAAGTACAAGTTGATGTGAAAGATTTAATAATAATATTTTTTTAAATAAGTTGGATTTATGAAGCTACACACTTAAAAAATGACAACGAGAATAACATTTAAGAGTGTGAGAGAACCAACAAAAAAAAAGTTGCATTAATGTGTGTTAAATCTTATGTCTGCTAATTATGTCGTCGTGTTAAATCTTAGAATAATGATACAGACACACCCTTTCAAACACACCCTCACTCATACACCCTCACTCATATGCGGATGGTCCCCATCGTGTGGGGATACATACTCACACACATACTCACATGTGAGTGAGAGCGTGATAGAGTGTGGCTAAAAGTGTGTGTCTGTATCATTTTTGTAAATCTTATGTCTACTAATTATGTCGGTCCATGATTCTACGCATTTATGTAGTGTAGAGAGGTTTTTTTTTTTTTTTTGTTTTGACCGAAGTAGTGTATGGAGTTATGTTCAACTCTTAGATCATAACACGTCATTATCAAATCACTAAAAGTTTTTGGAACCCAAAATTTTCTGCTTAACTTGTAGACTTGTAGTTCTGTTAAGAATTGTCAATGTGACGAATTTTTGGGTGAAGAGTTAGAAAAATGTTATTAAATTAAAAATTACCGGTCAAAAAAATCGGGTAGACACAAAATCGCCGGCCCTAAAATTACCGGCCACAAAACTACCTACAAAGAAAAAAAAAAAAATACAAAAAAGGACATAAAATAAGGACGCCGGAGTTGTCACCACCATCGCCACCCCTGTCGTCGTCAGGAGCCCGGATCTGGAAACCCTAGATCTGGCTTCCCCTGATCCAAAAATCGAGCGTAAATTTTTGGGATTATTACCTTTAGGTCTAGAAAAAAAATGTCTAATTACCACTAAGGTAAGTCATTTTTTTTAATTACCACTAAAGTAAGTCACTCTTTTTTGGAGTTTAGGTTTAGGGTGCACTTTCCTATTATAGGGTTTTAGTGGTTTAGACACTTTCATAGAGTACTCTACGATTTTAGGCACTTTCATAGGGTACCCTAGTCGTAGGGTACCCAAGAGTTTAGGTTTAGGGTGCACTTTCCTATTAGAGGGTTTTAGTGGTTTAGGCACTTTCATAGGGTACCCTAGGATTTTAGGCACTTTCATTGGGTACGCTAGTCGTAGGGTACCCTAGTCATAGGGGTATCCTAAAGTTTAGGTTTATGGTGCACTTTCCTATTATAGAGTTTAGTGGTTTAGACACTTTCATAGGGTACCCTAGAATTTTAGGCACTTTCATAGGGTACGATACGATTTAGGCATTTTTATACGAGTTGAGGTTGGGGAGTTGAGGAGAGAGAGAGATTGTGCCTGTTTGGGATGGGTAGGGAGAGAGAGAGTGGGACAAATGTTGGGTAGAATGAATGAAGTGGGAATGAATGCAAAATAGGCGCGTTGTCCTTGCAGGAGCTTTTCTGGGCTTTTACTAGAGCTACACGTAATTAAGGCCTCAATAGTAGACCGGCCGGTAATTGGCCCTAAATTTTTTGTCAGCTTTTGAATAAGAACAAAATAAGGGGTGTAAATCGTTTGGTTACTTGTAGAAAACTTTGTCAGCTTTTGAATAGTAAAATTTTTGGTGCATAATTCTTAAAAAATTTTGCACCAACATGGAAAAGCCGTGTCGATTTTCGACTGAAAAAGTTGACCAAATAACCTGACAGAACTAATTTCTGGTAGCTTATTAAGGTTGTGTTTGGTTTGGATTTTAGCTTTGATTTTGTAATGATTAGAGGGAGGAATAGAGATAATGATTAAAAATATGGGTTAATGATTAGAGAGAGATAAAGAGAAAAATATGAATAATATTTAAAAGAATTTTGATATGCGCCCCGCCCTCTGACGGCGCCCCGCCCGGCCCCACCCCCTGCCCCCCCATAATTACAGTTTTACCCCCTCCTTTCTTTATTTATTTAATTTATTTAATTTATTTAGATAAATCAATTTAATTAGTTAATTCATTTCTTTATATTAATTCATTTAATTCATTTCTTTTATTTAATTAATTTCTTTTATTTAATTTATTTCTTTTATCTCACATCCTTTGCATTTGGCACATAAATCAGTGCGTAATGAAAAACTACAGCGCTGTATTTGGTCAGTATTTTAAAGACTTTTACAATTCATGGCAGTCCTTTATTCATTCATCGAGCACTTCGTCTTACCAGCATAAGTGGGCTGTCATGTGCGAAGAGTATAGCCAGTACCCACGTGTCATTACTTATCTTGCGGATACATGGTTAAAGCCATACAAAGAGCGATTTATTACAGCATGGACAGATACATGTATGCACCTCGGAAGCAATTCAAGTCAAAGGTATAGTCACTTTGTAACTTTACGAGTTAAATTTTCTGCATTATATTCTATTACACTATTTAAACAAAGTGCATTATTCTATTACAGGGTCGAGTCTGCACATTCGAAGCTAAAGCAGTATTTGGGGGGTACAACCATGTCATCGCTCCAAACATCTTTTGAACGCATAGATAATATGTTGACAATTCAGTTTGGGAAAATTAAGAAGTCGTTCGAGAAATCTCTCAACATTCCACGCCACAACCATTTACGTGACGCCATGTTTGATGAAATCAGGTGTCGCGTTTCATTATATGCACTGGAGTTGATCGATTTGCAACTACAATCCGCAGCAGACGCCTACCCCCTCCCAAGCGGCAGTTGCGGCTGTTCGATCAGAACAACACACGGATTGCCATGTATGCACGATCTGAGGGCTTATCGTTCCCACGGCATGTCAATTCCGCTATCCAGTATCCACTTTCATTGGAGTGGGCTCTCTATGCAAGCGGCCAGGGTTAATGACGAAGGAGAACAACCCGACGAGACATCTCATGTGGTTGACATATTACAGGGGATGGATCCATGTATACGAAAGCATATGATAGACATGTTTAAGGATATGTCGGATCCATCTTACACTAGTGTTCGAGCCCCATCATACAACATAGAACATAGAGGTCGACCTGTGGGAAAAACTGAGCAGAGTGGGCGGCGTATACCTTCTTGTACAGAAGCATCTACATTGAGAGGGAAAGGGAAAAATACAGAGAGGGAGAGGGTGGAGAGGGAGAGGGAGAGGGAGAGGGAGAGGGAGAGGGAGAAGGTTAACTACATTCAGTATTTCCTTGGCAATTTCAGCAGTTTATGTCTCACACTACAAACGTCAAAGCTGATGGTCATTGTGGATTCAGGGCGATAGCCGCGCATATCTATGGCACTGAGGAGTGTTCGGTTCAAGTACGACAAGATCTTATCCAAGAAATTAATCAGAATAGAGATCTCTACAATGCGGTTTATCCATTACAAAATATGGCGGATGAGGTACTACGGTCACTGAGCTATTGGATGCCTACAGCTCCACAACCAAATTGGATGGACTGTATGAGTTTGGGGGTAGTCATCGCATCACGGTACAACATTGTACTACATACATTTGACGCGAATGCTAGAAGTTGTTTTACTCACTTACCCTTGAGATCCCGTCCAGTTTCAGTCCAACAACGCCAAGAAATAGCTATTGCCCCGTATTAACAATCACTTCGTCCAACTTTTTTTGCACCCTCATCACCCTGTACCACCCATCCCAATATGGTGGTGGCAGAATGCGTCAGTTGAAGCTGCAGGATGGGCTGTTACTTATAACGTACGTGTTCAATTGTGGTTGAACATATTGGGCGTCGTGTCGGGACCACAATTTGGAGACAATATTGATTAGGGCTGAACATTATCAACGTGATTGTAATATTTATTTACTTTTAAGCGTGATTGTAATATTATTCACTTTTAGAAGTTTTTAATATCTTATTCATGGTTAAAACAAATTAATGAAGTAATTAAAATAATATAAAGTTTCTAAATATAAAGTCAAATTTATATGTCAATCTAAAAAAATAATTTACTTGCAAATGTAATTTGAGTAAACCAAATTAAATAAGTAATTAAATAAATAAAGATAAAAGAAAAAAAAAGGTTGTTTGGACCGATTAGATAATAATGGAGAAAATTGGGTCTTGAAAACCCAAAACGAACAAGGCCTTAACGTTTATAGATTGGGACGGACACATCACACAAGATTTCAGTTTTGGAAGCAAATTAAAAAATACACTCTTTAATGTAAACCTCTATATTACATTTCCCAAAATAAAAATATGTGTGCTCCGATAATTGGAGTAGCTATTTCTCCGCCTTTAAAAACCATAAACGCATCAATGTTAGCGCTGTAGTTAGGTTTATGTATTGACATTATTATCCTTAAAAAACAATCTTAACCCGAACTCAGGGAGATTATTCAAACTCTTCTGCGACCCGTGGTGTTTCATGCCGCCTCCTCACCTTACATTTGTGAAGTGTCTTGAGCCCCATGCAAAAATGCGGTCATGATAAGGCCTGAGGCATCATGTGACTGTGCTCTTATGGTAGCGAATAATTTTTTAGAAGGCAATCTAAAAACTTGCCAAGTAACATACGTAGAGCTCTTGAATGCCCCACACTGCATCCCGCGATCGAGTCTTATTCCCCCCTCCCTCGGCAAATTCCGGCCATTTACGATCTATTCCTCGAAGTATCGGCGAGTACGAAAACAACATATTCTTGAAGAAAAATCAAGGAAAAGGAAATCAAAACCAAACTTCCTTCTCTAAATATTCCAGCGAGTTTTTCTTCCGAGTTAAAAATTGCTCCTAGCCGATCCTCTAAACTGCTCCTAGCCGATCCTGTAGCTTTTCTTATGAAGATTTTTTCTTCCCAGAGTTTTTCTTCCGAGTTAAAAAAGGGCTTTGAGGATAGCAAAAGGGTTGGGAAGAGGAAATAAAGTCATTAAAATTATTACAGAATGACACTGCAACAACATTTTATTGATAAAGGTATATATAAGAATTAGCAAATACTAATTTGTAATGAGTAATCCGAAATGGTATCCAGTATCACACCTACACCGGGACGTACCATACAAGTAGTAAAAACAATATCATACCCGGTACAATATCAAGAACCTTGGTTAGCCCAGGGCAGATTACACCCCTGGTTCCGCCTTTGGTTAGCCAAATGAGACTCTTGAAGTCTCTCCGTAGACTCGAATCTCAGACCTCTCCTTTGAAAACAAAATGGTAGAATAATAGTCCGACTAACTTTTTATACACAAAAAAAAAACAAAAGGAGGCATATGGGCCATATTTTGGGCCTATCATAGTGAAAACCAGTACATGTAGCGGGCCTTAAGTCTCCATGATAGCACCTTACTTGTGCGAAACTGTTGGCATAACAAATCGATTTGGACAAGTGCCCTTCATTACTGATAATATATACTGGCTACTGTTGTGTCCACGGGATCAAACCAAACACGCAAAAAACACATGCACACCAAACACAAAGTATTTTACGTGGTTCCCCAAAATTGGGTACGTCCACGAAGGTAACCGGAGCAATAATCCATTACTGGAAACACGAGCTTTACAAGTGGGTCTCTCACTCACTACACTCTATTTTTCAATTGCTCTACAAATACAAACCTCACAAGATCACCCTCACTGGTGATACACAAATCTCCCTCACTGGAGATACAAGTCTCCCATTGGAGAACTCAAGACCACTCTGGGTGATGCAAATACAAAGCCCAAAGGCTATCTCTTATAGCCATACAAAGGCAGACAAAACAATGAAGGAACAATACCAAGGCCCATCTTCTTCAGCCTGCAGACTCCATAACGTGGAGTTAAAACAATTGCCAGTGGGAGGAATGGGAGCCATAACCCCATTATTCAAAAGCTACAATATACACCAATTAAAGATGTGTACCATATGCACCTATTGTAAGGTAGCTGGCACAACAGGAACAATCGTAACATTTTTTAGTTTTTCGTAATTTTTCAGCAAACTGATTCGTAACATTTTGGTGCGTCTCATTACTTTTATAAAAAAAAAATTCGTAACTTTTATAAAAAAATTCATAACTTTTATAGGAGTGTATGATACACACCCAAATAAGACATGTGTATTGAGTCTTTTCCAACAAATAAAAGCACTTATTTTCATTGTAAACTTTACTGTTTGAAATGGGACTCCCTCCACCAAAGTTATTAATCTCGTACCGGCAAGCGTCCCGGTTTTTTTACTGGGATGGTACGTCTCAGTACTGGTGCGTACCGTTCCGGATTGATTGCAACAAACTACGGTATAATTCTTAAAAAAAATGCAATTCAACATATAAAAAAAATTGACATAAAAATAATGCGATTATAACTTTTCATAGACAAAATGCAATCATTCTAGTACTTCATATCCAAAAAAACTACTCCTCCAACATCCGAAACAAGTTCCCAACCAATTTAACGTGATAAAGTATACCAAAAGACTATTTAAGTCATTTAACGTTTTTTTTTTTTAAGAATTTTGTAGCCGGTATCCGAGAAATGGCGAGATTGGCTTTTAACACAATGGAATGACGCGGAACATCCGGTATTGAGCGGTATTGTGAGCGGGATGGAACATTGGGTGTTATACCCGTTTTTCTTAATTGATATTTGATACTAGTACAGGGCGATATTCATAACTTTGCCCTCCACTATTTTACAAAACAGCTGTTGAGAATGGAACCTGGGGTGCTGTTATCCCCATGCATACAACACCGTCAAGAAAAATGCTGAGGATATCATTTCATTAGAATTCGGAGACGTTCGTGTTGACCTTGAATACTACAAGTGTGCTAAAAATCAACTTGATCGGATATCTTTTAGTGCCTCATCGGAACACAAATAACATGAAAAAGTTTTTTTATCCAGTGTTTGTGTCCATATGTGTTCCATGTGTTTTCAAAGTATTTGTGTTCCAATAACCTACTTAAAGATATCCGATCAAGTTAATTTTTTGCATACTTACTAGTGAAATGGGTCTACGCGGTGAACGCCTCCGATTCGAAAAAATTGACAAAACAGCTGTTGAGAATGCACGGTTGTGCATCCCATGCACAGCACCCCCTCAGTTCGTTGAGAATGCAGTTAATTTCTCAATTCCTTTTGTAGTAGTCATTTTCTAAGGATTGGGGCAGCTGCCTATTCTTACTTAGTAACGCTTAAGGAAAGCAACCCTATCTAGGGTATTCCTTATGCACTTCTTTATTATTCCAACTATTGCTATTTAATTGGGACCGGAGGGCCTGTAGTCATTAGACTCACTACATGAGTGTGTAGTGAGTATTTACAACAGTTCGTACTGTTTTAGACGGTCTTTTTTTTAACTAAAACTCTTCCGTGATTGTTTACTATACGTAGTGAGCAGACTCACTACAGATTTCCCGAATCCATTTAATTGATAATTTGATACTAGTACTATATAAATTTTGTCAACTCAACGTGCGTGGAACGGTTAATTAAACTATGGGACAACAAGAAAAATGCTGAGGATATCATTATCATTAGAATTGAGTCTTCTTGTCAAAGACTTCCAAATGACAAAACTCTGAAAAGTTTTTCTTCGTTTCCAAGATTTGTACAAAAATTGTTTGCCACTGACCCAAGTGATGCTTTTCGTTCATAGGTTTTTCCTATGAACCTATAGGTTGATAGCAACGTTTTTGTGACTTTAGTACATTGTTTTGTGGATTTTTTCTTTGGTTTTGAATAATTGGCTCCAATTTCTTCAAAAAACGCTTTTTAAGGGATTTGATTTTAAACGGTAGCGCCGATCGATTCGCGCGCCCAATTTACCGATTGCGGAAACGGCGCGGAAATCGATCGAGGCCTTACCGATGTTAAAATCATTTTTTTTATAGAGGCCCTTAAAAAAGCGTTTTAAGAATATTGAGCGGCTCCGATTATTCGTGCGGGACCCGAAATGGATTCTACAAAGGTGGTGTACACCAAAATGGTGTACCCATAGGTTTTTCCTTTTCGTTCGGAATCACTTTTCCAAATCAACTTTTTCTCAAAATAAAAGCATGAGAAAAGTTTTCCTCACTGGTACTATTAAACCAGCAACGTAAAGGACTTTAGATTGTGTTTTGATTTGTCTTTGGTTTTTTTTACAATTAAGGCCTTGTTTCTCAAAAAAAAATTATCAAGATTTGATAAATTAATTTTATCAAACGAGGAAGACGTTTGATAAAATCTCGGTTTTTTTTTTACATTAAAAAGGATTGAGATTTTATCAAACCTCTTCCTTATTTGATAAAATCAACCCTGATTTTATCAAATTTTGATTTCATCTTTTATAAAATCTTTTGGGAAACTTAGCCTTAAAGTCTTGACTTCCCTAATCAACTTAGTGAACTCACCGTGCATGTAACACACTAATACTGCTTTTTAATGTTGAATTTTTCTGAAAAAGAAAAGTGCGCGCAACGCTTCCTTTGATTAATTATTTGATAAACCGGTCTGATTATTTTTTCTCATAATTAATACATTAGATTGAGTGATCTTGTGTTACATATTGAAAATTGACAATTGAAATTTCAATATATTAAGCTCTTCTTCTTCTTTTTTTGTAAAAGATGGCTATGTGAAAAATTCGGTTAGGTTCGTATGATAATCATGTCTAGCAATTGAGTGATCCGTATGATATTCAATTTGTAGTACCTGCTGGGAATATTGGATAATATTTATGTTGGCTTGAAATTTGATTTTGAGAGTAATTTTAATTTTCTCCATCGATTATTCTTGTTTTGTGAATTTCACAGTGAGCTGTTCAATCGATCATCGTATGACTTCAGTTGAACCCATATCCTGCGCAACTATTTTGTGTTGTGCGTTATACGTGCCTGATCTTTTGGAATTACATTTTTTTTTGTACTTTTTTCATTGTGTAAAAAGAAAATTGAAGAAAATAAGCTTGAGCCCCTCTGCTTACCGTTCCCCTCCATAATTCTCGTGACAAATGACCACAAGTTGCCACATCTCCTTCTTCACGGCCTTCACAACTTGAAGGTGACGATCACTTTTCTAGCTCAGAATAAGCTAAAGTTATTGCGAACTAAAGATAATCAAATTTAGACATGTAATCTAAAGTTTAACGTAGCTAATATTTTAGAAAAGTTCAAAACGATGAGACTAAAGACACTTACAAAATTTAAAAATCGATTTAATCAAAATGCAAGACTATTTTCATTGAATTGAAAGATTCACGTAGCTTGAAGATTGACTCAGAATAAGCCAACCACACAAATTGCTAACAACATCTCCAACCCAATTCTTTAAAATTATTTATTCGAAGAATCGAAATAATATACTTGACACAAAAAGTACTACTTTAAAGATACAACTATTTACATCAATTCTAACCACCGCTCGTCATTTCTTCAAAATTTCATCCAATTCTCCAAAACGTCAACTTTCCTGCCAAAATTCAAAATAGAGGTAATAATTGAATAATAATTAAGAAAATCGGTTCTTGAAAACTAAAACGAACAAGGCCACCACAACATTGCATTATTTGTTAAGAGTACTAAGAAATAAAAAAACATTCATTGTTTTCAAAATATGTTTTGTGGATCCCATGTAAAAAATCAACTTATTAATCGGATTGAATTGTGAAAATACATGTACCAGTATTCAGTTGAGCTTAATTTTTACAAGGACTCATAAAAAAATGTTTTTTTAAAAATAAACAGATCGGATCATTTTTGCGAGACCCGAAATAGACCCCTCAATGACATATCTGTTCCCCAACCGTATGTACAAATAGCAGATTTGATTAGTGAGGAAGGTCCTAAAAACCTAATGCTAAAAACCTAATGTGTTTCATTATCATATTTAAATTGGACTTTTTAAAAAAAAAAAAATTACTCATTATCCCATTTGACTCCTCACTCCTACTCTCTTTTTAAATTCAAATTTCACAAATCTCTCCAAACTTCAAATTCCTAATAATCATAAATATAGGTTTCATTTATTTTAAAACACGAGTTTGCTGCTAGATAAAAACAAAGGACAGTTGAGGTCCCCTCTCTCTCCACTTCTACTAAAGCACTTTTTCTGGTTTTCCAATATTATCAATTTATAACTGTATCAAGTACGCATTTTTGTTAAACTTTTAGGCTTTAGCTGTGTCAATATTCAATTCGTTACCTAAAATACAAATAAATATATAAAATAAAGAAAGAAAAAAAAGGGATAAGTGGGGGCTGCATTTTCTATCAAATATTATTCGATGCTTGGCCGTGGATTCTTACGGTGGAAACGCAAAGCTTGAAACAAAAGAGAGTCTATTTTCTCTCTCTCTCTCTCTCTCCCTCCGCCTCTATACTGCTGATTAACCTCCTACCTCCGCCTCTATACTGCTGATTAACCTCCTCTACAACAGAGAGGGAGAGAGAGAGAGAGGAGGGACATTAACTGAACTACTGCGCTAGTCGGCGCAGAATAGCACCGGGCCCCTCTTTTCCTCTCTGGTGCCATCCATGGATTCTTCTCTCTCTACTTCCTCTCTCATCGAAGTTCGCTTCGTTCCCACGGTATGCGATTAGCAATAGAGAAGAAGAAGAAGACGAAGAAGAAAAGGAAAGTACCATTGGATTCCAGTAATCTGCCTCTTAACTCTGGCTGACCTTAAAGGTACCCTAGCCTCCTTCCTTATCTCTTCCACTTTACCAGATCGTTTCGATTACTACAAATCATCAAAAATCAAAGGAAGAGGAGGACTTCACCCTTTAAACATGCTTTGGATTATGAGACTATCGGGGGTTTTCTCCGCCGCATTGGTGATGATCGTTCTCTCTCCTTCCCTCCAGTCGTTTCCGCCGGCAGAAGCCATCAGATCCTACAACCTCGATGGTCAAAATCCAACCGCCCATCCTCCTAACCAATTCTCCTTCAGAAAATCATCCGCATTCCGCAATGCAGCCAAATGCAGTTCCAATAACCAAAACAAATTGGGCAAAACCGGAGTGTGCGACCCCTCTCTCGTTCACGTCGCGATTACTCTCGATGTCGACTATCTACGTGGATCAATCGCCGCCGTCCATTCCATCCTCCACCACTCGTTCTGTCCCGAGAGCATATTCTTTCACTTCCTTGTATCCGAGACCAATCTCGAAACCCTAGTCCGATCCACTTTCCCTAATTTGAACTTCAAGGTCTATTACTTCGATCCTGAAATAGTGCGGGGCCTGATCTCGACCTCAGTAAGGCAAGCACTAGAACAACCCCTAAATTACGCTAGAAATTACATGGCAAACCTACTCGAGCCCTGTGTCACCAGAGTTATATACTTGGACTCCGATCTAGTCCTCGTCGACGACATTGGGAAGCTTTGGGCCACAAGCTTAGGCGGTAAGACCATCGGCGCGCCTGAATACTGCCACGCCAACTTCACAAAGTACTTCACTGCAAGTTTCTGGTCGGACCGGCGTTTTTCGGGGACTTTTTCGGACCGGAATCCGTGTTACTTCAACACCGGCGTGATGGTGATTGATTTGGTCAAGTGGAGGCGTTTCGGGTACACTAAGCGGATCGAGACGTGGATGGAGATCCAGAAGAGCAACCGGATTTACGAGCTGGGGTCGTTACCGCCGTTCCTGCTGGTTTTCGCGGGACACGTGGCCCCCATCGAGCACAGGTGGAACCAACACGGCTTGGGAGGGGATAACGTTAGGGGCAGCTGTCGAGATCTCCACCCCGGTCCGGTGAGTTTACTCCACTGGAGCGGCAGCGGCAAGCCTTGGCTCAGGATCGACTCTAAACAACCGTGTCCGTTGGATTCCCTTTGGGCCCCATACGACCTGTACGGTCTCTCGACGTGAAGTTTGTGGACTGGACTCGATGGTAAATTCCTGTAGCGACTTTTCTTTTTTTGGGGGATCAGCTTTTTTGCCAATTTGATTTTATGTTTTTTTGTCTTCCATTATATTCTCTTGTTCTTTTGTTTCCAATTTTTTTTTTCCTCTTTTTTTTTTTAATCTCGTCATCATCATCATCATCATCACCTCCTCAGGCGATTTGTATTCTATTGTATTGTTCTTGCCTGAAAAATAAGAGGGAAAAAAGGTTTTATTCAATTCAATTATGTTATCGCCTTCTTTGGAGTTTTTTTTTTTTTTGTTGGTGCTTCTGGTATGGTTAATTTTAGAAGGGTATTATTAGTAGTTGCATTTGCGATTAGGGCAACACCACTGTGTCAAGAACACGAGGGAAGAAGAGAAACGACACCACACAGCCGGGGCGATAAAATGACGAAACTGACCTTCGCTTTAATCCTTGGTAGTGTTTTGCCTTTATTCATCAGTGGGGTATCTCAGAGTCCACACCCCATTATTCCTATAGCACCTCGTGAATTGTGTTCACACAGTCAGAAGGAGGGGTAAATTATTCGAGGGGTAGGTGGTATGGAGTAATGGTAGAAATTCCAGTGTCCAATGCGCACTATGGTGATGGGTCCTCTTTCTCCTCCTTGAGATGCCCCCAGTGCCAGAAGCTATGTTCATCATGTTTTGTTTTCCCTCCACCATGTTATGGAATCATTGGAATTTTGAGGCCATTTCTGTTCAAAATGGAAAAACTGTTAAGAGCATCCTCATCACAGCAGACAAATGCAAATCCCCCTGATTGATAAATGGCAAATGCAAATCCCCCTGATTGATAAATTGTTGAGCCAAAGCTAAAAAGTTCCCCCACATCAGCCTCAACAAATGCATGACAATTTACAAAAGTTAAAACTTTGCTACAGTGACTCAATACTCTAAGCAAGTCATTGTTCACAAGCTACGGAATTTTTAATAATTCTACCCCCACATTCCGTACCTAGGTGGACAAGAATGCACAACTCCCCAGCCGGGGAGAGTAATATTTTAGCAAAAACTTTTTTTTTTTTTTTTTTCAAACTTGAGGGGAATAGTAAAGTTTGGATAGAGAGTCTGATTTTGTGAATTTTTGGATAAGTGACTTGCTAATTTATAAAATGTGTTTTTGAAGTTAAATTTGGTGTTTTTTTTTTTTAGGCCGATAAGGATCCCTTAGAGGTCAAAAATAGTGATTGGCCGTTTTAAGTCATGTGACACATGTCTAGGAGTGTGGGCTTTTAAGGCCCACATCAACTAGTGTAATAGTGTTGGTATGATTCAAGGAAATTACCTAGCAAAAGGGTGGGGCCCTTCCAGTGGTTGTAACTTTTTGATTTTTTTTTCTAGTATTGGTATGATTCAGGGAAATAGCAAAAGGGTGGAGTCCTTCTAGTCGTTGTAACTTTTTTTGTCTTAAGATTATAGTATAAAGGGTTGTTGATGCTAGAACTTTAGCACTGGTACACCATGAACTTAGCTAGAAGCACCGGTCTCTAGTGTTTTTTTTTATTTTTTATGATGAAGGAATAGCTTGACCATTTGGACCCGATTGCACAACCCAAACTTTATGGGAAACTAGCCAGCTACATCACCACGGCCCCCACTTACTTTCAAGTTACTCATCCAGCAAATAATCAAACCCTAGACCTTGAGGAGTTCCCTAAGAGCATCTCCAACCAAGCCTTCATTTCTTCATTTTGAAGAATGGGGCCCCTCCAACCACACTTCATTTTCCTCCTTCAAAATGAAGAACCATTTTTGGTTCTTCATATATGAAGAACCACTTCAAAAATGAAGAACATTCTTCAAATGGGTTTTGCACTATTCATTTTATCTAAAATGTGTTTATCTTTTAAATTTTTGATCAAATTTTTATAAAAATGGTACCAATAAAAAGATATTAAAAATACCTTTAAAATGAGACCAATATTCAATATATTCAAAAACAAAAAAAATGTAGCATAAAATTTGAATTTTTCTTGCAACCATTTTTTGCACAATTTTTGAATATGAACATAGACATATAGTTCTGTTTTGCATTTAGTACCGTGAAAAGGTTTTTATTTATTTATTTGAAGCTCTTCTTTTTCATATGTTTTTAAGTTAGAGAAAGCCAAAATGCTATTTGCACAAGATGCTGATGAGAAGAAGGGAAAAATGAAGAATTGGGTTGGAGTAAAAAGGAATAGTAACATTCTTCAAAAATAAAAAAACATTATTTTGGTTCTTCAAAATGAAGAATGTGGTTGGAGATGCTCTAAGGCCTGTAATATCTGCGCGCACCATTGGGGCATCCCCAGGTGTTTGGTCTCTAGTGGTTGTAAATACTGGGAACTGGTGTCATAAGCAGGAGACAAGGGTGTTCTATTACAAGTTTTTTACTTAAGGTAGTTTTGTTTTAAAATTGCTTTGATTTTTGTGTTCGCACCTTTTTATGTGATGTATTGTGAGATGATGACCTCTCTTGATTTTTGAGAAAAACTAGTTTTGAAAAAAAACTAGTTAGTGGAATACTCCTTTAATAATTTTTTATTGATCTATAACACGACAGGTGACATTGTTACACTAAATGTTTGGTGTGTTTTTTTGTGCATTTCTTAATTCACTGTTGGTCGGTTGTCCTCTTGCCTTGTACTTTTGCAGAATAGAAAAAGAAAAGTTATACAAAAGGGTGGGTTTGTGAATTGTGGCCTGTGGGCACATCAATAGATAACCTTTAAAACCACGGGGTCGGTGCTGGCTCTGTTATTGTGTTTGTGATTTTTTGGTGACATCAGGCAGATGTCTTGTGAACTTCCTCCCCTTTCTGTCAATTTTCCATGGGAGATCATCCTGGTCTCTTCCTTTTCTTAGATTTTAATAGGAATTCAGGTTAGATTTTGAAATGCTAGGACTCAGGTGAGGGACCTAGCTTTCATTGTTGTGTAGCAAATGTCCAAAGCATGAGGATTCATTTCTCCCTGGCAGTACA